>OY720454.1:46109453-46226953 GCA_963082715.1 Harpalus rubripes
GTGGTTTACACTATATTTTATTCAGTTTTGACTAAATAATAATAATAAAAACCATTATAATATTTAACCTTGACAAAATAAAAAAAACTGATCAATTTGTAGGCTGTGCATATCAATCGTTGTTGATAGACGTCAAGCCGTTTGTTTATAAATTAGAAACAAGCTTTATTTTCTATCATTTATGTCCAGAAAAATAATGAAAATGGCTGATCTGTCTAATAAAGACTGTGGTGAGCGTTATTTTCGTGCCTAAAATACATTATTTGTTGCAGAGTGAGTTAAAATTCTGTGAGAGTGACTTAATTTTTATTAATCACTAGCAAATAAACAGTTACTTATAGTTGTTTCTATGGAGATAAGAGTGACAGTTTTAAACGTCAAATTATATGTAGTTTGTTTTTATTTTTCTAAAAATCTTTGTTTAATATTTATTTATATTTCATTTTTTTCATAAGTAACGTACTATTTTCCTAATAATCAACCCCTATTCTGTAACTCAATCGATAACTTTTATCTATCGATAATAAATTGTAGCCAATAATTGTAGTAGACACTGAATAAAAATGATGCTGACAGATGATACATTTGTTTCTATTTGTCAAAAGTAGTTATCGATCGATAACTATTATCGATTGAGTTACAGAATAGGGGCGATTATCTGTAAGTTTTTATTTTCAAAATTTAATTAATAACAAATTAATACTAAAATATACCTTTATCATCGAATGGGATATGTGACCATACTTATTTTTTTTAATTCTTCTAGTTATATAGAAAAAAATTTGATGTGGCCAGCACATTACTTCCCGTCAATTCCATTTTCAAAATAGCAATGAGCTTTAAGTAAAGTATCACTTCCGATTGATCGTTTGTAAACAAAATCTAATTTGTTGTTCCAATAAATAGAAAAGTTTGTAATACGAAATTTTGGATTATATTTTATTATGTTTTTCCTCGAAAAGAGCTTCAAATTAAGTACCCTTCCGGTTTATCATATAAGTATAGTCAAAATCGAATATGTTGTTTCAAATTATACACGAGTTTTAAATACCAAATTCTTCCGGTTTATCAATCTTAGAAAAAAATCTAATATGTCGTTTTCATTAATATAAAAGTCTTAAATACCAAATTTGAAAAATTCTGGACCGTATCAATATTTTTTTCACGAAAATATGTTCAGAACTTCAAATAAAGTATCACTTTCGGTTTATCAATTTTAGCCAAAATCTAATATGTTGTTCACTTTCATATAAAAGTCTTAAATACTGAATTTTAAAAGTTTTTGAATATATCATAATATATTTTTCACGAAAATCTGTTCAGAGCTTCAAGTAAACTATCACTTCCGGCTTATTAATTTTAGTTAAAATCTAATATGTTATTACCCTTGATATGAAAGACTTAAATAATAAAATTGAAAAGTTTTGGATTATATTTGAATATAATTTTTCGTTAAAAACTGTTATGGGCTTCAAGTAAAGTATCACTTCCGATCGCGAAATCACTCTTTAGCGTGCCGAGAGAAAAATTGTCGCCGAGGCCGCTTGCGGCCGAGGCAAGACAATCTCGAGGGCGCTGAAGGATTTCGCGGACAAGGTGTACACAATATTTTTTTAATATTTTGCGTTCATGATGAAGTCATTACGATACGCAATTGCGTATCGTAATGACCTTCATTTCGATACGCAATTTTTTGTTTTAGACGGTTGGTACTAGATGACGTTTCTTTAACCCATTTTTACATAATTTATTTTTAGTTAATTGACAATTCATTTTTATAATATAATGTCGAAATTATTATTATTTTTTTTAATTTAGGGAAGATTATTTACATAAAAATGTACAAATGGTTACAAATATAATCACAAATTGAGTAAGTAAATGTTAATTGTAGTAGGCGCAAAATATAAAAAATAGTATAAAGACCTCATTTTATAAGACTGTCTTTCGCACTTGTTAATTAGAAAACTCGCTAACGCTCGTTTTCTAAATTTTGACGCGTGCGAAAAAAACATGTCTTATAAAACACGTTCTTTAATATACTATTGTGCAACCGTAAAAAATATATAATTACAAATTTTATTAATTTTAAATAGTTTCATTATAAATCGAAAGTTAGCTTTCAAGGTGTCTATGGGATTGACATTTGATAAACAAAATCATACAATTCTCAAGTGTCAAAGTGATTGTTTACCTAATTTCGCGGCTGTTACCATAGCAACGGTCGCGAAATCCAATTCGCGGCCTGTATTGCGGCTGCGAAATGCTTATTTCGCGTCCGGTTGCACAAAAAAATAGTTTGTATATCATGAAATATATATCTTATTAATAATAGTTACAGAAAAATTAAATAAAATACAGTTTAAGTATCTAAGAATCTTATGTCTGGAGATATTATTTTAAACGTGTTACGCCGAACTGTTTTCTACTTCCTTGTACAAAGTAAAGGTAGTATTGTATTCGCGAAAAATTTCGGTTTCCAGATTTCAACGGAAATATCCATTTTGGCCATCCCTGAATCCATTTTGACTAATTACGTCGTGACGTCTGTACGTACGTACGTATCTCGCATAACTCAGAAACAGTAAGCCTTAGAAAGTTGAAAATTTGTATTTAGGACTTCTATAACATCTAGTTGTGCACCTCCCTTTTTGGTCAACCACATCAGATTTTTTTTTAAATAAAGTTGATTGAAATTATATTTAAATTGAGCTCATTTGTAATTTTGACAATTAAGTATAGCGACATGATTTAACCTGTCTTGTGTCATAGTTGAATTTGAAATAAAAATAAAAATTGTGGATTTAGTAGCCATTTGATGAAACTTGACCAGTGATTTAAATGCCATGATCGAAATATTTTTAAATTAATGGGATTTTTAAACAAAAGCACTAAAAAATTACATAGGGGAAGGGGTCAAAACACAGTTTCGCCCGAGGTTTCACCCATTCTATATTTTCTCAAGGCAGGTCAAAACATAGTCGGCGCCTATGAATGTATGTATAATTATGTAATAAATTTTTGATTTATTTTTATAGGACTTTACCCACGGGTGACACTAATCACTACAAAGATTTAGGCTATAATTATAAAACCTGTATTATAATAGACTTTGAAATAAATAATTCTGATATTGTTTTAGAGGTTAAGATATAACAATATTCAATATGAGTCATATTGTATGACAACGACATGAATCACCGGCAACGTTACATAAAATTATAACATTCTTCTTCTTCTTGTGACGATACATGTTGGATATTTGATTTATTCCAACAATTTTGGTTGACATTTGAAATTTTAAAACCGCTAGTGAAATAAAATTCTTTAAAATGCTAGCGATATAAAATTGTTTATAAAACAATCAATTTAATAGTCCGTATTCAAGGAAATAAACATGACTTCATAAGGCAAAATTGATTAAAAGTATTTAATCATAAATTATAAATAAATAAAATAAAAAATAACTACATATATCATCTCGGCATATTACCCATTGTTGGGTGTGTGTGTTTTTTTGTTAAATAAATAAATAATTACCTTTTATTACCCATTTCTGGGTGTGCTATTTTTTTACTCTTATTATTTGTCGCTGACTACACATTTGATCTCTTTACTATGCCATACACCTAACTAGTCCGGAAAGTAACTTTTATTTTAATAATTTGTTTTGTACCTCCTGCCTTAGGTATTATTAATTTAGAATATTCCATTATTTGAACATATTTAAAAAAAATAAAAACCACCTGTTGCAATCTTGGCGTCATTGTTAAATTGTGCGTTATATTGTAATAAGACGAGGGTAAGAGCAATAATAGATAAATAACTTTTTATAAACTTTTCCAAATTATAGTTTCAATATTCATATTTTAACTCTGTTTATCTATTTAAGTCAAAATTCAGTTTAGAAATTCTTTTCGTATTATGATAGTCACGACATTTATTTGTTGATCTTAGTCTAGAAATTATTATGTATACGTGCGTGACTTTGAATGCCCTAGCCTATGCACCCCGTACCCCTAAGATAATCCTGTCCTGAAGATAGCGTTTTTGTTTTTGAAGATAGCGTTTTGTTTTAAGATAGTCGAGATTAATTCGTCGAGTCGCGAAGACGTGTTTTGTTTTGACGAGAGATGTAGTGTCTTTTAGTTTTGGGGCGACGCCCGCCCGCTGGGTTACAGAATGTGACAGTTTTGTTAGTTATGTTTAATTAGTTAATATTCTAATCATGTAAATAAACATTAGTTTAATTGTAAATAAAAAGTTATTAGATTTTAAATAATAAGTAGTTGTTCATGTCCGTAGTGTTCATCAGTGTAAAGTTTAAAGTAAAGTGTAAGTGTGTCTGTGTGTTCTTCCTTATCACGAAGTCATGGACGCCAATCATCCGAGGCGTCCACCAGTCAGTAAAGTGGATCATCGTTGGAGCAAGTATTTGGAGTAAGAAGCAGAAGTAGTAGCAGTCCTTATTTATATTTAGCTAATTGGAAGGTTTATTGGATAGAAAGCTTCAAATGTTGTTTAAAGTTGTTTATTATTATAACAACTAAAAGACGACGTTTCGGCACATGGTTATGGCCATTTTCATGAATGTAAATTTCACGTTTTGTGACTTGAAAATGGCCATAACCATGTGCCGAAACGTCGTCTTTTAGTTGTTATAATAATAAACAACTTTAAACAACATTTGAAGCTTTCTATCCAATAAACCTTCCAATTAGCAAAATTCACAGCTTCAGAAACTTTACAACTTACAATATTTAGGGTGACCAGATGACCGGATTTTTCGGATTTGTCCTCATTTTCTACGTCATAAATTCTCAACCAATTTTTTTTTATTTCTTTCAAACTAATTTCTGAGAAACTAAAAACTGTCAAAACTGTAGAATATATTTCTGGTAACTTTATAAACTACCAATATGAAAGCTGTCAAATTAATTACTGGGGGACTTAAAAGGTGTAAAATTAATTTCAGGCTGACATAAAATCTGTGCGAATTATAAATCATAAAAAAAATAATTAACTAAGTTGAAGTAATTTAACTTTCGCAGCTTAATTTCAAAGGAAAGATAAATAACTATTTAGAATTTTGTTTTTGCAGCCTACCTGATTTTCTTATTCTCAATTATTTTAACGTGATCGTCGTATTAATTGAATTACGTATAACCTATTTGAGAAACCACATAAGTCAAAAAAGATACTGGACAAAAAAATTGAAATTTATTGAAAAAACATTACTTATGTGGTTTCTCAAATAGATGATTCAATTAATTTGTACCACTTATTAAAAAAACAAACTTAGAACAAAATATAAAACTGGAGTGAGAAATATTCCTATATATCCCCCTTGCTCCTGAAGATGCCCCATATGACTGCGGGCGAAACGAGCTCTGACTCAAAATATGACACAGTCCATTCCCGGAAAACGAATATTTCTCATGACTCAGACTGTGGAAGCCTACGCAATTATTTTATAAAACTGGAGTACCCGGTTTTATTAATAGAGTATTAATTTGATATTAATGGAGGGTATTCCAAATACTTTTTGCTTGCCTATATATTGGATTTTTTTGTTAAATGGTATTAAAATATATTCTGACGTGCGCCATGAAACTGGTAAGAATAATATTTAACAATTATTAACTACATTCTGTATCTCCGAATTGATCCCCACGTCATCATTTTCTAACGCATTATCTAGCATCTTTGTCGTACACACATGGCATATATGAGATTATCTCATTATCATACGAATTTCAGAGGGGTATACGCTATTTCCGTTCAACCAACGGCAAAAAATGTAAATGAGAAAAAGGTATTGGAACCGGGGCAACGAGTGAAATTTTCAAATATTTCAATAATTTGAATATTCATGTCATTCTGTCAATTATGTGATTAATAATAATAATAATAATTTGTGCTTCGTTGTGTAATTTTGTTAATTCTTGGGATTATACATATTGTGCATTTTGCTATTGCAAAGACGGTGTTTCTAAGATTTCCGACAATTATTACAATATATTGCTTTTGGACAATAAAAGGAGGTATGTACTTCATCCTTCAGACTTACAACTTACATCGTATTTATTCAATTGGTTTAGCATTGCTAAATAACTATTTATACTTCGAATTTTGATTAATAACGAAATTGACACAATATAGGTCACTGTCAGATTTGACCAGTTTATACATTACATCATAATTATTCACTAAAACTAATAAAATTACCCTTTAACTTTAAAGTTCTCATCGTCAGTAGTACAACAAGGGAAAGTTAAATAGAGTAGTCAAGATTACTCTGTTTAACTTTCCCTTGTTGTACTACTGATGATGAGAACTTAGTTTTCGAAATACGTATTTAGTTTTTATTAAAATTAATTTTAAGGTTAAGAGGTAATTTTATTAGTTTTAGTTATATTTAACTTTAGAGTCCATTTAGAACTTTGATGAATAATAATATTCACATAGTATATGTTATATTAGCGACCAACTAAATTATTGCAAATAAAATATTGAAAATATCAAACATGACAAAGTCCTGTCATATTACACCTTATAGACCCATTTACGAGTACACGGCGATAGTTTACTGTCACGATAGTTCTCTCACGAAAATGTGGTAGTGCGCTAGTATGCTGTCTACACACGACATCAATTTCTCAGTGATAGTGCTGAAATAAAAGGGAGAAGAAGGGCTTCTGCTGCATCCCTCTTCACTCTGATTTTAAATTTCGGGCATTTTTTCTTCCAAAGACACGGAAATCTTCTATATTCCTCGAGAAAGTCAATCACATGAAAACGTGACATTGTTCACACGTATTATATTTTATACAATATTTATGTTATATTACGCAGAAAAAGGGCAACTTGTTGGTCCAGAAAATAAAGGCGCGAAACGTGATGATAACTATCGTGATAGTTTTGTTTACACGTGATAGTTAGCATGAGAGTACGGCCGCTTTCGCGATAGTAACTATCAACTATCAGATCAAGCGAGATAGTGCGATAGTACTTTCATGACAGTGTGACAGCAACTATCATGTAGTTTACAAGGCCATAGTGCTTGTGAAAGTTACTGTCATGACAACAACTATCACAACTATCGCCGTGTAAATGGGCCTTATATCAAACTATACTCTATCCGTTTTAACTATAGAGCATTGGGTGAGATAGGGCCTAAGATTCTAGCTCTCTGATTGGTTCAAACGTGAACCGAATTTACAAAGTAAAATAATTGACGCGAAATTTAAATTTGCTTAACAACTGTATCAATTATTTTGACGTCTGACATAAAATAAATAAAAGTCAACAAAGTCAATAGTACACGATTTATTACATATTATTAATTTCTGTTCAGTTCTGTTTGTAAAGTATATTATTGTTAATTTCATTTATATAATTTTCATAGTGTCTTGGCGTTATATTTCATATTACATAGTTTTCGTTGTGCGCGTTTTCTTAGTTTTTAGTTAATAGTTCGTAAATTTTGTTGTTCTCTTCGTTGATATTATGGATAAAAATAGATAGATATGTATGTACAAGACAAAATTACTGAAAAATGTCAGAAAGAATTTTTTTAAATCCAGGAATGGCGCGAAAATTTGAATTTTTTAATTAATACATGTAAAAACGGCCGCGCTCGAAACGCCATCTAGTCTATAGTTAAAACGGATAGAGTATAGAAATCCCTGTAATAAAACCATGGTAACAATATGACGTCATCGATTCGCTCCTCCCCCCCCCCTGAAATTTGAACCATATGCTTACTATTGATGACGTGGGGATCAAGTCGTGGAAACGGACTTTAAGTGAAATATTTCAATAATTATTTTTTCAGAGTATTATATTATTATTGTTAGGGGTTTTAACCCTTGACATATCAGCTGCACCACAGTCACAGTTATTGTCTCTAGTCGGTGTAAACGTTCTGAACACCGGAGGCAAGAGCAAAGGTTCGTTAGTAAATGTTGATGTATTGAGCGAAAAAGGTATTTTTGGTCTTGATATCGCGGGTGGAAAGAAGAATCACCCACATGGCAGCGAAAGTGCAGTTAGTGTGGATGTGTTAAACGCCAATAAAGGACTTGTCAACGTTGACGTTGCAAAGAAGAATCATCAACATGACAGCAAAAGTGCAGTTAGTGTGGATGTGTTAAGTGCCAATAAAGGCCTTGTCAACGTTGACGTTGCAAAGAAGAATCATCAACGTGGCAGTGAAAGTGCAGTTAGTGTGGATGTGTTAGACGCCAATAAAGGACTTGTCAACGTTGACGTTGGAGTTCAAAGTCAAAAACATCAACATCATCATCATCAACAAAAACGAGCTTCAATAACTGCTCAAAGTCAATCATCATCTTCAACCCGTCATGATGGCTCATCTTCAGAAGAAGAAATAGTATTTGTTGATGATTCTCAAGGAAAAGGTAAAATTAAAGGTATTCGTTCCGAAGTGGTGATTGCCGAAAAAGATCATAAGCATGTAATCAAACAAGCTCATCGTAGAGGTTCAGTACCAGAATTAAATTTGGAAATTCGTGCTCGAAGAAATATAGCTGTAAAGGAAAAGACTATTCCCGAAGGTAAAACTTATTAGACAGTTTGATAGATCTTCTACGATATAATAGTCCAAATCCAGAATACTGCTTAATAGTGTAATAATAATATAATTTTGTATTAAGTGTTTAATAAATGCGTATAATATTTATAATTATTATTAATTAAATATTGTTTATCATTAATTGAGGAGGAATAAATTCTGTTCCAATTATAATAGGTACGTTCCATCGGTGCCAGAAATCGTCGTACTTCTTCTAGTAATACCTCAATGATTTTTTTTTGTGTCAAAAAAACCTGAATATTCCTACGAATCATTCCAACTTCAGAGCTGGAAGCGTTGGTAGGAAGATCTATAAACAGAAACAAGTCATTCTATTGGTTGGGCTCCAAAATTATCCTCTTTTGACGTTTTGACAAATAGAATGACGTCTGTATTCAAGAATTAGTTCCATATTCTCTCGTATAGTTAATATCAGAAAATTAAATGTAAATAATTGCAAATATACAAATCAACTCTCTAAAGTTCATTTTTGAAAATTAACATAGGCTCGTACCACGAGCACGGTTTTAACTAAAACGCTGTTTTAAGAAATGTCAAATTCAAATTTTAATATTTAATTTCGCATATGTTTAAAGAACGATTTTTAAAAAATATTTGTTTGAATACAAATCATGTTCTGCTTTACAATCATATATTGATAAATTTGATATTATTTATTATTAATATTAAATAATGAAATTTGACAATTTCTTAAAACAGTGTTTTAGTTAAAACCGTGCTCGTGGTAAGAGTCTATGTATAACGGAAATCGTGATGTTCTACTATTTTTGTCCTCACATTTTTGGCCGAGACTAAACATATAAACATGCATTTTTGGGGGCTTATAAGTCGTGAATTGTTTGAAATATTTTCAAATTTACACTAAAATCGTGTTATACGGGGTTAAAATATAAATTGACTCGCGGTTGTAGTGATGCACGCGAGGCGAAGCGAGACGAGAAATATAAAATATCGATCTCATCTCATTTTCGGATCTGTAATCTCGATCTCGCAAATTTTTTTGGGTCTCATCTCGTTCTCGAACGAGAGACTCGCGAGAGTCTCGTTATAAAAATAAGCGCTTGCGCACTACGTATTTACGTACTACAAGAGACAAGTTCGCATCAATAGCACCGTCTTCCATGTATTTGCAGTCGTATAACTATAAAAAAGAGACGAATCACTAAATTCTGGTCACCAAATTTTTTCAATACGAACATAATGTTTATTCTTTTACGGTTACCAGAAAATGTGTCTAAAATATCCAATTTATCAGCAAATTGTGATCTCTAAACTATTTCAATAAAAACACATTCTGTCATCAGTAAAACGAATTAAACATTTAAAAATTATTTTTGTAACTAAAAGTACCTACACTTTTTTATTAAATATATGCCACTATTTAAGTAAGATTGTCATAAAAAAACCGCTACACTGGTAACCCGCTGGCAACCAATCACTCCGCTGCTCTCCCTGTTGGCTCCCATCGACGCTTAATATAACATCCTTTATTTTTCAGGGGCGACAAGAGTTTTATTAACCGTGGTTTTAACTGGGGTGAATTAGGGGCTTAAATATTAGAGAAAACTAGTTCTATTGGAGGCATTACCGATTTTGTCTTTATTTTTGCATTTTCTCGCTCAGAGACCGATACTAATCGACTCTAAATAGACTCAAAAAATATTGTGAATTCATATAATTTTCACATTTACGTGTTCTATGCATGAATTAGCGTCGACTTTATTCCTTGTACGGTGCATTTTTCATTGAATTTATGAATCAAAGCTATAAAGTTACAAATACTTTATATTGCGAGATTCTCGCGTGAATCTCGCGAGATTTCTCGCTTCTTGCAGTTTTTATATCGATCTCGCCTCGAATTTTAAACTGCAATCTCGCTCTCGTTCTCGTCTCGCATAATGCAACGAGACGAGTCGAGATGCGAGAGTACTCTCGCTCGTGCATCACTATGCGGTTGCGAAGTCCGCGGGTATCAGCTAGTATATTATATAAAATATAATAGCAACATGAACAAAATAATAATATAAAACCTTAATTTTTATTTATTATTATTAATATGTTAGATTAGGGGGTGTCGTGGCACCCACCGTGCGCACGCCTATGCTAGCCAACTGTCGCGCGCGTTTTCCTTTCACATTTTTGAATGTTTAGATTAGGTTGTGCTCAACAAAAATACCTCCATTACGTTTTTATAAACTAATATATTTTTCGATAATTATAATCTCTGTAATATTTGTATAACATTTTGAAGATCCAGAATAAATATACAAAGTTATCTTTAGAATAATTATTTGAGATCGAACCTAACGGTGGAATTCATAAATGAAATTCATAAACGTCAGTACTGAGTCACTCACTCAAGTCTGAGTGGTGTATGAGTCAAAGAAGAGACTTATGTTTTAAAAGTAGGCGCACCTATTTTGACAAGTATGACAATCACATAAATCAGTAGTTCGTACAAAATTATAAAATTATATAATTCAAAATACGAGTAATTTGAAACAATAAGTAGGTAGGGGAGACCGGTGACAATTGTAACAGGTGTCAAATGTAACAAGGGTAGGTAACAGGGCCATCTTTTCGAAGTAGATTAACACGCGCTTGCAGAGTGAAGCAGAAAGAGTCATTGCTCTTTGGTATTTAGTGTAAGTACATACGCGCAAATACAGCGTCTGTTTCTGACGAATGTCTATAAATCGACAAAAAAGTAAATACAGGTAGTGACACACACATTGTTTCTAAAACACTATAAGTGCTCTGCTCGGAAATATTTCAAGTTAAGGATCAGTTTGTGAGTTATATCTGCTTTTATTTTTCATTAAAAAACATTTCGAATTATTATCTAATAAATACAAAAAAGCAAATAATATCTTTATAAGTGAAGCGGTGTCAGTTGTAACACACACCACGGTGTCGATTGTAACGTGTTTAATAATTAAGTACAGTATTGATCATGATAAAAATTACAAGAAAAAACCACTGCTATCGAAAACATAAAAGAAGAAGAGCAAAAAAACGAAAACACTTCCGAAAGTAACAGTCGCAGATTACTCATCAGATGGCCCCGATGAGGAAACTCTCTGATATGTATTGGCCCATATTTTTTGAGCACAGGAGATTGGTTGCAGTAGCGAAAATGTAAAAGTTAAATTGTACGAAGAAAGACCTATTTTATGTTCACCTAAACTGCAATTTCGTTAGCGACTAAAGGCATTGGTCAAAATGGTCCATATCACCAACAGAATATATATTTTGTTTGCTTTTAGTTGAGTCATCTGAATTTTGTATTTTCTGAGATAATTTTTCCTGTAGATGTACAATGAAATATTTGCTTCCACGTTCCAGAATAGGCTACTATGCATTTTGTACATTACTTCAAAAGCAAAAGGTTTACAGGAATAATTACTATCTCCTACCAAAAACCTTACAGCTTACGTGATTTCTATCTCCGGCAATAATCTTTTTAATTATTAAAAAAAAATTATATTAAATATTGCGATTTGGAATATATACATACCGTATAAATTCATTAAAGTCAAAATTGTATTCCATTGTCGTTTTTACCTTCCGTCACGTTTAGGTAAGGAAGGTATTGTCTTTGGTCAAAAAATTCGGTGGTGAGTTTTTGATGAATAAGCACGTTTTAGGGTCCCTAGAATACGATTTTACTATTTTTACGATGATGTCTGTATGTGCGTGAGTCTGTGTGTGTGTGTGTGTGTGTGTGTGTGTGTGTGTGTGTGTGTGTGTGTGTGTGTGTGTGTGTGTGTGCGTGCGTGCGTGCGTGCGTGCGTGCGTGTGCGTGTGCGTGTGTGCGTGTGTGCGTCTGTGCGTGTGTGTGTGCGTGTGTGTGTGTGTGCGTGTGTGCGTGTGTGCGTGTGTGCGTGTGTGCGTGTGTGCGTGTGTGCGTGTGTGCGTGTGTGCGTGTGTGCGTGTGTGCGTGTGTGCGTGTGTGCGTGTGTGCGTGTGTGCGTGTGTGCGTGTGTGCGTGTGTGCGTGTGTGCGTGTGTGCGTGTGTGCGTGTGTGCGTGTGTGCGTGTGTGCGTGTGTGCGTGTGTGCGTGTGTGCGTGTGTGCGTGTGTGCGTGTGTGCGTGTGTGCGTGTGTGCGTGTGTGCGTGTGTGAGTGTGTGTGTGCGTGCGTGCGTGCGTGCGTGCGTGCGTGCGTGCGTGCGTGCGTGCGTGCGTGCGTGCGTGCGTGCGTGCGTGCGTGCGTGCGTGCGTGCGTGCGTGCGTGCGTGCGTGCGTGCGTGCGTGCGTGCGTGCGTTCGTGCGTGCGTGCGTGCGTGCGTGCGTGCGTGCGTGCGTGCGTGCGTGCGTGCGTGCGTGCGTGCGTGCGTGCGTGCGTGCGTGCGTGCGTGCGTGCGTGCGTGCGTGCGTGCGTGCGTGCGTGCGTGTGTGTGTGTGTGTGTGTGTGTGTGGATGTGTGTGTGTAACAAAATTTTCGTCTACGATAACTAATACTACAATTCCAAAAATTATAATTCTTTCGTATTCCTCTTCGTTGCATCCATATGAAGAGCTGATTAGATTTTGGTTATAATTGGTCAACCGGAAGTACCCTTATTTACAGATTTTAACAGTTTTTCTTGAAAAAACGATGTTAAATATCATTTTTTCACATTTAATATTATTATAAATATGAAAGAACATTGTATTCTCTATACGATTTGACTACATTTTATACTTCATATTAAATGGATATAGAGTTATAAATTTATAAAGAAATTAAATTTCATAAATTAGCCAGCTATGCTAGAAACAGCTACTATATTAAGAAAATTCTGATTGAAAGATGTCAGTGTCAAGTGCAATGACATATTCGTAGTATATTTGTGTCAGGATCTTTTTGCCCGAAATTTTCTGTACGAAATTTGTATAAAATACATACTACTGTCGAAAGGTAATGTACATACAAGAAATTTATAATCTTTTGCAAGGAACTTTCTGTATGGATTTTATAGAAAATACATACGCATTTACGAAAATTCTACCGGTAGATACCGCATCTACCGACTGTGTTCGAAAACGTTACCGGATTCAAGAAGAATCTAATGTCCAAAAAAGGTAGTGATGCAAAGCGAAGCGTGCGCGGTAAGTGGAAATGTGTTCAAAGTAGGACTCTGCTCAGTTTGTTAGCTACGTCAAATTTCTAACCTGTTTAAAATTTTCAATTTTTCATAGGTTATGGATCTATCCTGTTTACCACTCGCGTTCTTAAAATAACGATTCTGGTAGCTATAACCTGATAAACAGCTATTTACTGGTAACAGTTTACCGGTAGAATTTTTGTAAATACTTCATATATGTAACTGACGGAAGGTAATGTGCTGGCCACATCAGATTTTTTAATCTTAAGGAAAGCTGAAGGTATCAATTTACTCCACTCGAAATTTTCCTCAAAGCATACTTATAATGTAAGTGTAAGGTAGCCTTCAAATGTCTATGAATTCCAAACTGTCATTTTGAGTGGAGTATGAGTCGAGGGAAAATGCTTCCTCAAATGTTTATGAATATGAAAACGTCACTTTGAGTTTGAGTCGAGGAAAAAGGAGTGGAGGACTGACTGACTATGAATTCCACCCTAAATATTTAAATCGTAGAAATGCGCTATGGGATTCAGGAGAATTTTTCAGAATTCTTTTTTCGTTTCTACGATTTAAAGTTATCTTTAGTTGTTAACTAATAATAACACACAACCACTGTTCTATTTATTTGTTACTTGACAGTTATTTGCTACTGAGCGTTCTATTGCTTTAAAAATATCCTTATCCTAGTAGTAAGAGACACCGATAGAACGTACATTTATTATTTCTAAACAGTACATTTACAACTTTTAAGAATAAATTTTGTTCCAATTATAATTTTACTTCTAAACAATACATTCAAAAAAGTCCGGGAAAAATTATTAGCATTCGCCCAAGGAAATAATTAAATACGTATATCATCACGGCATATTACCAATTGCTGGGTATGCTAATCTGCTTTGTTCACAGATGTCGGTAATGGTGATGACATATTCGTACCGTCAACGTATTATTCGCATTTGATAATCGAAAAATTTGATCCCAAGGAAAATTAATCTCTAATCATTTAAATAAATCAGACATACACCTACAGGGTGTTTTACAACTTATGCACCAAACGTTAACGGGCAGGTACTGATTCTTTTACAAAAAAAAAACTGGTTGGGTAGTCAATTTTAATATTTATTTCATTATTTCTCATTAGAAATCCGATATTTGTTATCAAACCACACATCCCAAATGTTTAATTTTATTAGTTAGGTACGTAGTATCTCCAAAATAAATCTTACGTGTTATTAACCATTAGGTATTCCAAGAAAACAAATAATAATAATATATTTTTAAGTAATTAAAAACAAAAAAATAACCAAATTCAATAGAAATACAAATTTATTAAAATTAAGGTTAGGTATATCTAGTTAATATGTATATCTAATGGCCTAACATACTAATGTATTTTTAATTTGCATGTATGTAAGTATCGTACATATAAAAGAAAATTTATGGACATTCTTGTTTACAGCAGAGATTTATACTCTTATACATAATGAAATTGGTAAGCAAAACTATTTATATTACAAATATTGAATTATTTTTCTTTGTAGTTACATATACCGTGTGTCTATTTTAAAGGTGTACATAGGAGATTAACATGGGAAATCAGTTTTTTGCAATTTCCTGCTCACCTAATTATTTTAAGCAAAAATGCGTCAAATAAAAGTTTTAGGGTATAAAATTCTACATCTAAAACAATAAACAGAATTACCTTTACATGCTTTATAACGACAGAAATTAATTATGAAAATGTCGAAAATTACGTTAAAAATATCGACAGCCATGGAATTGAACAAAAAATAAATAATTGCTTGACATTTTATCAGTCACGTGATCTGTCACAACGTAAGTTAACTTATTTGACGTTTTTGACAATTTGATTTGAACAAATATCGTTAATAAAGTTAAGAAAATACAGTTTTATTTTAATAATATGAATAAAAATTCAACATTGCGTAACAAATTTATGTATGACGCTGTTATGTACTCCAACTTATTTCCAATACATCTACCTTAGTACTACAGAAGGGGTCTACACTTATCATTCCTAACACTTTCTTTCTCCTCGTCCTATATTCTGATTACGCGGCTCACGTGTATTTTTTGAAGACACATTAGTAGTATTTTCAAATTTTGTCACGAATTTAGCTCTTTATTCGTATAAATGTTCATTTTTTCGTCATTTCAGACAATAAAACTAGATACAAATTTTCAGAAACGTCAAATAAGTTAACTTGCGTTGTGACGGTTGTGACAGATAAAACGTCAATCATTTATTTATTTTTTGTTCAATTCCATGGCTGTCGATATTTTCAACGTAATTTTCGATATTTTCATATTTAATTTCTGTCGTTACAATGCATGGGAAGGTAATTCTGTTTGTTGATTTAGATGCAAAAATTTATGCTCTAAAACTTTTATTTGACGCATTTTTGCATAAAATAATTAGGCGAGCAGGAAATTTCAAAAAACTGATTTCCCATGTTAATCTCCTACACCTTTAAGACAGACACACGGTATATACATATATACACAGTGTGCTCAAAAAAAAATCCTAACTCGGAGTAGGCTATCAACAAAGAAACATATGTCTCAATTTGAAAGTATTTAATTAAATGTCAATTTGACACGAGAAATTGTCAAAAATGTTATCTGAAGAAATCAAAAGCTTTTCTTCTTAAATCTTAATTTAGAAATGGAAATAAATTAGAAAACAAAAAGTGACAATATACCACATTCTTCATTATTATCTTTTTTCCTTAAAATCACATTTTAAGATCAATTTTGACTACTTAACTTTTGAATTGAATAATAATCAGACATACGTTTCCCTGTTCATAGCCTACCTCGAGTTAGGATTTTTTCTGAACACACTATGTATATATATATATATACATACAGGACTTTGTTTTTATCAGGGCCGCCATTGGTATCTCGCAAACTGTAAAAAATATTTTTCATCAAGTCGCCATTGACATGTTATGGTCTAATTTGTAAATATGAGTTTAGAGTGAAAATATCGAGTAAGAAACTTATAATATTAACCATATATAGTATAATTTAAATTTTTTTTAGCTTTTTTGGGAAATATTAATAAAATTAAAAAAAAAACGTGAAAAATTAAATTTTGGGAATAAAACAAAAACAAAACAAAATAACATTTATATCATTGAAAAGAGAAATTAATGAGAATATTTATAGGGTAAAAATCAAATATGCATTTTAAAAATTGTAGTTAGAGCTATATCTTGAAAATTTACCAATACAAAAAATATTATTGTACGCCACTGGGTAGACAATAAAATATTGTAACATTTTAATTTGCAACATTTTTCACGATAGTTTACGAGTTATTTTAAAAAGAAAAAAATAACCAAATTTAGTTTTTCGCCATTATCTAGTGACCTATGCATATTTCTGCAAAAATAAAAACACCATTAAAATGGCCTCCTAATACGGCAACTTTTGTCCCATTACAACGAAGTCTTAGCACTTACAGTTTCCGAGATACAAATGGTGGCCCTGATAAAAAGCACTGTATATATATATATATATATATATATATATATATATATATATATATATATATATATATATATATATATATATATATATATATATATATATACCGGGTGTCTTAGGCCGACCGACACATGGGCGATTAACATGTAAAATTAGTTAATTGTGAATAGTATCTCCCCAGTGCAAGATATTAAGATGAAATTTTGCATGCTTATCCGGGGATACTATTTCTATGGATTTCAATTCAAATCAGTCAATTTACAAGTGTAATATTAGAATAACTTAAGAAAAATTGTAGAAGTACCATGAATGTTATTCATATCTTGAAAATAATAGTATTTAAGCAACAGCTCTGATAGAGTAGGGGTAACGTGCGCGCTTCACAATTTAGAGAGTCGGGTTCGAAACCAACCGACAGCAATATTTATTTTTTAATTTTTTCTTTTCAAAATAATTTTTATTATTAGTAAGTTTTTAATCTTTTATTAATATTTAATTTAATAAAGTGGATACATTGTACGTAACAAGATTTATTTATTTAAAAAATATTAAATCGTACCTACTAATTACAACATTAAAATTTAAAAATTATAATAAATATTCAAAATGGCCGCCGTTTTGCGCTAAGCAAAATCCGAGACGATCGTAACATTGCTATAAACCAATAAAGCAAATAATAAAATATTTTTTAAATAAATAAATCTTGTTACGTACAATGTATCCACTTTATTAAATTAAATATTAATAAAAGATTAAAAACATATTAATAATAAAAATTATTTTGAAAAGAAAAAATTAAAAAATAAATATTGCTGTCGGTTGGTTTCGAACCCGACTCTCTAAATTGTGAATCGCGCACTTTACCCCTACTCTATCAGAGCTGTTGCTTAGATACTATTATTTTCAAGATATGAATAACATTCATGGTACTTCTACAATTTTTCTTAATTTATTCTAATATTACACTTGTAAATTGACTGATTTGAATTGAAATCCATAGAAATAGTATCCCCGGATAAGCATGCAAAATTTCATCTTAATATCTTGCACTGGGGAGATACTATTCACAATTAACTAATTTTACATGTTAATCGCCCATGTGTCGGTCGGCCTAAGACACCCGGTATATATATATATATATATACAGGCTGTTATGTAAGTAATGTGCCATGCATACTTTATCACTTAATAAACAAGGTTGCAATGTATCCTAATCTGCAATAATTTATTTTTTAATGTGGTGGTGCAATTATATAAAAGCATTTCAAAGTAGACCAATAAGAATAATATATTTGAATTTATTTGAATAAAGATGATTTAAAAATCACAGTAGTTTGAATGAAAACAACAACACTTGTCATTTTTTAAGGTTTGAAGCCAGAGGCGGAGTATGGATTAAACATTTTTTATTAATGACAAAAATTGTTATAACAAATGTTCAAAGTTTTCACCATTTTGGGTAAAACTCCCTGTAGCGTCTTACTGCAGCAGCACTGTTTTGGCACACTTCTCCGTACACCCAATGCATGTCGGTGTATTCTCGGTTAGTGAAAGTGACAGGCATTTCTAAATATCAAATTACTATACTCCACTGATTAGAAATACGTTATTTATGACAACTGACAAATATTGTTTTTGGAACAACTTGATTTTTAGATTTTAACTTAATAACGGATCTATTCTATAACTCAGTGGTTAATTTTAAACCACTGGCTAAATTTTCTAATCAATCAAATATGTTGACATACAACAAAAAAATGGATTTTTAGTTGTCAAATCAATATCTATTTGATAAAAATTTGAACCAGTGGTTAAAAATTATCCATTGAGTTACAGAATAGGCCCCTAAGATGCTGGTTTGTAATTGGTCAACTTTACAGTCCCATAACTTTTACAACTCGATAAATAGAGCAAAATAAATTTCATTTTCACAACTCGATAAATAGAGCTAAATAAATTTCAGATTATAACTTTTTCAGTTATCATACCATGGCACATTACTTACATAACAACCTGTATATATATATATATATATATATATATATATATATATATATATATATATATATATATACAGGGTGTTAATTGAAAAGCGGGCCATAGGCGTTTAACACGGGAAATCAGTTTTTCCTTGCGCAAAACTTCCCATTTACTTTTAAACAAACATGTTTCAAATAAATGTTGTAGAGAATTATATTCTACACCAGCATCACTAAACAGATTTTATTTTGCATGTTTAGTAACCTGTAAAATCCAATTTGAAATTTTATAAATATTACTCATTTGTAGTGATAGCTATGAAATTTAAACAAAATTACAAAGAAATGCATATCGTTTGAATTGTCAGAATTTCGATTTTGCAGGTTACAAAATAAAAATAAATAAAATCTAAGCAATAATTTAGATGTAGATTATAAAAACAAAATATTTTTAAGAATTTACGATAGAATATAATTATCAGTAATTTTTATTTGAAAATCGAATTTCTGACAGTTCAAACGATATGCATTTCTTTGTAATTTTGTGTAAATTCCATGGCTATCACTACAAATGAGCAATATTTATAGAATTTCAATTTGGATTTTACAGGTTACTAAACATGCAAAATAAAATCTGTTTTGTGATGCTGATGTATAATTTAAGTATCTACAACTTTTATTTAAAACACTTTTGTCTAAAATTAATTGGGAACTTTTGCGCAAGGAAAAACTGATTTCCCATGTTAAACGCCTATGGCCCGCTTTTTAATTAACACCCTGTATATATATATATATATATATATATATATATATATATATATATATATATATATATACCGTGTGTCTATTTTAAATGTGTACATAGGAGATTAACATGGGAAATCAGTTTTTTGCAATTTCCTGCTCGCCTAATTATTTTAAGCAAAATTGCGTCAAGCAAAAGTTTTACGGTATAAAATTCTACATCTAAAACAATAAACAGAATTACCTTTACATGCTTTATAACGACAGAAATTAAATATGAAAATGTTGAAAATTACGTTAAAAATATCAACAGCCATGGAATTGAACAACAAATAAATAAATGCTTGACGTTTTATCTGTCACAACGTAAGTTAACTTATTTTACGTTTTTGACAATTTGATTTAAACAAATATCGTTAATTATGGAAATAATAGAAATATAAAATTAATAAATAAAGTTAAAAAATACAGTTTTTTTTAAATAATATGAATATATAAAAATTCCACATTGCGTAACAAAATTATGTATGATGCTGTGATGTACTTCCAACTCATTTCCAATACCTTAGTACTACAGAAGGGGTCTACACTTATCATTCCTAACACACTTTCTTGGGCTCGGGCCACACTATGCGTTTTAGCAGGACCGGTTTATTGGGAGCGGTTGACCGGGAAGACAACAACTTATTGTTTTAAATGAACGCGTCTACACCTATGCGGTTGCGGTCCGGTTGCCGGATACTACCGCAGCATATTGCGGTTTGACGGGACGGTCAATTTGCCGCATGACAACTACAACACATTAGAGATAATGCCAGCGTTCACAAGGGTTTAGTTTTGTTTTTTAATAGACAACGTATACTATTTGTGCTCTGCACTGATCAGATGTTGGTTTGACTGTGTCCGAATCGGGTTGTCATTGCTGCCGTCCTGTTTAGCGGGATATATGTGGACGCTGTACAATCCATCCCGTTTAATCGGATGCGGTTTTACCGGTCCCGCCAAAACGCATAGTGTGGCCCGGGCCTTAGAGTAACGCATGTTGTGCTCGTCCTATATTCTGATTACGCGGCTCACGTGCATTTTTTGAAGACACATTAGCAGTCTTTTCAAATTTTGTCACGAATTTAGGTCTTCATTCGTATAAATGTTCATTTTTTATCATTTTAGACAATAAAACTAGAGACAAAAACCAAATTGTCAGAAACGTCAAATAAGTTAACTTAGTTGTGACAGATAAACGTCAGGCATTTATTATTTTTTGTTCAATTCCATGGCTGTCGATATTTTCAACGTAATTTTCGATATTTTCATATTTAATTTTTGTCGTTACAATGCATGGAAAGGTAATTCTGTTTATTGAATTAGATGCAGAATTTTATGCTCTAAAACTTTTATTTGACGCATTTTTCTTAAAATAATTAGGCGAGCAGGAAATTGCAAAGAACTGATTTCCCATGTTAATCTCCTATGTACACCTTTAAGACAGACGCAGTATATACAGTGTGAACACTGAAAACCGTGACATAAGCGTTTAACATGGGAAAACAGTTTTTTCCAAATATCATCTGTCCCGCAAGACTGTAGTGGGAGTTTTTGATATGGTTAGAATGATTATTTAATTTGGTATCGAAGAGTATCTAAATACTCCTAATTTAATGGTTTAATATTGAAATATTTGCAAAAGTATATTACAAATTGACAGTTATTAAATAAATTATAAAATAAAAAACTAAATTATTTGGTAAATCAAGTATTTTATATTCTACGAGAAATAAAATAAAAAAAATATTGTACCTAAAGCACCCTATAAAATTTAAATTAATAAAAAAAAATAATGAATTCTATAAAATACTTGATTTACTAAACAATTTTTGTTTTAATTTTGTAATTTTTTTAATAATACATTTTACAAAATAAAATAAAAATATGATGTGGGCGCAGGATTTGAACTCGTGAATAATTATTACGATGCCCCGATCTAACCAGTTCAGCTACTGAATACGTTACCATGATTACTGTTTTTAATAAATTATAAGTAATAACTGTCAAACTGCATTATACTTTCGCAGATATATAAATAATAAGCCATTAAATTAGGAGTATTTTGATACTCTTCGATGCCAAATTAAATATTCTATCCAATCATATCAAAAACGCCCACTATAGTCTTGCGGGACAGATGATGTTTGTAAAAAACCGTTTTCCCATATTAAACGCCTATGTCACGGTTTTCAGTGTTCACCCTATATATATATATATATATATATATATATATATATATATATATATATATATATATATATATATATATATATATATATATATATATATATGTATGTATTTTTAGACATTGTACTTCCTTATTTTTGTTATATTGTACACTGCAATTGCATGTGCTCCAAATGACGTTAAAGTTATAAAGAAGAAAAGAAATTCTGAGCAACATGTGGAAAAGAACGTACAAGATTCAGTACAACCACGAATAGTAACGAATTGGGATGACCCCGAAAAAACATGGTTTCGCAATAACACTAGATAAAGTTGGAGAAGAAAATAATATCAAATAAAATATACAAATACATACTCGTAATTATGGATATTATTTTACTGTTTGTACAAAAAATAAATAAATAAATATATATAAATATAAAAAAATTCAATTCATTAAATTACCTTCATTAAAATTTGTATTGTGAAATAAATTTATAAAATAAATATATTTACACTTTTTAAATGTTTCAATTAATTTTAAATGCTAATGGCGGGTTGCACCAATATTTATTATTTAATTAAACAAAAATGAACACAAATATCATTTAAACATAAATAAATGTTTATTTTCATTTAAATTTTGTTTAATTTCCAATGAAATATTGGTGCAACAAGCCATAAGCTTTTAATAATAACTTGATACAATTCATAATATTATTATAAACGTACGAGTATATTTTTATGTATACGAGGTGTCGCAAATTGTATGGATATCTTGAGAGCTGTAAGTCTGTAAAAGAAAAATTAAGCAATAGTTGCCCGATAAGGAGGTCATTTTAGTGGTACCTATATTATTATTTGAAAAAAATGTACAGCCAAAAATGTAAATTTAGTACCGTCTTCCGTGTATTTTCAGTCGTAGAACTATAACTATAATAAGAGACGAAGCACTAAATTCTGCTCTCCAAATTATTTCAATACGAACATAATGTTTATTCATTTACGGTCAACAGAAAATGTGATGTTACTAAATAATTTATTTTACCTCTAAAATAACGAATTTTTCACCAAATTGTGATTTCTAAACTATTTCAATACAAACATAAGTAAAATTAATGAAATATCAAAAAAAATTTTTTTGTAACTTACAGTACCTACACTTTATTATAAAATATATGCCACTATTTAAATAAGATTTAGTCATTAAAACTGGGAACCCGCCGGCAATCAATCACTCCGTTTCGCTCCGTGTTGGATCCCATTGACGCTTAATATAACATCCTTCACTTTTCTGGCGACAAGAATTGTATTAACCGCGGTTTTAACTGGGATGTATTAGAATTTTGTTTTATTTTGCATTTCCTCTGTCTGGGACCAATATCAATCGACTCTAGATAGACTTAAAAAATATAGTGCATTCATATAATTTTCACATTCACGTGTTCTATGCACGAAATATCGTTGACTCCACTTCTTGTACGGTCCATTTTTCAATGAATTTATGAATCGAAGCTATAAAGTTACAATTACTTTTTATTGCGAGACTCTCACGAGAATCTCGCGAGATTTGTCGCTTCTCGCAGTTGTTATATCGATTTCGCCTCGAATTTTAAACTGCAATCTCGCTCTCGTTCTCGTCTCGCATAATGCAACGAGACGAGACGAGATGCGAGAGTACTCTCGCCTTGTCGTGCATCACTAACTATTCTCGCTCCAAAAATGCGGCGCGAAAGTTGGATTTGCCTGACTAGTCACAAAAACATAAACATTTTATTGAATATAATATTTATAATTGTGTTTTGTACATTGGATATGTTAATCCCGTAATATCTAAAGGAACCTCGTCACAATTATTTGCTTCGCAAGACAATACAAAAATGCAAAACTGAGAGTAATTGATTGATTTTCGATTATTTACTAAATTTTTTCTGTCACTTTAGAAACGAGAGAGGCGCACTACTAAATACTTATAAGATTTAATTATTAAATTTAAAATTAATTTTTATTATAACAAAGGTTTCGGAAAAAAATAGTACATGATTTGTCAGGAAAATGTCTGTACCTGACTTGGAACCGTAAAATACTCAGCACGAAGTGCCTTGTATTTCAATATGGCTCCTCGTCAGTGATGTACTATTTTCCTGACTCTCATGTAAATAGTAAAATAACTATTGTTTGCTTTCCAATTAATATATTTTACAAGTTAATGAAAAAATAAAAAAAACGTTTTTTTTTAAATTTAAGTGACTTCTAAGCTCTTAATCTTTTATAATTCTCGAGATTACAGACGTAATAAATCACCTGTACACAGGCTGTTTCAATAACGCCGTTCACTATTGGAAACTTTTTTATTTAAAGAGGTACGAGTTTGGTCAAATGAGCAAAATTGTATCATTTTAAATTAGAAAATTTATATGTATGAAACAAAGAATATATATATATATATATATATATATATATATATATATATATATATATATATATATATATATATATATATATATATATATATAATATATAAAAAATTGTTTGCTCGTTCACAAGAGAATTTATTTTTAAATTCAATGATATAATGTTTTCATACTCTCACAAGAATTTTTTGAGAAATTATTTACATAATTATAATTTTTTCGTATTTCTCGACTTTACATCCAAATGAAGAGATGATTAGACTTTCGTTATAAAGGGTCAACCGGAAGTATACTTATATGAAACTTTTAACAGATTTAAAAAATCTGATGTGGTCAGCACGTTACCTTCCGTCAGTTCTATGTATTTTGTACAAATTTCATACAGAAAGTTCCTTGCTAAAGATTATATTTCTTGTACTTTACCTTCCGGCAGTTGCATGTATTTTATGCACATTCCATACAGAAAATTTATAGCAAAAGATTCTATATTTCCAGTAAAATTATAAGACAAACACACTATGTCAATTTCATTTGACACTGACATCTTTCAATCAAAATATTCTTAATATAATAGCTGTTTTCATAGCTATGGCTACTTTATGAAATTAAATTTCTTTATAATTTTTTAACTCTATATCCATTTAATATTAAGTATAAAATGCAGTCAAATCGTATAGAGAATAAAATATTCTTTAATATTTATAATAACAATAAATGTGAAAAAAATGATATTTAACATAGTTTTTTCAAGAAAAACTGTTAAAATCTTCAAATGACGGTACTTCCGGTTGTCCAATTCAAACCAAAATCTAATCAGCTCTTCACATGGATGTAACGAAGAGAAATACGAAAGAATTATAATTTTTAAAATTGTAGTATGGAAGTTATCGTAGACGAAAATTTTGTTACATACACACACACACACGCACACACACACACACACACACACAAACACACACACATACACACACATACACACACACACACACATACACACACACACACACATACACATACAGACATCATCGTAAAAATAGTAAAATCGTATTCTAGGGACCCTAAAACGTGCTTATTCATCAAAAACTCACCACCGAAGGCAATACCTTCCTTACCTAAAGGTAAAAAAAGTTAAATATCACTTTTTGACATTTTATGTTATTAAATTAATGAACATTTTATTCTAGGTAATTTGAATGCATTTATTTCTTTAATGTCAATTATTTAAAGATAAAAAATTATAAATTTTACAGGAAAAATATGTTTTTACAAAAACTTTCTGTATGAGTGTATGGAATATTTATAAAATACCTACGTAGTATTGACAGGAGGTATTGTGTGGGATACAATAGATTTTTTTTACGTGGAATTCGAATGCCATGAAATAAATAAATGTGTTTGTGTTGACATTTAATAAAAATTATGGTTAATACAAACAACAAACAAAATATTTACTTATATTCAGGGTTGGCATAATTTAAATCAAATTTTATAAAATAATACATTTTTTGTCAGCAAATCAATTTCAAATTATTTTAGATATATACAGAGTTAAGAAAAAGAAAATTCTGCTATGGTAATATAAAATAAAAACATATACATATATACCGGGTGTCTACTTTTTTATGCACCATAGAAAATACAATGGTAAATTTTTTATATATTTATAAATTCTGCCCAATTAATTTTAGTGCTAAAGTGTAAATACAAAAAAAAATGTTCAGAATTAAATACTGCAGGTTCTTGTAATGAGATAAACGTAAAATAAAATATCCGTTTTAATAAGGTGACCAACTATTTTTTGTTCAAAAAGAGTACACTTTGCAAGTATTTCATAGGTGAAAAAAAAAAGAAGAAAAAACGATAAAAACTTTATTTTCTTTTAAAAACATATTTTTCTTCGGAGTGGATTTTTTTTTGCTAAATGAGGATGTTCGTCTAATAATGTAGCCACATCCGAACAACTTTCATTTTGCATATTAAATTTGACTGTTAAGACGGCAGATAATGTTTTTACAGAAAGTTGCGACTTCTCACTGCTCCAATAATCATTCCCTAGTGAAAATACCCTTTCAACAGCAGCATTAGTGCCTGGACAACATAAGGAAATTTCTATTAAAACTTTTAAATTTTCATGTGGGGTGGGATATGTTCTACTCTAAAATGCCGAAAGATTTCTACCCATCTTTTGTCAAGTTCTATTTTTTCATCGTTTGCCGTACATACTACGCATGCGTCAAGACTGTCAAGCATGCCGTACATACTGCACATCAAAGATCAGCTTGGCGATTACGTACACAAATATTGGAGAGATAGATATATCCATCTCTTTCCACAAATGTAATTTTGACGTTGTTAGAAAAAGAGGTCTGTAGTATCTATCTATCTCTCCAGGTACATAATACGGCCTCTCAATTGTGCCGGAAACGGCAGCCATATGTGCGCGCGAAATTCAAATCACTGTCAAACTCGTGTCTGGTGTTTGCCCTGTCCTCTGACGTGCCGGAAACGGCAAGCAATATGCGCGCGTGAAATTCAAATCACTGTCAAAATAATTTTAAATATTTAATTAATAAAATTGAAATAAAATAATCTAAAAAAATGTTTTAGAAATACAAATGAGTATAAAATTATACAAATGAGTACTTTCAGAGTACAGGATTTGAAAAGAGTACGTTTTGCGAAAAAAGAGTACAAAACTCAGTAAATGAGTACAGTTGGTTACCTTAGTTTTAAGCTTTTTAAATAGTACCATGCAAGCCATATTTTGACTTGTTTTAATTAGGTAGGCATGGTTTAAGTTCAAACAGGCGCGCGTGGACGCGTTATATAGTACGTTCACGAAAGATGACTATACAAGATGATTTGTTCGAAGAAAGAATACACATCACTTTATAGCACTAGCTTAGCAACATTTTTGTATTAGAAAGAGAAAGATTATTTGACCTATGTCTATTTAATTTATGTGGTGTGACAGATATACGTAAATAGTGGCATTACTTTCTAACACACTATAAATAATAATAACGTATGTCGTACAATTACAGATACCTAATTATCTACTACACTGCCCTCTGTGCTAATATTTACCCAGTGGCGTTGACGTTTAAGTCATACTATTATTCCTTAGTTTATAAGTTAAGTATATGTTTTTGTATTTTGCAAAAACATAAGTGAAGAACATAAATCTTTCAGAAAGGCATTATTAGAAAGAAACATAATTTTCAAATATTACTCTTATTTTTTACGTTAAAATGTGTCCATAAATATTTCATGTTGCACGCCTATTCATACGAAATGCAATGAAGTTATCTGCAAGTGATATTACATCAGACGGCTCACAAATGACCTTGAATAGTCATCTTTCGTGAATAATAGTTTATAACCAAAAATTCAAATGCATTCTGTGGGGTTTTATTGAAGATTTCGTTTTCATTTATGAAAGAAAATATTTGCATTGCTTTTAAAACAATTAAAAAGTGCAATAACACCAACATGTCTAAAAATAAAAAAATCATGATCTATTTCTTTTTTTCAATCAATGATTTTTGATTTTTTAAAATAAATCATGATTATTGCCTACCTTGCTTATATCGTTACTGGATGTGCCAATTAGGATTGCCAATTGTCCCGATTAAGGCTGTGTTCCGCGTCCCGCCAAGGGTGCCAGCACTGCCAGCAGGACGATATTTGTCCTGATTTTTTACCTGTACTAATTTTTAATTGTGCACTATATTCTGAGTTGGCAACCCTAGTGCCAATCAGCTTTATTCAGAGATATTGGAAATGATGATATATTCATTTAAATAAAATTAATATAAAACTTTCTGTCAAAAAAATTGTTATGTATGAAAAGATAATAATCCGTATTACGAACCTAGTTTTATAGAGAATGTAAAAGTGTTTTTCACAATAACGTTATTATTATTATAATAGTGCGTTCGTAATACGGTAATACACGGTGTTCGAGAAAACAATATTGAATTTTGTTTGATGTTAATTGTAGTTCAATGTCAAAACAAATATTTCGTCTACTTTCTCAGTGGTAAAATATATTTTATTCAAGAAGAAAAGCTTGATATGTGCAAAGTTTATATTTTGTTTTCTTCATAGCACTCTTATTACAAGAAGATTTAAATTAAATCAGCATAATTTTCATTTTTCTCAAATATTTTCTAATATTGGAGTATTATCTAGATATACATATGGATATCGTAGAATTCAGAAAAAATACTGAATCGAATAAGCAAATAAAAAAAAATAGGTTGCTATTTAAAATAAGAAAGTTGCACCGCGTATTTTGAGAAACACTAGTTTAAAAAAAAAAGTGGGGTACGATGATCGACTGCTAGCAGAATGGAAAATTGGGAAATGATCGGACACGCAGTCTAATGTAAATAATTTATTTCCTGGCCTACGTTTCGACTGTTACTAGTCTTCCTCAGGGCTCTAAAATATATACATGGAAATACAAACATGAAATTTACACTATTAACAAGGTACACTATTTACATAAAAATTTACAACAAAATATATGAAATACTTTTTTTACTTACAGAAATGGTCAATGATTATAAACGGTAACGTGGGGATCCCCCATATGACTCAATGGAGATAACAAATTGAAATTTATTAAATATATTGTATTTATATAATATATCAAGTCAAATAATTTTAAGCTGTAACTCAGAGTAAACTCAAACAATTTTTCTAAAAATTTAAAACGTTCTGAATTTGAGAAAAAACGTGTACTCAAAGATGTAAGAAAAATGTATAACAAGGACAAGCAAGTAAAGTTAAGTCAAGGATTAATTAACATTGTCCAATACGAAGGTTTTTTTTTTTAAATAGAGTTAACAAGAAATGAACTATTAAGATAGACAAATTACTAACATACTAGGTAATTTAACCAACTTCGTATCTCTTATAGTTCTTGAGATAGCAATAGTGCCCCACTTAAATTGAACATATATATATATATATATATATATATATATATATATATATATATATATATATATATATATATATATATATTATTGAATTCACAATTAAATTCTTTAATATATGTTCTAATGATGCACGATGAGGCGAGAGTACTCTCGCATCTCGTCTCGTCTCGCTGCATTATACGAGACGAGAATGAGAGCGAGAGTGCAGTTTAAAATTCGAGACGAGATCGATATAACAACTGCGAGAAGCGAGAAATCTCGCGAGATTCTCGCGAGAGTCTCGCAATAAAAAGTATTTGTAACTTTATAGCTTCGATTCATAAATTCAATGAAAAATGCACCGTACAAGGAGTGGAGTCAACACTAATTCGTGCATAGAACTCGTGAATTTGAAAAATAATATGAATTCACTATATTTTTGAGTCGATTACGATTGGTATCGGTCCCAGACCGAGGAAAATGCAAAAAAGACAAAATCGGTTTTGTATCAAAAAGAACTAGTCTTCTCCAATATTGCAGCCTTTAATTCACTCCAGTTAAAACTATGGTTAATACATTTTTCCCGCTTCTGAAAAGTAAAGGATGTTATATTAAGCGTCGATGGGAGTCAACGCGGAGAGAAGCGGAGTGACTGATCGCCTGCGAGTTACCAGTGTAGCGGTTTTTTATGATTAAATCTTACTTAAGTAGTGGCATATATTTAATGATGCAGTGTAGGTACTTTTAGTTACGAAAAATAATTTTTTTATATTTAATTCGTTTTATGGATGACAGAATGTATTAGCAGAAGTTCGTATTGAAATAGTTTAGAGATCCCAGTTTGGTGATAAATTGGATATTTTTGAGGTAAATTAAATTATTTACTAAATTATAACATTTTTTCAAGATTATGTTCGTATTGAAATAATTTGGTGACCAGAATTTAGTGTTTCGTCTTTATTAACTTGTCTCTTGTAGTTCAATTGTTACGTAAATTTGTAATGCGCAAGCGCTTATTTTTATAGCGAGACTCTCGTGCGAGAACAAGACGAGACCCAAAAAATTTTGTGCGAGAACGAGAGCGAGATCGAGATCACAGATCCGAAAACGAGACGAGATCGATATTTTATACTTCTCGTCTCGTCTCGCGTGCATCACTAATATGTTCCTATTAAAAATAAAAAAATTAGGTTCCATATAGTGGAAACTCATACCCCCTACAAATAAAAATTTAGCAATACCAAGTGAGTTTCTTGGAACACCCGTATATTAATTAATTTCATTACGAGGTATTTTTTTGGCGTCGGTCGGGATCGAACCCGGTTCCAAATATTGCCAATTTTAAATGGCAGAAAATTGATCCCTGTGGTGCGATCTCCACGCCAGTAATGAGTGCCCGTGAGATGACGTCTGGTAAACGCCCGCACGATGCAAATATATCTTCATTACCGATATCTGTGAACAAAGCAGATTGGCACACCCAGCAATGGGTAATAAGCCGTGATGATATATTTATATTTATTTATTTAGGTATTATTTTATACTTCACTTGACTATACTATTAATCATGCCCTATTTGATATTTCAAATTAATTTTAAACAAACTAAATTGAAATTTTTGTGAAAAACGCATTCAAGATATATTAAACAAGATACCAGACAATTATTTTCTGGTAACCCTAATGAGCACATTTACTTATGACGTCAATTTTAATTTTAATAACATGTAATTATCTAAGAATTAAACGAATTACTGTTTTTGAGATATATTTATTGTAATTAAATTTAGTAAGAATTATATATTATCTACATAATATCCTAATGACTTTCTAATGTACAGAAGATTGAGAAAGAGTATAAATATAAAAGCAAATTTGTATCGGTAGGTACATTTTTCCACACAAATTAGTCTTCAAAATGAAAGTGGTAAGCAACTTATTTTTTGCCGAGAGGTGGTGGTCAAGGTTGAACATTGTATAGTTATTTAACACGGGATTTTAGTTTTATGCAATGTCCTGCTCTCTTCTTCATTTTTTGCCAAAAACTGTACAATGCGAAGTTGTTGGTAAAGAGTTAAAAGTTGCATACATAACTGTTTTTTATTTTTACCTCCGGCTACCCTTGGTAAGGGAGGTTTAGGGATCGTGATAAAAATCGCATTTCAAGATTTTGGTAAATGAGCACGTTCCGAGAATCCAATTTTAACATTTTCACGATAATGTCTGTGTGAATTTGTGTATGCATGTGTGGACCCTCCACCCTAACTCAAACACTATCATTCAGAAAATTTTGAAACCTTGTATTTCGAACTTTTCTGTAATGTAAAGAGCCCATTAGATTTTGGTGAAAATCGGGTAACCGGTAATGGCACTTTACTAGAAGCTCAAAATAGTTTTTCTTCGAAAAATACCTTTAAATGTTATTTTTTCGAGATTAATGTTATTATAAAAATTAAAAATTATTAAATTAATATAGATTTGCATAAATACTTTTTCTATATATTTTGTGGACAAATTTATAAAATTATCCATAATTTAAATCTCAGACCCTATGCTATTAAAATATATAAATAAAAATTTACGATTCACAAAAATGTTTAAGCTAATCCTCATTTTTGGAATAGTGAATTCTATTTTATCCCGGTATTTAAAATTTAATCTTCATTTTATTATAGCTCTGGTGGCTCAATGGTTAGAGCACGCTTTATGTCGTGAGTGCCCCCAGGGCTCTGGATTCAAATCCCATTAAGGCATGGATGTGTGTGAATGTGAACCCACTCTGTAATTGGGATTTAAGCCTGTTGAGGGGTTTAAAAAAAGTAGTTACGTGGATTAGATTAGACTATATTTTAAGAAATAAACTGTCAGAATTAGAGTAAAATTTGCTAATCCAAAAATAAGGATTAACTTAATCTTTGTTGTGACTCGGGCTGTAAAGGCTGTAAATGTTGGCCATTCCAGATTTTTTTATTATGAATTTAGTTTCTTCCCAATTTTAAATAGAAATTTCAACAGTTAATAGCCAAGCCATGACTTGTGACCATTTAATAAGTAATATAGATATTAGGAAAAAAAATTATTGGAGATGCAGTCCTGGTAAAATGATTTTTTTAGATTATCATTTATTTAACAATCCGACGTGTCGATTCCTAATAAATCATCATCAAGGCTATGTTGTGATAAAAAACGTGCATACATTAGAGCTACAAAAGTTTTATCACTCTTTAAATTGTACGACGATATTTTCACCTTTGTATTAATTCATTTTTGGAATATAATTGTTAGTAACATAACCCTGATGATGTTTTATTAGGAACCGAAATATCGGATTGTTAAATAAATAACAATCTAATAAAATCATTTTACCAAGACTGCATCTCTAATAATTGTTTTCCCTATCATACCAACAGTCAAGAAATACCAGCTACTAAATATAGATATTATATTTATTAAATGGTTATGACATACAAAACAATATTATTTTTGCACATTCGATATTTTTTAATGTTCACCAATAGGATATCCAAGGCAGTAAGTTGTATTTACAAATTAGTGATCGGTAAGTGATTTTGATTACTTACCGCATGAGGCGAGGCGGTAAATAAATAAAAAATAAACAGTGACAACGAACAAAGTTAACTTTAAAAATTACAACTAAATTTTTATATTACAGGGTGTTTGGCGTAAGTCCGGTACCAAGGATATTTCGTTTATCTTGAGAGATGCAAGAAAATGTTAATAAGCAAACTTAAACCAGACAAAGGGGTTTATAAAATGACCATAGTAGGAAATTTGCATTGCTTCCGGTTTTAGAGGAAATGGGTAGAACTGTATATTTTTAATGTACATAAAATTAACTTCGCGATGATATCAAAATATCATAGTTTTACTTCAACCATTTCAAAATAGCGACCATTTATTTTCAAAATGTGTATTAATAAAATTTCATACAAAATTAAACATAGCAAGCTATGAAACAATTTTATTACCTTAAAACAAAAGAAAAGTATTTAGCTACATAAAGTTGAAGTGCTCTAACAATTTTGTGACTTAATTCAAGGTATTGAAATTGTTTCATAGCATGCTATGTTTAAATTTGTATGGAATATTATTAATACATATTTTGAAAATAAATAGTCGCCACATTGAAATGGTTGAAGAAAAACTATGAAATTTTGGTATCGTTGTGAAGCTAATTTTATTTACATTTTGGAACAAAAATATAAAAATACCGATTCCCTATGCTAGATTCAAACTTGTAGTGATACAATATTTTTACTATGATAATCTTATGAGCTCCTTTGTCTAGTTTAAGTTTGTTTATTAACATTTTTTGTATATATAAAAATAAACGAAATATTCTGGGTGCCGGACTTACGCCAAACACCGTGTATGTCAAAATAATTTTCAAGTCTTTTAATATTTCGTTATTGCTTCGACCGTGCAAAACACGTAATAAGCATTGCCGTCAGAAAGTGCTCTTCTATGGATATCGGATGTATTGGAGATCTTTACTTCGTCTCGATGTCCAAAATCATCCTCAACCGGTAAGAAGCACTTACTGATCTTAATACTTGTGCCTAACTATTTATATTTTGTGAATTTGTTTTAGTATATGTAAGTTAAATAATGAATGTTTATTCGAATGATGAACGCACCTTCATCCTAAAGAATTATTATGGTGGAATAGAATAATAGATAAGTTAGATTGTCGTTTGACATTTATAAATAATTTATGAAAACTAGAAAAAAAGAACATATGGCATGGCTATTGCTACTAATGATTTTGAAATTGCGTTTTTTGGTAACAATTGGACAAGAAAAAAAATCATCTAAATATTATTTATCGAAAATTTATGTAAATACTTATATTAAAGTACGTTAAATTCTTTATTCGATAAATATAAATTCATTATTAAATCTTCTATAGATTTAGAGATAAAGAAATGCATATAAAATAATTTGATGTAATAAATCTCAGATCAAACTACTTCAGGGCAAGAAATTCAAATGTTTGTAATTGACACATACCTATACGTCACTGTCAAAAATATTTGTATGTGTCATTTACAAACATTTGAATTTTTGCCTTGAAGTAGTTTGATATGAGATTTTTTACATCAAATTATTTTATATGCATATCTTTATCTCAAAATCTATAGAAGATATAATAATGAATTTATATTTATCGAATAAAGAATTTAACGTTCTTTATTTACATAAATTTTCGATAAATAATATTTAGATGATTTTTTTTCTTGTAACTACTATTTCCGGTTGTCCAATTGTTACCAAAACTTAGTCAACTCTTCCCATTATTGTTAGATTGAGGAATCCGTAGTTAAAAATGTCTTAAGTCTTATAGTATTTGAGAAATCGTGAATCCAACATACACACACACACACACACACACACACACACACACACACATACACACACACACAAACACACAAACACATACACACACACACACGGACATCATCGTAAAAATGTTATAATCGGATTCTAGGGACCTTAAAACGTGCTTATTCACTAAAATCTGGATATGCGATTTTTAGCATGAATTCAATACCTCTCTTAGCGAGAGGTAAAAAGAATATAAAAGGAATTAACAAAAAAATGACGAATATAAAGAAAAAGAAAAAAATATCTGGCGAGAGTTTATGTGCTGGCCACATCAGATTTTCAAAATTGTGAAGAAATAAAAAATATAATAAAAATGTAAAAAAGTTTTGTATGCAATTTTTAATTCTGGTCAACTTTGCACTCTACAGTTGTTGCCGTAAAGTCAACAGGAGAGCAGGACTTGCATGAAACTAATATCCTATGTTAAATTTCTATGTTTACCCCTAATAGCCACCACCCGATATATCAATTTATTAAAATTTAAATTTTATTTTTAGGCTATTCTCTGCATTATGGTTTCCGTTCTGCTTATGGAGATTACATGTGCACCAAATGATGTCGAAACAAGGGCTGTGCGATCTTATAAATTTGAAATCGATTTTAGATCTTTTGCTAAAATCGATTTGTCGAGATTGATCGATTTGATCGATCAATAGCAAAAAATCGATATTTTTTTAATATATCGAAATACTGTATCAAAAAATCGATTTTTATAAATGATCAAAAATAGATTTTAATAAAGAACCAAAACATCGATTTTAATAATAGATCAAAAGTCGATTTTAATATAAACTCGTAAGATCTATTTTATTAAAACTTCGATTTTTATTGATATGAAATTTCTAATACGCATACGCACATCAAATTATGAAAAAATATACCTAACGCGCATGAAACGCCAAATGCTGGTAAAATCCTTGAAATAAATATTAATAAAAAGATTTTTCAGAATCTAGAACACCGCTATCATTTAGAAAGATCGATTTTCCGGAATTCAGATAATTGTTTTTAATTGAGCGATCTTTTTGGAAAAAATTGATTTTTCAATTCATTAATCAATTTTTTAAAAATCGATTTCTTATTTAATCGATCTTTCCGATAAATCGATTTTTTCGATTGATCGATCTTTTTAAAATAAAAGATCAATCCGATTTTTGAAAATAAAGATCGTTCAAGATCGATCAATCGATCTTTTTCGCAGCCCTAGTCGAAACTAGTACGAAGAAACTAACTAGTATTTCTGATTCTTCAGATGAACAAGATATAGACGTAAAAGTACAACAAGTCAAAGAAGAAGAGCAAGGAACAGTAAATCTAGAAGTTAGGCAAAATAAAACCCGAAAAGTTTCCAAACGAATTGTTTCGAACTGAGACGATTTCGAAAAAAATTAGCATTGAACTTGTTTAATTATTTATCTAATTATTAACTAATCAAAGAAGCCATGAATGAAGACGACATAACCAATATGAATACCCCCAAAACCGACCTAAATAATAAAAGACCGAATTAAATACAACAGACAACAAAAATGGAATGAAACTAGAAATAACAAACTAAGAGAAATAAAGGAAAACCTAGAAACCTGGAAAATGGAAGATTCAAGACGGAACCAAATAATTTTTACAAGACTATTGGCCGAATTATGGTCAAAACTGTAAGTTTAAATCTGTAGAAAAACTGACAAAAACACATCAATTTTTGTTGATTAATATGAAATTTTCCATAAGAATGGCAGTTTTCGTTGCGATTTTGTTCATTATTTACAGATTTAAGACTTACAGTTTTGACCATAATACGGCCATAATGCTGGGTTGCATGAAAACTATTCAATAAATAGTTTATTGATTCTATAGTTACCGATCCTATAAAGTTAGCGAACCGTTAAAATTCAAACAGTTGCATGAAAAAAATATTGCACTCTTTAGTTAATGAATTGTTTATCTAGCAACAATATCAATACAATAAATGTCAATGTCATAATCCATAAACGTGTTCATGATCGAGTAAAAGTATATTTATTAAAAATGGATAAATGAAATAGGATTACAAATTTTACTGAAAGAGACAAACATGTTTTGCTGGAAATCATTCAAAATGTAATTGAAGAAAAAAAAAATAGATGGTATGACTAATAAAAATGAAATGGAGGCTCCAGAGATATAATTACGTAAAGTTATTAATAATTGCTTGCTTGCTGACACTGCCATACAAGAAGTTCCACAATTTCTAAAATCATTTCTGCATCCGAAGATGATGACGATGACATACTCGTAGTTCCACCAAAATGAAGTTAAATAATATTATTGTATAATAATAATAATAATAATAAATAATAATAAATAAATGTATTTATTTGTTAAAAGCATGGAAGCTTGTACAAAGGAGTGATAGTGGTATATAATAATGAAAAAGTATAAGTTTACATGGTAAAGTGTAGCTAAATACAAAAAAGTTTATAATATACTCGTACATACATAATATTCAAAATTAACAACCTTAAACTAATTTTTTTTTCAAATTAACAGAGGTATTTTTTTTTTTTTTTTTTTAACGCATTATATAGTGAAAATAATATTAGTTTACATATGCAATATTGGCAAAATAATGTAAGTTTACGTGTTAGATTGTAGGTAGATACCCAAATGGTTCTAAGATAATATACCTACATAAAACATAAAATTTTAAACAGCACATTTCCCTATATGGTTGTTTCCCTTTTATGAAATTTATAAAGGGTTCTAAACTAATCTAATCAGATTAAAAGGGAGTATAGATATTGATCCATTATATATAATAGTTAGTAGTGGTAAAGCAAATGTTACTGGCAACGCTCTAGTCACCTAAGGCAAAATATTTTAATTTTATTGCACTTATTGTGTAGTAATATATTCTTATTATTATATTTTTATCTTTTCCTGAGAAAAAAAGTCTGTGAAAATTGTCCTTATCGAGGTATGGTTTCAATAAATTGTTCAGGTAGTGATAACGAACTGGTGATAGTATTGGGCACGACACAAAGAAGTGGTAGAGGTCGTCTTCTTCGTATTTGTTGCATACTGGGCAGATTGTTGATGCACTAAATTTTATGACACTGCCATTTAAGTACAACACTGTATTGTTCGTGTTTGCCACTCTGAGTTGGGAAAAGAGTTTAGTTATTTGATAATCACTATTATAGATGTTATTTCTTGTTTTAGAGTTACACTGAATTTTATTGTAGGCATCTGAATAACTAGAGTTAAGTATCCGGCTCGAGTCTATGTTAGACAAGTGGCATTTGTAAGATGATATTATACAGTCCATATTTCTTTTTAGATTTTCCGCACTTTGTTGATTCCACGTATTGTCAAAGCCTAGTTTGTTAAGTGTTATTTTTATTTCACTGCACCAGTTATATTTATTTGGCGTTGTACTTGTGTTTAATGTTTTAATTTTATTGTAGCACATTTTTGGGTATCTATTATCACTCATTTTTAGTATTTTTAACCACCAGTGGAGCGATTGTTCGAAAATTCTTATTGATAGGTTGCATTCACCGGATTCACGGCGAATAATGTAGTTTGGTGTTGTTTTCGGCCAATTATATAATTTCTTGAAAAAATTTGATTGCACTTTTTCTATATCTTCACTATGTTGCAGTCCCCAAACTTCGCATGCATATAGTGCTGTTGGTATTGTTATAGTATGATATAGTTTCAGTCGAGCTTCCCAGTTATCCATTTTCGATATAATCATTATCCTTTTAATGTTAGCAGAGGCAGTATGTGCTTTACTGATTCTTTCTTTGCATGTTTTATTATGGAGGCCAGATGAGACGAAATTAATTCCCAAGTATGTGTACTCTTTAACTATTTCGACATTTTCTTCTTGGCAGCGGTATATCCTACTCTGCTTAGGTGTTCTCCCTCTATGGAATAGCATTATTTTGGTCTTGCTTGTGTTAATTTTCAGATCGTTGTTTTGTGCGTATTGTGCGAGTGCGTTTAGTTTGTTTTGTACGTCAACTTGTGAATTCGCTAGTATTACTATATCGTCGGCATATATTAGTGTCATTATATCTGTTCTACTGCTTAGAGGTATTCCATAGAGGCCCTTTTCTCTCATGTGATTTTCAAAATCGTTTATGAAGAGTGCAAAGAGTGTCGGGCTTAGAGAATCTCCTTGCAGTACTCCCTTATTTATATGGATTTTTTCGGATTCTTTTTGGTGTACTATAATTTGGATAGTTGCTTGTGAGTAGATATTTTGTAATATTCTGATTAGTTTTGTACTAATGCCGGAGTAGTATAGTTTTGCCCATAATTTTGTTTGGTTCACACTATCGAAGGCCTTGGAAAAGTCTACAAATATGGCATACATTTTTTTCTTGTTAGAGATGCTAAGTTGTACAAGTGTATTTAATGTAAATATATGGTCTATGACAGATCTATTTTTTCTAAATCCGGCTTGATTTTCTGAAAATATGTTCGTGTTTTCTGCCCAATTTGATATTCTATTTGCTAAAATTTGAGTATATACTTTTATTATGGTGTTTAAAAGTGCTATACCTCGGTAGTTTTCAGGGTTTGATTTATCGCCTTTTTTATAAAGCATTGTCATTTTTGCATTGGATAAATTTGATGGAATTTTTTCTTTTTCAAACCAAGCATTTATCAAAGTTGTTATATATTTTATACCCTCTTTCGGTAAATGCTTTATAAATTCATTAGGTATACCGTCAGTGCCAGGACTTTTGTTATTTTTTAGGGTGTTAATGACTCTGTTTATTTCTAGTTCTGTTATTTTTGTATCTTGATAATAATGAAAGGTTCCGTAAAAATCGGTTGTGAGTATTGGATGTGTAAAATTATTTCTATAATAGTCTGTGAGGTCCGATAATTGTATTTCTATGTTGTGTACCGTTTTTCTATTTAAAGATTTTACGGTTTTCCAGAAGGTGTCGGTGTTTTTTATATCGCTTATACGATTTTTTAACTCTTGTTTGTATTTGTTTTTGTAGTATTTTATGGTTGTTTTGTATTCCTTTTTGATTTTTGTGTATTCTTTTACATTGTCCTCTGTATATCCTTTTTGAGTGCATTTGCGGTGTATTTTTCTTAGCATTAATTTTAATTTTTTACATTCCGTGTTATACCATTTATTTTTTTGTCTTAGATTTTGTTTGTTATTCGTAGATTTAATCATATCTGATTTTTGTGCCGCACCCCATATGGCGTTTTTCAGTGTATCGTAGCTTACTTCTTTGTTATCTAGTAATGTTTTGATTCTTTCTTTGTAGCATTCTTCTGAATTTGGTGCCCATATTAGTTTTTTAATAGAGTATGTTTCTGATGTTTTGTATTTTGTGTTCTTGTGCTCTGAGAATTTTATTTTTATAGGTAGGTGGTCTGAAATGTGTATTTCGTTTAAGACTTCGAAATCTTGGACTTCTTGTAGGGCTATGTCATTTACCCAAGCTAAGTCGATGATACTTTTATTTGTTCCATTAATGTAGGTGAAATTTGCGATAGGATCACTCTCTGATCTGCCGTTTAACACACAAAAACCCTCTGTTTCTACCGTTTCCGCTAGTTGAGTTCCTTTACTGTTTATTGTTGAATCTCTAGTTTGTCGTAGATGATTAAAGTTTGTGTTGGTAAAAGCGGCATATTCTCCTTGGTTAAGGTTCCCTATTCTAGAATTGAAATCTCCAGTTAAAATAATAGGTGTGTTTGGGTAATGTTCATTTACTTCAGTCAGCATATTTTGGAATAGTTCAAGCAATATTTCAAAAGTATATGATTGTGAAAAATAGCAAAAAATAAGAATGAAACTTTCAGATGTACTGCAGTATTTGAAATTTCCACAAATCCAATGTGGTGTTACTTCAATTATTTTTATTTCAATGCTCTTACTGTAAAAAATTATCAACCCTCCACTTGCGCGCCCTCTACTTGCAAGTTTTGTAGCCTTAGATTCAACATAGTGGAAGTCTTTTAGGTCATTTGGTATATCTTCTAAATTGTGCTGCAGCCATGTTTCGCATAGGCATATTATATCATTACTTACTAGTGCATTTCTTTCGTCTATGTCTAAGTTGAAAAGATTTTTATAACCCTGTACGTTCCACATGAAAATATTTTTTTGTAATGACACCTCTTTTACTATTTTACTTGCGTTGCAGTACTGCGGGCGTCGTTTTTTGATTTCTTGGAGAAATATTTTGTTACTTTTTCTTGTTTGCTATTATTTGGCTCTGCATATTCAGCTGGAGATGATGCTTTCCTTTTTTCATTTACTGTTTCGTTTTTTTGGGAATAGTTATTAATTTTTGGAGTTAGTTTTAAGACTTTTTGTTTCTGTTGTAGCGGAGTGACAGTTTCGTTTCCATTTTCCATTCTATCTTCTTCATTTTCTGATTTGTTACTCTCTTTGTTGTATAATTCTTCTCTATTTTGCGTTGTTTCTTCTGTTTTATTGTTTTCGTTTTGGTCTACACCGGTTTCAATTTCGCTTAACGTATAACTATCTCCTTCTATGATTAGTTTGTTATATTTCAGGAATGCTCTGTAACCATTATCTTTGGCCATGGTGAGATGCGCTTTCAATTTTTTTCTTTCTTCTACTATTGGCTTTGGGTATTCTTCTTCTATTCTTATTTGAGAACCTTTTAAATGTTTACAGTTTTTCAGAATATCGTACTTTCTTCGCTTGGTACTTAATTCAACTTTAATTGGTCTACATTTGTTTTGTTGTGCTATACCGAGTCTTCTAATGTCTTCTATTTCATATTCTCGCATATCCTGAATACGAATCACCTTTTGGAACAATTTTAAAATCTTTTCCATAAGGTTTTCTTTGTCTTCTTCTTTTTCTCCAAAGATTATTAAACTCTTTTCCATAATTTTTCGCTCTAAAAATTGAATTTTGGAGTTTTGTTGCTTTACTGTGTTTTCTAGTTCTTCGCATCGTTGTTCATTATATTTTACTTTTTCATTTATGATTTTTAAAGAATTTTGTATTTTATCTATTTTTTGGTCAACATCAGAGATTTTTTTTGTTACTGGTTGTAGTAATCTAGACATTTCAGATGATATTTCTTCCAACGTAGCCATTTCTTCTTTTTTTTTAGTTTTAATATAGTTGGGGACACTGTTTATATTTATAATAATAATAATATTGTATAATAAATATAATATACGATCATTTACTTATCCTTTAATTAGTAGTTCTTTCATTTTAAACGTAAAATTTACACCAATTATTTATTTACGGAATTTGACATTTAATGTCAAACTCGATTTATTGAGCCGTTAAATTATATATAACTATAAGTTAGAGGACTGTTTACTGAATCTTTAAAATTATATAAGGTTCATGCAACGATTTTTCGAATCCTAACGAACCGTTAGTTGCTAATGAACCGATAAATAGTTTCTTGCAACCCAGCATAAGAATAGGACATACCAAAACTACCCACAAACACATATTATTCGAAAAAACAACACCACCCACCTGTGATGCCTGCAACACCAGGATAACAACACAACATATTATCATGGAATGTACTAAATATATACAAGAAAGAACCACAAACAATATCCCAAATGACATCAAGGAAGCCCTCAAAGAAGACCAAGCTTAAGCACAAAAATAATACAATACCTAAAAGAAATAAACCTATATAAAATAAAATAAATACATGTCAATATAAGCTCACAAACTGTATATATTACAAACCAAAACTGTAAACAATATTGTACCAACGCTATAACCACGTAGTTAAAGCGTCTTTATAATAAAAATAAAAAAATAAAAATTATTAACTAATAATATGTATTTATAGATAAATATTTATTCTTTTAAAATGTCCTTAGCCAATTAATTAAATTTCCTTGTACTTTACATTTCCTGTTACATTTTCCTCTACTCTACGTGAACATGAAATTTCGGCTAATTATATTCGTACGTGCAACAATATTTATAAAAATTTATTCTTCTCGAAACAATTCAGTTTACAGTGTGTTGACAATAATTTATTTGTATTTCCCAAAAAAAAAAATAATAATAATAAAACCAGCAATTAAATTGAAAAAAATCCCCATACAGATACAGTCTTTTAAAATTGTACGCAGAAATGGGACAATAGAAATAATTATTATAGATTAGTAACCTGATTCAACCTGTCATTGGTAATTTACAGGGAATTTTTTCACATGAGTATAAAATGAGAGCAGGATAATATTTTGGCATCTGTTCTGAAACAACAAGCATACCAATCTACACCAAAATGAAAATGGTGAGTTATAAAAATAGATATATTTATAAGATATAGGGTGTAAAGTCGAATAAAATAAGTGAAGTGTTGTAAAGTTTGTGGTGCACTCTCTGCAATAGCTGTAAGGGTTGAAAAGGATTCTTAGCAAATTGCAAACATTTATACAGGGTGATTTTTTAATGTCGTTTATTTTAAATATTACGGAAAAAAGTTTCAAAAATGTTATTTTAAATTAAAATGTCTATAAATCTGAAGTATAGGTTTTTTACAGGGTATAGAGAAGCAAGTGAATAGCGATTTTCTAAATTTGCCATTTAAATGTATTACACGCTGATTATTTTATAATCAGCTAAAACAAAGTAGGCTGCTTTTGAAACAAATGAAACTGTTAGTTTTGTCCAAATATGTCGAGATTTCTTCCAATAATATTGCAACTTATGATAAAAAAAAAAAATTGGCGTGGCAAAAAAATTGCGGAAAAATTTCCAGAGAAGAGATGGTCACTTTTGAGTAAATCGTACTAATAGAAACTGAATCAATTTTCAGAAAACCTAGAACAGTTATTTATGTATCAATTCTGAATTTTCGTTATATGTAACAGTTACTGATCTTCCACTCCCAAATTTTTATCAGTCGCCTAGTAGCACGACTTATTATGATAGAAAGTGGCAATCTCTTCTCTCGAAATTCTTCTGCCATTTCAAATCGATATCTCAATGTATTCTGGAGTTATGGAGTTTCAAACAGAGGATTCGTATTTTTAAAAGCCACCCGGTATATTATCATCATATATTACTCATTAGTTTATCAAATCCGATGTGAAGTAGCTTTTGGCTGACGGTCGTACATTGATTATTATTATCTATTATTATTATTGTTATTATTATTATTATATGTAAATGTGTAAAACTGAGTACATTTTATGACCCAATATGTTCCTTGTTAAAATTAATATTTAACAAGAAAATAAACTTTTCTCAACAATTTAATTAATTTGCTTCAAGAAGTAAAAAAAAAAATACTAGCTCTGTCCCATAATATTCTATTCTACAATTATTGTCACATTTATTGCTGAGTATTGTATATTTTAATAATAATTAACCGGCAGTACGACAGACGACAGTGGCAAATCACTGCAGATCGGTGTGTCCGCTTGGAAGGGTAAACGGTGACAGCTGTGTTCATGATGCAAAGGTGCGTGAACTTGGCAAGCAAATTGAAGCACTAACGAAACGAACTGTACGATCAAATAATGCTTCGTTAGTGCTCTTTAGTGCCTTTACAAAATTTATTCTACGTATCACCATTACGTCATAAATAACGTTCGATTTATTTCTTGTCAACTTCGCACCAGCAAACAATTTTTAAAATAAATTAATGAACTTAGGATCATATGTTAGTGCTTCGTTAGTGCTCTTTAGTGCCTTTACATATTTTATTTCAAAACTTACTATGGCGTCAAAAACAACGTTCGATTATTTGTTTGCCAAGTTCATATCAGCAAACAGTTTTTAAAATAAATGTAAGAATTATGGGTCATTGGTTAGTGCTTCGTTAATGCTCTTTAATGCCCTTAAAAAAATTATTGCAAAAGTCACTATGACGTCAAAAACAACGTTCGATCAATTTTCTGCCAAGTTCACATTAGCAAACAATTTATAAAATAAATTAATCATAATTATATTTTTTATATCACCTATTTTTCTCATATACTACTATGTTTTCGTATTTATATTTCATGGCTAAGTATTATTATTATAAAAATTATATCTGTTTGTCATTCATAACGACAATAATATATTCATTTATTTTTTATAAATAATAAAATAATTTAAGCCTGCTTCAGAGTTTACATAACATATCATAGCATAACATAAAGAAAATATGAATGTATATAAACCGGTTTAGTATTTCATAGTTTTCGTAAGAAACATAACATAACGTAACTTAAGAAAACGTAGAATATGGCCAAATCATAGGTTAGTGCTTCGTTAGTACTCTTTAGTGCCTTTACATATTTTATTTCAAAACTTACTATGGCGTCAAAAATAACGTTCGATTGTTTGTTTGCCAAGTTCACATTAGCAAACAGTTTTTAAAATAAATTAATGAATTTGGGCTCATTGGTTAGTGCTTTGTTGGTGCTCTTTAATGTCTCTAAAAATTTTATTACAAAAGCCACTATGACGTCAAAAACAACGTTCGATCAATTTTCTGCCGAGTTCACATTAGCAAACAATTTTTAAAATAAATTAATGAACTTGGGGTCGTTGGTTAGTGCTTCGTTAGTGCTCTTTAATGCCCTAAAATTATTGCAACGATCACTATGACATCAAAAACAACGTTCAATTATTTTCTGCCAAATTCCCATCAGCAAACAGGTTTTTTTAAAAAAATATGATGTGCTCAGCACATTACTTTCCGCCAGTTGCGTAAGTTTTATGAATTTTGTACAAATTCCACATGGAAAGTTTTTTGCAAAAGATTCCATATTTCCAGTACATTACCTTCAGTCAGTGCTATGTATTTTGTACAAATTCCTTACATAAAGTTTCTTGTAAGTGATTCGATATATTTCCATTAAAATTATAACACAAACATACTATGTCAATTGAACTTGACACTGACATTTATCAATCAGAATTTTTATACAGCAGATGTTTCCATGGCTATTATAGCACAGCTAGCTGCTTTATGATATTTAATTTGTTTATAATTTTTTATCTCTATATCCATTGAATATGAAGTACAAAATGTATTCAAATCGTATAGAGAATAAAATATTACAAATTAAATGTGAAAAAATTATATTTAACAGCGTTTTTTCAAGAAAAACTGTTAAAATCTTCAAATAAGGGTACTTCCGGTTGACTAATTATAACCAAAATCTAATCAGCTCTTCATATGGATGTAAAAAGAAGGAATACGCAAAAATTATGCGTACACACATACAGGCAGACATCATCGTAAAAATAGTCAAATCGTATTCTAGGGACCCGAAAACGTGGTTATTCATTAAAAACTTATCATCGAATTTTTGACCAAAGACAATACTTTCCTTACTTAAAGATGACGGAAGGTAAAAAACCAATGAACTTGAGGTTATTGGTTAGTGCTGCGTTAGTTCTCTTTAATGCATTTAAATAATAAATTATAAATTGTACAGGATACTATTATGTCAAAAACAACGTGCAATTATTTTATTGCCAAGTTCACATTAGCAAACAGTTTTTAATATTTATTTGTATATCAAGGCCGCGAAATCACTCTTTAGCGTACCGAGAGAAAAATTGTCGCCGAGGCCGCTAGCGGCCGAGGCAAGACAATAGACAATCTCGAGGGCGCTAAAGGATTTCGCGGACAAGGTGTACACAATATTTTTTGTGCAACCGTAACAAATATGTAATTACAAATTTTACTAATTTTAAACAGTTTCAATGTAAATAGAAAGTTAGCTTTCAAGGTGGCTATGGGATTAACATTTGATAAACAAAACCATGCAATTCTCAAGTGTCAAAGTGGTTGTTTACCTAAGTTAGCGGCCGCTACCATGACAACGGTCGCGAAATTGAATTTCGCGGCCTGTATTGCGGCTGCGAAATGCTTATTTCGCGTCCGGTTGCACAAAAAATAAATTGATGAACTTGGGGTCATTAGTTAGTGCTTCCTTAGTGTTCTTTAGTGCCTTTACAAAATTTTACGGCATAAATCACTTTGACGTCAAAACCAACATTTGCTATGCATTGTGTTTATACATTATCCGTTAAAATTAAATCTAGCTGTGGATGGTCATGTGCGTTGCCATATAACAAACTTTGTTAAGCATTATCTATTAGCATTATGTATTAACGTTATGCATTTAAAAAGTAGCTGTGAATGAAGCTTTACTTTTGCTTGACTAATAATTCCGATATAACTGAATAGATATTATAGGTGGTATGGTAAAATAGAGAAAGTAGTATGTACCTACAGGATTATGAATGTGGATGAGGTGAAAGTAACATATTTGGATTGAATGATTTCGTGTTTGTGACAACTCTTCAAACATGACGTGAATTTTGTATAATTCCTTATAATATTATTTACAGATCTTGGGCGTTGTCTTTACAATCTTCTTTTTTTACGTCTATTCTTCACCAATAGATGCTCCAGGAAAATCTATTGTAACCAATGAAGACATAGAATCAAGAGTAAAACGTCATCATGATGGTAGAAATTGTGATGATAGAAATTGTTACTGGGCAACAATAAGAACAACGACGACAACTGCTAAACCTCCTGAATATGGAGAGTGGCACAAACATCATGGACATGGGCATGGGCATGGACATGACCATTCTTCAGAAGAGAGAAAACAAAAGGATAAAGATTGCCATCATGGCCATGGAAGAAAATAAGAAGTATTGATGACAACCAGCAAAGAAATGGATAATTATTTTAATCTGTGATCTGTTTAATACTCTTAATAGTCTTAATGTAAAATATTTTTAAAATATAAGCTTGTTATATTGCAATGATATAACTCTTTCATTTTTATACCCTATTATAAAATAATATCATTTAACTTTGTTTTTCAAGTCCTGTAGTCAAATAGTATTTTTAAAAAATCTGATGTGGCCAGCACATGACCTCTCGCCAATTCCACGTTGAAAATAATAATGAGCTTTAAGTATCACTTTTTTTTATCATATATAGTCAAAATTTAATATGGAGATTGAAATTATATACGAGTTTTAAATACTAAATTTGAGAAGTTTTGGATCAAATTTATATACAGGGTGAGTCTGGGAGACGCCCCCCCCCCTTTAACTTTTTTTATTATAAGTAATAGAAAAAAATGGCTCATATAAAAGTTTTATTATTTTACATATACTATTTGATGGCAGATGTAGATATTTTTATAAATTCAGATTTACAAGATACGACTATCAACTTTTATTTTTCAAGTGGCAACCTATAATTATTTTAATAAAATTGAAACCTCCATTTTTTTCTCTTTTCAACGATGTATTATTTTTATTAATGTATTTGAAAAATTTCGAGAAAAATGAGATAATTTAGAAATATTAGAAATAATTTTTAAACAAACATTATAGGTGGCTATGTGAAAATAAACAAAACGTAACAATGTAAAACAATTAAATTAATGTCAAGAAACATTTGTTTGTTACTTAATTTAACTTAGGTATTTTGTAAACAAAAAAAAACATTTTGAAATGTTTACGAAGAACGAATTAATTGATATGATTCTAATAATTGTTGAATCGACTGGGATCATAAGAAGAGCAAAAAGAATTTACCGGGAGCGGTTTCCTAGACGTCGGCAACCGAGTTTAAGAACACTGAGAAGGGTTTTTACCTGATTTCGAGAAACAGGTTCAGTTGAAAAACCAAAACGAAATACAGCTAATGTTATAATAAATGAAGAAATGGAAATTATGGTTTTGGCTTCTTTGTATGCTGGCAGATGTTCGAACACATCACGTTCAACGCTTGAATTTTTGTATTACAGAACATGGTCGTAATTTTGAACATTTGTTTTAAGTTGTTTTTGTTACTAAATTAGTTTTTTTAGTTTGCTAAGTTGTATAGCACTGTTACGTTTTATTTATTTTCACATAGCCACCTATAATATTTGTTTAAAAATTATTTCTAATATTTCTAAATTATCTAATTTTTCTCGAAATTTTTCTAATACATTCATAAAAAATAATACATCGTTGAAAAGAGAAAAAAATGGCGGATTATATTTTATTAAAATAATTATAGGTTGCTATTTGAAAAATAAAAGTTGATAGTCGTATCTTGTAAACCTGAATTTATAAAAAATATCTACATATGCCATCAAATAGTATTTGTAAAATAATAAAACATTTATATGAGCCATTTTTTTCTATTACTTGTAATAAAAAAGTAAAAGGGGGGGGGGCGTCTTCCCAGACTCACCCTGTATATATATTCAAGAACATTTGTTTAGAGCTTCCAGTAAGGTACCACTTCTGGTTTATCAATTTTTAGCAAAAATCTAATACTCGTATTCTATCTACACAAATATAATTTTTTTAATATAGTAGCTGGCTAATTTATGAAATTTAATTACTTTATCATTTAACTCTATATACATTTAATATGAAGTGTAAAATGCAGTCAAATCGTATGGAGTATAAAATATTCTTTAATATTTATAATATTAAATGTGAAAAAATGATATTTAACATCGTTTTTTCACGTAAAACTGTTAAAATCTTCAAATGAGGATACTTCCGGTTGACCAGATATAACTAAAATCTAATCAGCTCTTCATATGAATGTAATGAAATGAATACGGAAGAACTAAATTTTTTGGAATTGTAGTATTAGAGTTGTCGAAGGAGAAATTTTTTTCACGCACGCCGCACGCTCGCACGCACGCACGCACGCACACACGCAACCACGCACGCATGTAAGCACGCACGCACGCACGCACGCACGCACGCACGCACGCACGCACGCACGCACGCACGCACGCACGCACGCACGCACGCACACACACACACACACACACATAGACACACCCTCACACACACCCAGACCCCCTTCCTCTCCACACACAAACACTCATTGTAGAAATAGTAAAATCGTATTCTAGGGACCCTAAAATGTGTTTTTTCATCAAAAAATCACCACCGATTTTTTTGACCAAAGATAATACCTTCCTTACCTAAAGGTGAAGAAGGTAATACAAAAAGTTAAGCATAAACGACAAAAACGAATTCTACTTCTTCAGACCCAGTAGAATTTGAAATCTACTCTGACAGAGTGGAGAAAAATCTCAAATCTGATTGAATTTGAAATCTAGTAGAACCTAAAGTTACAAAATCGAGACCCTGAGCGGAATTCGATTCCGTGACCTTTGGATTGCGAAGCGACCAGTGGCGTATTATCCTACATGCCAATGAAACCCGGGCTTGTGGCCCAAAATTTAACAGGGGCGCACTTAGCGTAATTGAATTATCCGGTGAAAAAAAAATTTGGTTTGGAGGGGGGCGCAGAATTTTCAAGGCGTGTGGCGTCAAATAAGGTTAGTACGCCACTGGAAGCGACTACATTTCCTTTATGCCATCATATATCAAATTAAAAATTTAATGATTTTATAATTTAATAGTTGTTAATATAAATTTATCTAAATTTTGAATATGTATGGCTATGTTATTTGACTAATCTAAACAAAATTCTTAGCGAAAATTAAAATTAGAAATAAATGTCTTTCCCAGAAAATGTAATTAATGTTTCCATGGATATATCTATTTTCTTAAAACCTTTACAATAATTATAATGCAATGTTAGACACTCACTAATATATAAGTTACCACATTTTGAATATTGTGCTGCCATTCCGAAATGAAGACTGTAAGTAGATGTACTTAAAATATGAAACATTTTTATAACTTTACATTTTTTCAGGTATACTTGTTATTTTTTTTCTACTTCATATATATTTCGTATTGTCTTCCTTTAAGCGACGTATCGAAAGGTGGACAATCAGTTACAAAAAAAAGAATTCCGAAGAACTTCGAGGAAATTGTGATCCCTGAAGAAGAAAGGCGTGAGTACATATAATTATTTTTATTAAACTATGTAATAGAATTGCTCTAATAACCGGTTTTACCAATGTAACTTAAATTTTAAGCGTTCCTTAAATTGACAATATTGTATCGAATTCGAAATTAAATGTCGTATGAATTACTATGCATAGCTGCCAAAATTTTGATTGCATTTTCGTGTTTAAGGGTCGCTTAAAATTTAAGCCTTATTGGTGCAACTGGGCATGAGTGAATTTCAGTGTTAAATCATTTAAGAATTTATTATTTTTTTAAAATTAAACTTCATCTAAATGCATGGGTTCCTCCACAGTAGTAACAAACACGAACATGGGTCATTTATATTAAAATTAGACCTTAAAACTATACGATGAAACTCTCAGTCAAAAAAAAGTTATTCGTTTTTAAAATAATAGAGTTTTTAATACCATTTTTTCGTTTTTTCTACGTCGCACATTTTATTCTATTATCACTACTTTCAAGCCTTTTGCTATCGCTTTTTTAAAATTCGGAATTCCTTTTCAAGTATAATAACACAGAAAATGACAACAAAAAAATGGTGTGGCCAACACAATACCTACCGCCATTAACCGAATTTTACTCTAATTTCGGCAGTTTATTTCTCAAAATATAATCTAATCTAATCCAAGTAACTATCTTTTTTGATAATAAAATATAGATTAAAATGGGATAGAATAGAATTCACTGATCCAATAATGAGAATTAGCTTAAACTCTTTTGCGAATCCTTAATTTTTATTAATCTAAATACATACCTACATATTTACTTATGATGGATCTATTTACTTTTTGGTCAACATTTTCAACAATTTTTTAAGTTTACTCGTACAAACCAAACATTTTTATTAGCAATTATTTATTTGTTCTTTGTTCAGTATTATGTAGGGATGCCATATTTATAATTTCATAATACGGGACATATATCGATGGAGTCAGTATTTGTGAAAATAAACGCCTCAGGCGATTTTTTAAAAATTTTCTAGATCAAACGTGTTTTCATGCAAAGGAAGATAATATACAGTTCTTTATAATGAAGCAAATTTAACAAAAATTGAATTTTTCGTACGCAAAAGCGGCCAAAAAATGACTGTTTTTCGGCCGCTTTCATTATTATCCGATTTAAGGTAGCGCCATCTATTATTTCTAGTGTTAATAAAAAAGAAATATGTACAATTGTTCAGTTGTTTTAAATAATTATATCATTAAATAATAAATAAAATTCTAAAAAATTTGTAAATTTTATAATTATAAGTAAAATATATGAAGTTTGCATAAAATTCTTAATTTAAGTTATTTTAAATTAATTTCAGTACTAATTTGAAGCTTTCGAACGCTGACACTTGATGGTATTGACATAAACTTATAATTATAAGTATAATTATAATTACTAATTATAATTTGGCTTAATTTCAGTGCTGTGTATGAACCTTAAACTTCATATATTTTACTTATAATAGGGGAGCATCACTAAGTGAAATTTAAATGATTTGATAATGTATACTAAAAGTATATCATGTAAGTAGCCTAATAGTAAACATAAAAGTCAAATTTATATGATCTTGTAATTAAAAATCCAAATTTAAAGTACCACATGTTCAAAACGGTCGCCAAATAAAAATCCGATTATGGCGTATCCGGCCATGGTTATATTATATTTTAACGTAAGGAAACTCACCATTTAAATTAACTCCAATTTTATATTTACGTAAAGTTCACACCCCGGCAACGTGGTAAAACAAAAGTGTCGAATAAGAGAATCGTGAAATGCACAATATAATAAAATGTTAATAGTCGGCTCCGGTGGCTCAATGGTTAGAGCAACGGCTCTCAGTCATGAGTATGCTAGGGGTCCTGGGTTCGAATCCCACTAAGGCATGGATGTTTGTATATGTAAACCTCTCTGTAATTGGGATTTAATCCTGTTGAGAGGTTTTTACACAAAGAAAGAAAGTTAAATACAGTAAACTGACACTTTGAGTGAGATATGACAGATGCCAATATGACATTTTACTTCAATTATATTTTATCTCTGCGCCATAGAAACATATTCTAGGGCTGCATACGTATTTCCGGTGTGTTTAATATTTAATAATTTTCGCAGTAAATGATACTTTATAGAAGAAATAAAAATACGTATCTCTTATTTTTTCATGTAGGTACCTAGATAAATATATGAAATTTTCAAAAATTATTGTACTCTCCTATTATAATTTATAATTATACACTCTATATCTCCAAGTTGATCCTCACGTCATCAATTTCTGATGCTAGAATTACAAAACTTTTATCTAGCATCTATGTCGTACAAACATTGCATATATGAGACTTGTATTCCCTATTTCATTGTCATCCGTGTTTAGGAGGGGTATAAGCTATTTCCGCCTAACCAACGACAAAAACTGAAATAGAAACTGTATTGTAATTGCGGTAACGAGTGTCATTTTCAAATATTTGAATTACGGAATATTAATGTGATTAAGGTGATTTGGCGTCGATAATAATTTGTGCTTCGTTTTCGTTGTGTGTTAGTAATTTTGTTAATTCTTGTGATTATACATATTGTGCATTTTGCTATTGCAAAGACCGTGTTTCTAAGATGACCGACAATTATTGCAAGTTATTGCTTTTGGACAATAAAAAGAGGTATATATTATCCATTATACTATTCTATTTATAATTCGAATTTTGATGAATAACGAAATTGACACAGTATAGGACATACTGTCAGTTTTTACCAGTTTTGACATTACATCATAATTATTTAATTGCGAAATATATCACTTCGGATTTTGATGAATAATAATATTCACGCAGTAGATATATTAGAAAACAACAAAATTATTGAAAATAAAATATTGGAAATGTCAAACATTACAAAATCCTGTCATACTCCATCTTATATCAATGTAGAGAATTAAATCCCTATAATAAAACCATGGTAACAATATGACGTCATCAATTCCCTTCCTCCCCACCATATGTTTAGGCCCGGGCCACACTATGCGTTTTAGCGGGACCGGTAAAACCGCATCCGGTTAAACGGGATGGATCATATAGCGTCCACATATATCTCGCTAAACAGGACGGCAGCATTGACAACCCGATTCAGACACAGTCTGACCAATGTCTGATTAGTGCAGAGCCCAAATAGTATACGTTGTCTATTAAAAAACAAAACCAGACCCTTGTGAACGCTTGCATTACTCGTATTTCCAATATGTTGTAGTTGTCATGCGGCAAATTGACCGTCCGGTCAAACCGCAACATGCTGCGGTAGTATCCGGCAACCGGACCGCAACCGCATAGGTGTGGACGCATTCATTTAAAACAATACGTTGTTGTCTTCCCGATCAACCGGTCCCGTTAAACCGGTCCCGCAAAAACGCATAGTGTGGCCTGGGCCTTACTATTGATGACGTGGGGATCAAGTTTTGGAAACGGACCTTAGATATCAATGGGCCAATAAGATTGAACAAAAAAATGTCCGAATATGTCACGGATGTCACGTCATGTCAAATTTGTCATAATTTGCTGAATATGGATGAAAATAATATACATTTATTAAAAAGAATTGTATTAAAACAATAATTAATTGCATTACTTGCTTATCAGGCGACACTGCCAACAGTAAGTATGTGCTTTTAATTATGGCACAATACATTAATTATAAATTGTATTTTTAAGTGAACATCTATTTAACATGTTTTAATATGGTAATTTTTAAGTATAATTTTTAATTATATTTTTTAAATATAATTATAATTTCAGTGCTGTGAATGAGCCTTTACAAGCCTATAAAGTTTTTCAAAGAAAATAGCAGGTTTATTTGATCAATGTTACACATTAAAAATTAAATTGGGATTGGTAGTCGGAATTAAGGTTTTTTCTGGACACGATCACCAGTATATTAAAAATTAACTTAATCTGTCTAATAATTGTGCCATAAGAATTTCTTAATAGTTACTTATAGCTCGCTGATACAAACATTGATAATATGGTGCTCAATTCACTGCACTAAGTGAATGCTTGCGGTTATAATAACCATTGTCGGTTTAAAAATATGTGGAGGCCTGAGGCGTTATTTATTTTGGGATCCCGTCAGAATCATTAAATAAAAATATTGACAACAAAATTTTGTAAAAGTCACATTTTTAATGAAAGATGTTCAATAATGGTCATTTTTAACAATGGAGACATGTCACAAATATATCAGATTTATAATAAGAAATTAGAAAAAAAGGAAAATTGTGAAGGACTGCATTATTTGATTCAGTTTCAATTACCGAAATTTGTAGAAAACTAATTGACAAACCCAGTAATAGATAATAAGATAATATATATCATTATGATAATTTATATATTTATTTTCAGAGGATCTCAGCCCTTTAAATGGAAGATTAGTACAAAAAGATAGGATAAAACGAGCTCAAAAGGATGATCCTAATAAAAAGGTAATTTTTGAAGTACTGAAGCATTTAAATTCAAAGAAATCTAAGGTATTCAAGAAAAAGGTTTTGCAGGGAATAATAACGATAGATTTCTTTTAATAATATTTTTAATCATTTTGTTTAAATACATAAACACTTTAAGATACTTCGACTTATGTCAAAATATTTTAGTACTTGTTCATAATTTTTTACCTTAACAACACTTTATAAAATTAATTAATCTTCAACCACGTTTGGAATTTTATGACACACCATTTCTGAAATATTGACGTCGCAAAGAACGTTCTCATGTTTTATTTTGTTTATTTATTCCCAGTATTAATTTTGACAATTGAATAAAAATTCATTTAATATTTTTTTTTCAAAAATTTGTTTTAAAAATCTATTTAGAGCTGAATTCAACATTTCGTATAGAATCCAATTTTTGAAAAATACAGGTGATCCACAACTTCAGGCCTGCAGGGTAAAAATAAATGGCAGATACATGATGTACTGAAAACGAATCAAAAATAATTTTTTTAAATGCGCAAAATTATTTAGTATTTTTTATTTAAATCTTGAAATGTAGATGTTTAATGTAACTGGCCTACACGAAATTTTCATTAAAAATAAAGAATTATCTTATATAATCAAGTAGAATAATAAATAAATTATTTATTTTTATGAAAAATTTCGTGTCGACTAAGGGTAAAATATACAGGTGTCTCAAATTTCGATCTTCTTTTGTTTCTAAGCTACAGGCAAAAATTCGTTTTTCGCTTATTTCGAAAATATCTCATTTCTTATTTATTATGATAGTTACAGAAAAATTGTTTTGAAAACTTAACAAATTCTTGAAATATAACACAAACTTATGATTTTTTAAATGGGAAGCTACGTTGAAAATAATTTCATCTTTTTGCTTATTTTATAAGCTTTTCAATGATATATAATAAATCTACATTCTTTTGTTTTAAACATGAATAAAAGATGAATTAATTTATTGGAGTGAAAAAATGTATCATTATTAAGAAACAAATGAGATAACTTATTACAAATCATTATTTGTTTATTATAATACTATATCTATTAATTATGCTATTATTATTGACAAATTATTTTCGGGTTAGTTAAATTATTATTTATCGACGTTACAGCTGGCTTTGACACAATTCGAAAATAAAAATGGTTTAATATGCTTTTCAAGCAAATAAATTGATAAAATGAGTAAAACTGAAACAAATAATATAAGATATAAACAAATGATAATCTGTAATAGATTTTTTCATTTGTTTTTGAACAGTTTTCAATTTTTTTCTCCAATAAATTAATAATTCTTCTTTTATTCAGGTTTAAAACAAAATAATATAGACTTGTTATATATCATTGAAAAGCTTATAAAATAAGCAAAAATGTGAGACTATTCTCAACATACAAATCCCATTTAAAAAATCATAAGTTTTTGTTATATATCCAGAATTATTAAGTTTTTAAAAAATATCATTACGCCATTTTATTCTACCTAAAAATGATTCAAAATTTGTTAAGACAAATTTTCTCTATCATAATAAATAAGATATGAGGTATGTACGAAATGAGCGAAAAACGAGTTTTTGCCTGTAGCTCAGAAACAAAAGAAGATGGATAATTCCTGTGGCGACTATTAAACTTTTCTCGAAAAGTTGACCCAGGAATGTGCAAACGGTTTTGATCTATCGTTAATATTAACAGATATACGTTCAATAATTAAATATATAATAAAAAATAATGATTTGTGATCGGTACATTATGTAGGTAGTGTATGCCATTTAATATATTTATCCGGATGTGAAACATTCTGTATTATGTATATAGGATGTTACATTTAAAATAAGAAAGTTAATGTCATTTCCGGCGTAACCGGAAGTAATATACGATTATTTTATTTTTTATAATTTTTAACCCACTTGCTAACCCGATATGTCGTCAACGAAGATTAAGTACTGTTAACTCGATGGGTTACTGGTTCTGTCTGAGAACACCATGTGGATTGGCCGGCGCTTAACCATGCAGTGGTGGCGCCCAAAAATGTACCTAACGTTATGACTGGCGCGGAGTCTGACAGACTCCGTTAATATAATCGACATTAATGATTGATTTTTTTTTTAAAAATAGTATTTTCATTGAGAATACTTTATTTGATATTCATTAAAGTTATAGGAAGGGATAGAAATAAACAGGAAAATATTCGATTTATTATAGAAATAAACGAACAGTTAAAATCGCTGGAGTCTCACAGACTTCTCGCCACCACTGCAGGGTAAACATTGTTGGCATTTTTGAGTTTTAATAATTAAAACAAAAGTAAATTATAAGAAAATAATCGAAAATTCTGTTATGTTTCAGGGGACTCACCAGGAATCTCTTCCTTGTGATCATTCTGACCCATCTCAAGAAAGTATAGGTCATTTTACAATTATTCCACCTTTTATAAATCCAGCTGATGTTAAGCATAAACCCTTGTTGCCAGGAGGAATTATTATAAATAATTTAGACAAGTTTACTACGAACCCTTCTGTACCTAAGAAAGAATCTATTGTAGATCCTACATTATCTCCTCCAATCGTAAATCCCGAAGATGTAAATCCAGGTCCCTTAGGTCCAGGAATTCTTCTTGTACAAGAATCGGCTGGAGATGGACCAGTAATTGAAGATATTTCTTCTCATACCCAATCACAAGGGTCGAAAGACAAGAACGATAAACCAGAAATACCGAAGGAAGAATCTATTTTAGGGCACACGATAAATCCGCTTTTTTGTTGTTAGTTTTTAATAATAATTTGTATTAAATATAATAAAATAAATATATAATGATATTTATGTTATAAATGACGATTAAATATTAGCGCTGAAAATTAGAATATTAAAACACATTTATCACCCAAACCGGTATATACAGTATTAGTACAAAAAAATAACAAATCTAGATGACCGTCGCCTGGCCGAACCCGGTCACGCGGAATTCTCCTTCACGCCGTGATTATTTCTGTAAAAGAACCGCTAGTTACTACGGAACCTCTGCCGCTTCAGTGGTGATCCGGAGACAATCCTCTTAACCAACTGGATCAGATCACTACAGCCCTAACTGCTGCTGCCGTTGGCGACACCAGATGTGGGTCACTACAGCCTTCCCTGCTGCTACCGTTGGCGACCCTCGGGTTCACACGAGCAGCCATTACGGAACCACTGCCGCTTCGGTGGTGATCCGGAGACATTCCTCTTAACCAACTGGATCAGATCACTACAGCCCTAATTGCTGCTGCCGTTGGCGACACCAGATGTGGGTCACTACAGCCTTCCCTGCTGCTACGCTGGCGACCATCGGGTTCACACGATGCGGCCACTACAGTACACCGTACTGCTCGCACACACACCCACAATCATACACCTGAATCACTATAATATCGATGTTCTCACACTGAAATCTAGAAATAAACTGAAATAAAATACGTTAATACCAGTATCATTAAATGTAGCTCTTATCCAACAGCATCGGTTACGTACCTAAATAGCTAATTAGAGACAAAACATAATAAATTTAATAAAAATAAACTTACGCAAAATAATATTTGTGACAGTTAGTTTAATTAATCATAATATTATTGAATAATATGTGTTTCAAAAGAGGTGTCTGTAAACGAATAATACAAAATGTTTTCAAATAGATTGTCCCCAACTTGAAGGCAAACATTTGTACGATTTATTATGGAAGAGTGATGAAGTTTTAACAGTAAATCGCTTCAGTTTGTCGTGTAATACATATAACTCAATTAAGGTATATTTTGCTAGTTCGCGTCAATTTCATACTATTAAACCATTACACATGCGCAATAAACGCGCTGTTGATACGGATATTCTTTTTTCCTAAAACGTGAGTAGCATCAAATTTTCAATCAGTACTCTTTGGTCAATGACAATTAAAAAGAAAAGGAAATTAGCAACTAGATGAAATTGAAGACGATCTAACTCTTAGCTATGAGTTCAGGGTACCCTAACTGAAAAAATCTGGTGCGACCAACAAAATACCTCCCGCCATATACAGACCGAGTATCCAAAATTATTAGGCTAATCTTAATTTTTGGATTAGCGAATTTTACTCTAATTTTTGCAGTTCATTTCTTAAAATATTGTCTTATCTGATCCAAGTAACTACGTTATTTGATAATAAAATTTTAAATACCGAGATAGAATATAATTCACTAACCCAAAAATGAGGATTAGCTGAATATATTTACTTATGCTGGAAACTGTATTGTTTCCTCTCCTATTGCTCTATTTACTTTTTTTCTTTTTAAAACGTTACTAATATTATTTTGAAATGGTTAGTTCTTTGACAGTGATATTTATCTGTTAGTTACATACATTTGATTTCAATAACTGCGTAACCAAGGAGTTTTGTTTGTTTAAAGCGTAGGCTCCGGGATTTAAATTATAGATAATTTTATAAATTTATCCATAAAAAATGTAGAAAAGATATTAATGCAAATCTGCAGAAAATATATTAATCTTTATTTATTTTACTAACATGAATATGACAAAAAATAACATTTAAAGGTATTTTTCGAAGAAAAACTATTTTGAGCCATTTCCGGTTATCCGATTTACATTAAAATCTGATGGGCTATTTCCATAATAGAAAAAGGACGAAATACAAGGTTTCAAAACTTTCTGAATGATAGTATTTGAGTTAGAGTGGAGGATCCACACGCACACACACACACACACACACACACACACACACACACACACTCACACACACATACATACATACACATACACACACGTACACATACACACACATACACACACATACACATACACAGACACACGCACACACGCACATTGGAAGCGACTACATTTCCTTTATGCTATCTATATCAAATTAAAAATTGAACGATTTTATATATACTTTATATATACTTGTTAATATAAATTTATCCAAATTTTGAATATGTATGGCTAAGTTAATTGACTAATCTAAACAAAATTCTCAGCAAAATTAAAATTAGAAATAAATGTCTTTCCCAGAAAATGTAATTAATGTTTCCATAGATATATCTATTTTCTTAAAACCTTTAGAATAATTATAATGCAATGTTAGACACTCATTAATATATAAGCAACCACATTTTGAATATTGTGCTACCATTTCGAAATGAAGACTGTAAGTAGATGTACTTAAAATATGAAACATTTTTGTAACTTTACATTTTTTCAGGTATATTTGTTATTTTTTTTCTACTTCATATATATTTCGTATTGCCTTCCTTTAAGCGACGTATCGAAAGGTGGACAATCAGTTGCAAAAAAAAGAATTCTGAAGAACTACAAGGAAATTGTGATCCTTGACGAAGAAAGGCGTGAGTACATATTATTATTTATATTAAACAATGTAATAGAATTGCTCTAAAAACCGGTTTTACCAATGTAACTTAAATTTTAAGCGTTCCTTAAATTGACAATATTGTATCGAATTCGAAATTAAATGTCATATGAATTACTATGCATGGCTGACAAAATTTTGATTGCATTATTGGTACAACTGGGCATGAGTGAATTTCAGTGTTAAATCATTTAAGAATTTATTAATTTTTTTAAATTAAATTTATCTAAATGGGGTCCTCCACAGTAGTAACAAATACGAACATGGGTCATTTATATTAAAATTAGACCTTAAAACTATATGTTGAAACTCTCAAAGTTAAAAAAGGTATTCGTTCTTAAAATAATAGAGTTTTTAATACCATTTCCTCGTTTTTCTACGTCACACATTTTATTCTATTATCACTACTTTCAAGCATTCTGCTATCGCTTTTTTAAAATTCGGAATCCATTTTCAAGTATAATAATACAGAAAATGACAACAAAAAAATCTGGTATGGCCAACACAATACCTCCCGCCATTAACCGCCCGTGTCACAAAAAAGATTAAGCTAATCCTTAATTTTACTCTAATTTTGGCAGTTTATTTCTTAAAATATAGTCTAATCTAATCCAAGTAACTACCTTTTGTGATAATAAAATATAGATTAAATTTTAAATACCGTGATAGAATAGAATTAACTAATTCAATAATGAGCATTAGCTTAAACTTTTTTGCGAATCGTTAATTTTTATTAATCTAAATACATACCTACATATTTACTTATGATGGAAACTGTATTGATTTCCTTTCCTATTGATCTATTTACTTTTTTCTTTTTTAAACGTTACTATTACTAATTTGAAATGATTAGTTCTTTGATAGTGACATTTATCTGTCAGTTACATACATTTGAATAAATGCGTAAGGAGTTTTGTTTTTTTAAAGCGTAGGCTCTTTTATAACTTTATCCATAATATATATAGAAAAAGTATTAATGTAAATCTGTAGAAAATTTATTAATCTTTAATTTTTATAATAACGTTAATCTCGAAAAAATAACATTTAAAGGTATTTTGCGAAGAAAAACTATTTTGAGCTTCTTGTAAAGTGTCATTTCCTGTTATCCGATATACACCAAAATCTAATGGGCTCTTTCCATTACAGAAAGAGTTCGAATTACAAGGTTTCAAAATTATCTGAATAACAGTATTTGAGTTAGAGTGGAGGATCCACACATACATACATACACACAGACACACATACATGCATACACGCATAGACGTATACACGCATACACACATACACACATACACACATACACACATACACACATACACACATACACACATACACGCATACACATACACATACACATACACACACACACACACATACACACATACACACATACACACATACACACATACACACATACACACATACACACATACACACATATACACATACACACATACACACATACACACATACACACACACATACACACATACACACATACGCTCATACGCTCATACACACATACATACATACACACATATACACATACACATACATACACACATACACACAAACACATATACAGACATACACACATACACACACACAAACGCGCGTGCACGCATACATACACGCAGACATCATCGTGAAAATGTTGCTCATTTACCAAAATCTCGATATGCGATTTTTAGCACGGTCCCTATATCTCTCTTATCAAGGGTAGCGGGAGGGAAAAAGTAGAAGTAATTCAAATTAGCACTTGTTTAAATTTATGATGCTAAGCCAGACCCCAAGTGTTGACGAATTAAAAAAGATGTTGAATGACGTAGGCTACCAGTACAACCAGTGGTAATCAAAACTTGGACTACATGTATAGTTTTTTATTAATTATTTTTTTAAATTGCTTAAGATTCATGTATATTTTGTGCTGAAAAAGATTAATTTATGTGACTTTCAAATGTAAGCGAAGTCCACTGTTTGAGAACAAAATCATCTCTATATCCACGTCACAGCTCACAGAACATGAAAATGTTATTAGGCCGATATAAAGCAAATAACGGAAGTGGCTGGAGTTCATAATCAGCCAAGTCTGTTATTTACACATCGGCCATGTGGCGTTCAATATTTTTCGTAATGATGGTGCTGTGATGCGTCTGTTGTAAATCTTAACGGCTGCCGGCCGTTAAGAACATCTTTTAACTTTTGTTTTTAGGCTTGTTAAATATTAGTAACGGTATTGTAATGGTATTACGAAAAAATTAACGAATAACAATAAAGACTTTTAAAAAATACGTATCGCTATCACTTTATACTAAATTTCAGAAAAAAAATCTGATGTGGACACCACACGACTTCCTTGTACACAAGACCAATATGAAGTATAGACCCAAGTATAAAATTGCACGTATTTGACGTAATTTGACATTAGCATCTATTTTATTTTTTTGTTATTTTTTGTGCTAATCCAAAAACCAAAAATTATATGTTTTAAATATACATATCTCGCTTATACGAAGGGCTAATTTAATAATACTTGATGTGCTAGACACAGAATTTAAATCTCTAAAAATTTTATTTGAAGCATTTATTTCTAAAATCAAAATGAAACCATTTTATTGATGAAAAACTGTTAACAACTTCAGTTAATATGTCATTTCCGGTTAGCCTGTTTTAACCAAAATCCACTATGTTATTCCAATTGACATAAAAGTCTTATATACCAAATTTGTAAAGTGTTAGATTATATTTTAAGATAGTTTTTCATTAAAATCTATTATAGGCTTCAAATAAAGTACCATTTCTAGAAATTATGTAATGACCAGAAAGGGAGGTGCGCAACTATATGTTTTTGAGTTATGAGAGATACATACGCACGTACGTTCGTACGTACGTACAGACGTCACAACGAAATTAGTCAAAATGGATTCAGGGATGGTCAAAATGGATATTTCCGTTGAAATCTCAAAACCGAAATTTTTCGCGATTACAATACTTCCTTTACTACGTACAAGGAAGTAAAAATAATGGAGGACCCAATTGAAAGAAATCTGTACAAAGTCTTGCTTGTTATTCCTTAAGCCGTAATAATATTCTATGACATAGATGTTAAGCATATTTTGTTCTCAAACAATGGAGTGTTTGCTAATAATTGGAGTCACATAATTTGATCTATTTCAATCCATCTGAAAATATTTAAATCTTTCAAATAACTATCGAACTATCGTGGTCCATAAACGGAAATATGTATGGATATTAAGCCATTTAATAAAATAATTAATAAAACGTACGGCATCATAAATTCTATCAAATGTTATTTGATTTTAGTTTACTTTGGTTGTTTCGTTATTTTCTGTATTTACTCACTTGAAAATGGATTCAAAAAGACGATAGCAGAAGACTCGAAAGTTGTATGAATTTGGAATAGAGTGTTATGCAGATATTAAGGGCATTAAGGACTCGAATTTTTTTTAAACCAATAACTTTTTAAATTTTTATAGAGCGAATACGAAAATTCGTGATATAGGTACGAGTATAATATGGGAACATTTTTTTTAATATGTCTGTTCAGTACAACTTTGTGAAGTGTTTTATACAGAGTTTAAGATAATACAATTCTGAGTTTTTTATGTACAGTGTGTTCACTGTAAGCGGGCCACCATTGCTAACTTCCTTATTTGAAGAGATAGAAAGACGGCTAAATGGACAAAGTTGGGCGAAATTATACGACAAATTTAACGGCGAAAAATGTGAAAATATTGAACATCATATACGCGACTTATTAAACAAAATAATATTTTTTTAAAGTGGAATGTCATATTGAAAAGATTTTTTATCTGAATATAAAAGTTCATTATCACTACGCCTCTAAAATTAAAAACATAAGAGTTATTTCAAGTTGAAATTTAAATATTATATTTCTTATTTTAATTGAGTACGTGCACGTCACGTTGACAACCATGTCAAAATCAGCTGAGTGGAAGAAAACATCTGCTAATAAGTAATAATTTTATTTTTGGAATCAAGGTAGACCTGCAGGGTTCGTATCTGACATGGGATATGATTCTGACTTTTCATTATAAAATTAATTTTTGTGTGATTATTGCATTAAATAACAAATCTACTAAATTAAAATCATATATTGCCTGAAATGAACTCAATATAATATATTAATTTACTTCAAATATCAAAAAATCAAAACAATGTCACATGTCAATCACATAGTAGCATATGTTTACTTCCACTCAGCTGATTTTGACATGGTTGTCAACGTGATGTGCACGTACTCTATACAAATATAACATTGTTGCGATGAAAACAAGAAAAACTAACATTTAAACAAAGAATAATTGACATAATTGACATCAAAAAGGATGTTCTTCAAATATATGCTATTTCTAAATTATATTTATAAAAAATAAATGAATATTATTATACTGTACAAGTCTACATGATTTATAATTGGAAAATCATTTAAATTATTAAGTTTAATGCAAAATATTTATATTCAAATAAAAACTGTTTGAGAATTGCACTACTGGACTGATAGCCACGCCTCCGCTATTTGAATTTCTCTATTTCCATTGGTATTAGGCTCCGCCCCAACTGGGTATACGTTATATTGTTATATATTTATAGGCCGTTTTTGAGTCGCCAATCAAAATAATATATATGGATTTCATATGAGTGACGAGCTGCTATAACAAAAATCCCCTTATTTACGAAGTATTTCAATTACGTCGTTTTATTTCTTTATTAATATTTATTATTAAGCATATACTTTCAATATTTTTTCCTAATTTCTCTTAAATGAGTTGCCCTGTAGTCCCCTGTTATAAGTAAAATATATGAAGTTTGCATAAAATTCTTAATTTAAGTTATTTTAAATTAATTTCAGTATTAAATTGAATCTTTCGAACGCTGACACTTGATTGTATTGACATAATTACTAATTATAATTTCGCTTAATTTCAGTGCTGTGAATGAACCTTAAACTTCATATATTTTACTTATAACACGGGAGTATCACTAAGTGAAATTTAACTGTTTTGATAATGTATACTAAAACTGTATCGTATAAGTAGCCTAATAGTAAATATAAAAGTCAAATTTATATTATCTTGTAATTAAAAATCCAAATTTAAAGTACCAGATGTTCAAAACGGTCGCCACCTAAAAATTATTATATTTTAACGTAAGGAAACACCATTTAAATTAACTCCAATTTTATATTTACGTAAAGTTTACGGCGGCAAAGTGGTAAAACAAAAGTGTCGAATAAGAGAATCGTGGAATGCACGTTTAAGGATTCACAATAAAATAAAATGTTAAATACAGTAAACTGACACTTTGAATGTCATATGACAAATGCCAATAAGACATTTTACTTCAATTATTATCTCTGCGCCATAGAAACATATTCTAGGGATGCCTACGTATTTCCGGTGGTGTTTAAAATTTAATATTTTTTTTCGCAGTAAATGATACTTTATAGAAGAAAAAATACGTATCTCTTATTTTTTCATGTAGATTAATATATAAAATTTTCAAAAAATTATTGTACTCCCCTATTATAATTTATAATTATAGATATAAGTGGGTCAATAAGATTGAACAAAAAAATGACAGAATATGTTACGGATATCACGTCATGTCAAATTTGTCATAATTTGCTGAATATGGATGAAAATAATATACATTTATTAAAAAGAATTGTATTAAAACAATAATTAATTGCATTACTTGCTTATCAGGCGACAGTAAGTATGTGCTTTTAAGTATGGCACAATACATTAATTATAAATTTTATTTTTAAGTGAACAACTATTTAACATGTTTTAAGATGGTTATTTTAAGTATAATTTTTAATTATATTTTTTAAATATAATTATAATTTCAGTGCTGTGAATGAGCCTTTACAAGCCTATAAAGTTTTTCAAAGAAAATAGCAGGTTTATTTGATCAATGTTAGATATTAAAAATTAACTTATTAATCCGTCTAATAATGAGGTATTGCAAAAAAATGAACATACATATATTTTTTCTTCTGAAATTCGAATAAGTACGTTCTACCGTGTTATTAAATATGATTTTCTGTTCAAATTTCTGTATACCGTGTGTCTATTTTAAAGGTGTACATAGGAGATTAACTTGGGAAATCAGTTTTTTGCAATTTCCTGCTCGCCTAATTATTTTAAACAAAAATGCGTCAAATAAAAGTTTTAGGGAAAAAATTCTACATCTAAAACAATAAACAGAATTACCTTTACATGCTTTATAACGACAGAAATTAAATATGAAAATGTCGAAAATTACGTTAAAAATATCGACAGAATTTTATACCCTAAAACTTTTGTTTGACGCATTTTTGCTTAAAATAATTAGGCGAGCAGGAAATTGCAAAAAACTGATTTCCCATGTTAATCTCCTATGTACACCTTTAAGACAGACACACGGTATATTAAGCACAGCAGCAGTTTAAAGATATACTTTTTGAATTGGCGCCAAATTACACTGTCTGTAGCGCCAGACATACATTAGCCAATGAAAAAACTGGAAAGATGAAAAAAAAAAAAACAAATGTACATCAACGTCAATGATTGCTTTAATGACAACTGTGTGACATAAGGTCTGACTTACAGTGCAGCGTGATTTTTGGTTCTTTAGCGTAGTTCTTAGTTATTTATTATTTATTATAGCGTTATATTTCATAGTTTAATGTCCAGATGCCCAGTATTATAGAAGATGGATAAGTAAAGCACTAGCAAAGTAAAATTTACTCCTGAAGTAAAATAGTTTATTCCAGAGATTTTCGTCAAAACAAGAATAAAAATACTAGCTAAGTAAATCTACAGAATAAATTACTCCACCGATGCTCGAGGAAGTAAATTTTATTGTGTAAAATAAATTTGACACATGCCAACATTAATTAAATTAAATTCATTATAAATATAATCCCATATATTATTTTTACATTTATTTATCTCCAACATGTTTGCTTTGTCTATTTCTGAGTAATTTTCCCCCGTTGTCCCTTTTTTCCATTTTAGTTGACACCTGACACTTTATGATACACACACTTTGTTTTCTATTTTGACTTTTGGATTTATTTCGTGTCAGGAACATACAGAATACAATATTATTAAAACATATATAAAACATATTCCAGCGACACATTGTTCGTAATAGATCCTCTTCAGTTGGAGATTGGCATTATTGTCATTAGTGGTCTTAAGCAATACCGTCTAGTAATATTTTATACTGGATTTATCAATCTCTCTTATGGTCCAATAGTGCAAAGATTAGCCCGTATAAGAGACTGTAGCCTAAGTGCATCATTTTCCAGCTAAAAAATAAATGTATTCAATAGTTCTTATTTAATTATAAAAATATTTATGTTTACATCAAAATGACCTTTACAACAAAGAAGTTTTGATTTTATGTTTTTATCTTTACTTGCGACAACCATTTCATTCTTCCTTCTTCGTTTTGAGGCACTATGTTTTATGTTTCCTTATTATCAGTTCTACTTGGGCACACTGCACAAAACACTTTTTTACAACCATGTTTGATTATTTCCAAATACAAAAATCAGTAGTAGTTGACAGCTGTCATGACTGTCACTCGTTTAAATTCCGTTGGTGGCAAATGTAAGCCATACCCTCATTGGTTAGGTTTATTCAAACGTCATCAGGCGAAAGGGGAAGCGGAAATTTAAACATAATTTCAAAGACTATTTTCTCATGAATAAAGAATAATACGAAAAAAATAAAAAATAGGGGTAAAATATTTTTTCTTATTCTTTTGATTAAGCAACGAAAAAAAAAACCGTGCAACACCTCATTGTGCCATAAGAATTTCTTAATAGTTACTTATAGCTCGTTGATACAGACATTCATAATATGGTGCTCAATTCACCGCGCTAAGAGAATGCTTATAATAACCGTTGTCGGTTTAAAAATATCTGGAGGCCTGAGGCGCTATTTATTTTGGGATCCCGTCAGTATCATTAAATGAAAATATTGACAACAAAATTTTGTGAAAGTCAAATTTTTAATGAAAGATGTTCAATAATGGTCATTTTTAAAAATGGACATGATACAAATATATCAGATTTATAATAAGAAATTAGAAAGAAAGGAAAATTTGAAGGACTGCATTACTTATTCAATTTCAATTACCGAAATTTGTAGAAAACTAATTGACAGACCCAGTAATAGATTATTTATATATACCATTATGATAATTTATTTATTTATTTTCAGAGGATGTCATCCCTTTAAAAGAAAGATTAGTACAAAACGAATCAGAAGAAAGGAAACTTATTTCTATAAAGACAGATAGGAAAGGACAAGCTCCAAAGGATGATTCTAATAAAGAGGTAATTTTGAAGTATTGAAGCATTTAAATTCAAAGAAATCTAAGGTATTCAAGAAAATGGTTTTGCAGGGAATAATAATGATAGATTTCTTTCAATAATATTTTTAATCATTTTGTTTAAATACATAAACACTTTAAGATACTTCGACTTATGTCAAAATATTTTAGTACATACTAATAATAATAATAAACACTTTATAAAATTAATTAAATCTTCAACCACGTTTGGAATTTTATGACACACCATTTCTGAAATATTGACATTGTCGCAAAGAACGTTCTCCTGTTTTATTTTATTTATTTATTCCCAGTATTAACTTTGACAATTGAATAAAAATTCATTTAATATTTTTTTCAAAAATTTGCTTTGAAAATCTATTTAGAGCTGAATTCAACATTTCGTATAGAATCCAATTTTTGAAAAATACAGGTGATCCACAACTTCAGGATAAAAATAAATGGCAGATACATGATGTGTTCATACTGAAAACGAACCAAATTTTTTTTTTAAATCCACAAAATAATTTAGTGTTTTTTATTTAATTCTTGAAATGTAGATGTTTAATGTAACTGGCCTACACGAAATTTTTATTAAAAATAAAGAATTATCTTATCTAATCAAGTAACTGTTGTAGAATAGTAAATAAATTATTTATTTTTATTAAAAATTTCGTGTCAACTAGTGGTAAAATGTACAGGTGTCACATATTCGATGTTTTTTTAAGGTATCTCTGATAATATTAACGATAAAGCAAAACCGTTTGCACATTGCTGGGTCAACTTTTCGACAAAAAATTAATAGTAGTCACCACACGAATTTTCGATCTTCTTTTGTTTCTGAGCTACAAGCAAAAATTCGTTTTTCGCTTATTTCGAAAATATCTCATATCTTATTTAATATGATAGTTACCGAAAAATTGTTTTAACAAATTTTGAACCGTTTTTATGATTTTTCAAATGGGAAGCTACGTTGAAAATAATCTTATCTTTTTGCTTATTTTATAAGCTTTTCAATGATAAATAATAAGTCTACATTCTTTTGTTTTAAACATGAATAAAAGATAAATTATTAATTTATTGAAGTGAAAAAATTTAAAATTATGAAGAAACAATTTATTACAAATCATTATTTGTTTATTTTAATTCTATATCTATTAATTATACTATCAAAATTATTCTTGACAAATTATTTTCGGGTTAGTTAAATTATTATTTATCGAAGTTACAGCTGGCTTTGACACAATTCGAAAAAAAAAGGTTTAATATGCTTTTCAAGCACATAAATTGATAAAATGAGTAAAACTGAAACAAATAATATGATATAAACAAATGATAATCTGTAATAGATTTTTTCATTTGTTTCTGAATACTTTTCCATTTTTTTCCCCCAATAAATTAATAATTCTTCTTTTATTCATGTTTAAAACAAAAGAATGTAGGCTTGTGATATATCATTGAAAAGCTTATAAAATAAGCAATAACATAGAATCACATTTAAAAAATCATAAGTTTTTGTTATATTTCGAGAATTATTAAGTTTTCAAAAAATCTTATTACGCCATTTTATTCTACCTAAAAATGGTTCAAAATTTGTTAAAACAATTTTTCTTTATTATAATAAATAATATATGAGATATATAGGAAATGAGCGAAAAACGAGTTTTTGCCTGTAGCTCAGAAACAAAAGGAGATCGAAAATTCCTGTGGCGACTATTAAACTTTTCTCGAAAAGTTGACCCAGGAATGTGCAAACTTTTTTGCTCTGTCGTTAATATTAACAGAGATACATTCAAGAATTAAATAAATAATAAAAAATAATTATCGGAATTTTGGAAAAATTCATTTTGATTTGTGATCAGTACATTATGTAGGTAGTGTATGCCATTTAATATATTTACCCGGATGTGAAACATTCTGTGTTCTGTATATAGGATGTTATATTTAAAATAAGAAAGTTAATGTCATTTCCGGCGTAACCGGAAGTAATATACGATTATTTTATTTTTTATCATTTTTAACCCACTTGCTAACCCGATATGTCGTCAACCAAGATTAAGTACTGTTAACTCGATGGGTAACTGGTTCTGCCTGAGAACACCATCTGGATTGGCCGGCGCTTAACCCTGCAGTGGTGGCGCCCAAAAATGTACCTAACATTATGAGTCGCGCGGAGTCTGATTGATTTTTTATTTTAATAGTATTTTCATTGACAATACTAAATTTAATACACATTAAAGTTATAGGAAGGGATAGAAATAAACTGGAAAATATTCGATTTATTATAGAAATAAACGAACGGTTAAAATCGCTGGAGGCTCACAGACTTCTCGCCACCACTGCAGCGTAAACCTTACTGAGTTTACATGCAGTTTTGAAACCGTTTTTAGTTTTGAAAACGCCATGTATACAGTGTCAAAACGGTTTTGAATTATCTCAAACCAAAACTAAAATTCATAGGTTGGACTTGACAGCTGGTTTCAAAACTACTCATCACTTAAAATTCAGTTTCGATACTGCGCATGCGTACAGAACATAACGTTTCTGTCGCTTTGTGTTACTAACATTCAAATATACTGACAGTTGTGTAGTTTTAGTGCGTAGTGGTACGAAGTATAAAAAATAATTGGAATAATAGCAAAACGAAGAGGATCTGTCGCTTACATCAACTAAATGCGCATGCGCCGAAACTGATTTCAAATCAATTTTTAAACTTGTTTTGAAAACTGCATGTAAACAGTTTTGCATAATTTTGACTGAAAACTGAAGCCATTTTCAAAACTGCATGTAAACGTAGTTGTTAGCATTTTTGAGTTTTAATAATTTAATCAAAAGTAAATTATAAGAAAATAATCGAAAATTCTGTTTCAGGGGACTCACCAGGAATCTCTTCCTTGTGATCATTCTGACCCATCTCAAGAAAGTATAGCTCATTTTACAATTATTCCTCCCTTTTATGTTAATCGTAAACCCTTGTTGCCAGAAGGATTTATTATAAATAATTTAGACAAGTTTACTACGAACCCCTCTGTACCTAAGAAAGAATCTATTGTAGATCCTACATCGCAAATCCCGAAGATGTAAATCCAGGTCCCTTAGGTCCAGGAATTCTTCTTGTACAAGAATCGGCTGGAGATGGACCAGTAATTGAAGATATTTCTTCTCATATCCAATCACAAGGGTCGAAAGACAAGAACGATAAACCAGAAATACCGAAGGAAGAATCTATTTTAGGGCACACAATAAATCCGCTTTTTTGTTGTTAGATTTTAATAATAATTTGTATTACATATAATAAAATAAATATATAATGATATTTAGTTTAATTCATCATATTATTATTGAATAACATGTGTTTCAAAAGAGGTGTCTGTAAACGAATACTACAAAATGTTTTCAAATAGATTGTCCCCAACTTGAAGGCAAACATTTGTACGATTTATTATGGAAGTGTGATGAAGTTTTAACAGTAGATCGCTTCAATTTGTCGTGTAACACGTATAACTCAATTAAGGTATATTTTGCCAGTTCGCGTCAATTTCATACTATTAAATCATTACACACGCGCAATAAACGCGCTCTGTTGATACGGATATTCTTTTTCCTAAAACGTGAGTAGCATCAAATTTTCAATCAGTACTCTTTGGTCAATGACAATTAAAAAGAAAAGGAAGTTAGCAACTAGATGAAATTGAAGACGATATAACTCTTAGCTATGTGTTTAGGGTACTCTAACTGAAAAAAATCTGGTGTGGCCAACAAAATACCTCCCGCCATATACAGACCGAGTCACAAAAAATATTAAGCTAATCTTAATTTTTGGATTAGCGAATTTTACTTTAAATTTGGCAGTTTATTTCTTAAAATATAGTTTAATCTGATCCAAGTAACTACGTTTTCTGATAATAAAATTTTAAATACCGGGATAGAATATAATTCACTAATCCAAAAATGAGGATTAGCTTAACATATTTACTTATGCTGGAAACACATTGATTTCCTCTCCTATTGCTCTATTTACTTTTTTAAAACGTTACTATTATTAATTTGAAATGATTAGTTCTTTGACAGTGATATTTATCCGTCAGTTACATACATTTGATTTGAATAACTGCGTAACCAAGGAGTTTTGTTTGTTTATTTATTTTATTAACATGAATATCGAAAAAAATTACATTTAAAGGTATTTTTCGAAGAAAAACTATTTTGAGCCATTGGAGTGGAGGATATACAGACACACACACACACACACACACACACACACACACACACACAGACACACCACACGCACACACACACACACACACGCACACACACACACACACACACACACACACACACACACACACACACACACACACAGACATCGTGGTGAAAATGTTAAAACTGGATTCTAGGGACCTTAAAACGTGGTCCTTTACCAAAATCTCGATATGCGATTTTTAGCACGATCCCTATACCTCCCTTATCAAGGGTAGCGGGTGGTAAAAACAGCATTTCATGTAGAGTTTGCATTGCATTTCATGTCATATATGCAGGAGAATTTTGTGACCTGTTTAACTGAAACTTTATCTTCCACAAAGAACACCCTTCTTCGTGCCATGTTGTTCATACATATACAAAATGTACTCTTCACAACCAGACTACATACTTGTCACACTCAGATGCGTTTTGGTGCTCAAAAAGCAGTGATCCAGAGATCGCTCCTAACGCGAATTGTCACTAAAACATATGTAGAAAAGTGTACTTCGCGTCTGGCGCGTATAACCGCCCGTGTCTGTAAACGAGCGTCTGACGTGGCCTTGCAAAATAAAGTGGTCTTTACGTGGCTATGGGAATGTTCGTATTCACGCTGTGATCTGTGATGGCGTTAATAGACGAAAATATGCCATAGTGTTCATGCTTCCGAATATTTGCCTTCTACCTAGAGGCAATACTATTTGAATACATTTTGTGATAACAAATTTGGAAAATATCTTGTTTTCTAATATTACTTGTTTTTAATAAAGTTTAAATGTTCAAATATTTGTCTTTTATCAATAACTTAATAATGACGAACAATCAGAAAATTTCCCATTAATAACATATTAATAATAAAAATTATTTTGAAAAGGAAATTAAAAATTAAATTTTGCTGCTGGCTGGTTCCGAACTCAGTCTCTCAGAGTTTTGTTTATCACCAAGCGCAAACGCTACCGCTGTACTATTTGTACTGAACTTAGTAACCATTTTGTCCAATATACGAATAATAATCCTGGAAATTCTACAAATTTTCTTAATTTTTTCTAATATTAAATATTTAAATTAACTAATTTGGACTGTAATCCGTAGAATTAATATCCTCCAATAAGTATACATAATTTTAGCTTAATATCTTACACTGGGGAAATACAATTCACAATTAATTGATATCACATGTTAATCTCTCATGTGTCGGTCGGCTTAAGACATCCGGTATATTTATATATATATATATATATATATATATATATATATATATATATATATATATATATATATATATATATATATATTTATATATATATACAGATTGTTTCTCGGATATGGGACGCCCCGATTATTTATTTTACTATTGGAAATACAAGAAAATCATTCAAATAAAAGTTGTAGTAGATGAAGGCGGACATTCACTTATTGAAGAAAAGAACATAAAGTTATATTTTTTTTAAATGGGGTTATATATATATATATATATATATATATATATATATATATATATATATAAGGAATTTACGAAAATTCTACCGGTAGGTACCGCATCTACCGATTCCGTTCGAAAACACGAGTGGTTAATAGTTACCGTGTTCAAAAATTGTGCCATATCTACCAGATCCATCTACCGGAGCTATGATTTGTGGATCGAGTAATTCAGCCGGTAAATGCAGTAAATGAATCTAACCTCAAAAAAGTTAGTGATGCCAAGCAAAGCGCACGCACGAAAAAACTAAAAATATGTTCAATGTGGAAACCGGAAGTAGGAATGTGCTCAGTTTGTTAACTACGTCAAATTTCAAATCTGTTTTAATCTTTAAAATATTTTTCATAGGTTATAAATCTACCCGGTTTACCACTTGCGTTCTTAAAATATCTATTCCGGTAACTGTAACCTGGTAAACAGTTTACCGATTTATTTATTATTTATTCGTGTCGAACTAATATATACAATAGGTACGTAATAACAATAGCAAAAAGTCAAAAATCACTCATTTGTCTTCCGCTTCTTGGCTGTACTTGAAGAATACTATTTCGTTGTTGGAGAATTATCTACTGACTAAAAACCAGTACCCAGGGTTGCGGCGAGGATGCTTCTGCTTGACCCGTTTTTCATTTTTGACAGTTGTCATTGTCAACAACCAAATTCTTCATAATCTTTGCACATTTTTCAAAATTCACATCTAAGTTATATATCAAAAACACGAAGAATTTAATAGTGAATCGATTTATTGTACTAACAACATTTAAAATTTTAATTTTACACTAAACTTTTGTATACAAAAAATTCACAAATGCTTCAATGACATTTGCATAAAACAAATATATACCGATATATACCGGTAACAGTTCACTGGTAGAATTTTCGAAAATGCCTATTATATCAATAAATTTAGGTTCATTTCATGCAGTTTTTAATTCTGAATATTTTTTGTATTTACACTTTTGTTCTAAAATTAAGAGGGCAGAATTTACAGCCATATGTAAAATTTAACATTGTATTTCCTATGGTCCATAAAAAAAAAGTAGACACACGGTATATGTGTATATTATTTAGGCATATTCGACAGAGTATTTTTTTCTGAATTTAATCATGTAATCAATCATTTTATATCCTTGCATTACAAAAATATTGAGAAAAAACTCCAGTAATAATTTAAGCAAAATGAGTTAAATCCAAATATTTATTGTTAATTACTCGATATTGGTCAAATATTTTTAATTCAAATTTTTTCGTAATTATATACAGTATGATTGAAATCATAATATACCGGGTGTTTACTTTTCTTGTTGATCACAGAAAATACACTGGTAAAATTTTCATATGGTTGTAAATTCTGCCCTATTATTTTAGAAGAAAAGTGGATAGAAAAAAATGGTCAGAATTAAAAACGGCATTGAACAAGTCCAAAATTATTGTTTACATGCGTTTGTTAGCGAAATAAATGGAAAATAGCACATAATCTTAAACAGATGTAACGCTTGAGTTTGGTAGATGACATCTGTCATAAAGTTTTAATAATTATTAGATTTATTAGTCGTATTCTTTTGCTGCGTTGGATCAGATCCATATTACACGGATCAGCAGGTACGTGAAATTAGCGGACACATAGAAGCACAAACAATATTTTATAACACATTCGTTTGTTCTTCGTTTGTGCTCGTTTGTGCTTTATAAACAAAATTAGCGGGCCTTACCGTTTCCAAAATATAACTATTTTAATATGCCCCGCTAACTTCACGCTTCATGGAAAGCACAAACGTTGCAACTAAATGCAATTGATTGTACTCCGTTTGTGCTCGTTTGTGCTTCATAAACAAAATTAGCGGGCCTTACAGTTTCCAAAATATAACTATTCCAATGTGCCCCGCTAACTTCACGCTTCATGGAAAGCACAAACGTTGGAACTATGTGCAATAGATTGTGCTTCGCTGGTGCTCGTTTGTGCTTTATAAACAAAATTAGCGGGCCTTACCATTTCCAAAATATAACTATATCAATGAGCTCCGCTAACTTCACGCTTTATGGAAAGCAGAAACGTTATAACCAATTGAAATGGTTTGTGCTTCATAAAAAAATTAATGATCCTGCCATTGCCGTAATAATATAAATATTTCAGGGTACCCCGCTAACCTCATGGACGCACATACACAATTCAGTTGAATTAATTATATTATTATATAAATTATAAATTCGAAAGTGCATAAAAAGTGACCGAAAGAGGTACAAACCAAAATCCAATATTATTTCATATTTGCAAAGTAAAAATTTTCGCCTATATTTACTGACACGTATTTTATCCGGGCAAAAAATATATTGCTAAAATAGCCTCCTAATTTTTGTCTAAATTTGCTACTAGATAATGATGAAAAACAAATTTTGATCGATTTTACTTTCGCCGACAGCGGACAAAAATGACAAAATGGGTACTCATTGAAACATAGCAAGGTTATGTTTTATGTCAGAATATTTTTGCAATTTATATTTTATAAAATATTATGTGATGCAATGGGGGATGTAATAATTCTTACTTCTTACAAAATTACCGATTGCAATATCAAATTTTATAAATTTCCTAGAAGATTATATGAGGAATAGATACTTAAGAAAATAACTTTTCAACAGATATCTTCTACTAACATGAAAATTTCTTTTAGGTATACATATTTTCTCATTGTAAAAGATACTTATCGTATGAATAAAATTCCAAGTATGGTCGTCTGATTGCAATAATGAATTATATAAAAATGTGTTTCTTAAGTTAATATTTAAACAAGATATAATACAAGAAGCAGAAAATTGTCTTAAAATTGTTTAATACTTGCAGTTGTATGAAATAGAAGTCTATTTTTGACATAATTCGTCTATTTATTATAGATTTTGTATCTAATATTAATGTTAAAGATAGAAATTCACATGGTTCGTATTTTTCGTGTATTTTCCTTTCCGAGCTTGTGCAACTGATTCCACTTAGAGCCTGGTATATTGTATATTTTCAATTAAGATTCTTCTTCATTTATTGCGAATATAAAAGAAAGACGCTAACATCATCCACTGATATAATGATATGTAGAAACATTCTTCTTTCCAATCATTCAAGTTTTCCAACTTTTTAATCTCAATTTCCATGTATTGTTCATCTTGTAACATTTAACTAATATTATATAAATTTAAATATGATAAAATGGTTTACAGAAATTACACATAATATGAGAAAAATTATATTTTCTGCCGCTGTATCTTCGCTGGTATTTTGACTTTTTTGAACATATATAGCATTTTAAATATTTTCTTTATTCATTTCAATATATTATGATGTATAATATTCATATACAATAGCAACAATTCAAAATAAAATTGTAAATTGTATCACTTTCTCGAAATGTCATAATTGATTCGGTAATCAAAAATGCCAATGTAGCCGTTAGAGGCGCTGACGCTCAAAATGTGCACATCGCCTATAGTTTCGGAGATTTTTGTAAATTTTTTGAAAAGAACACCTTTGAACGGGTATAACCCCCCCGCTCACCAACATCAGGCTTTTACTATCTTGTACAGCAGACATCAAGGAATAACTGTACCAAGTTTCAAAACTCCGGTATTTTTCCCTCGATCTGCTTCTATTGATCTAATTTGACTGGGCCAGAGTAGATAAATTGATTTTTATTTCTCAGAACTGATAGATTTATCATTTTCATAAAAATATTATGGCATGTTTGTTCTATAAGAAAACATTTAGAAACCATAATAGTGTGAATATGCTGTTCTAACATGTTAAAGTTCCCACTTTCTTAAAAAATAATTTCATCATTGTGCGATCACCGTAAGCTTTTTATAATACGAATGTTTTTACTCAACAAAAACATTTTGGCTGTTTTATGAGAATATGAGAGCATTTAAGTATCACTCTCACAAACTTAAAAATTTTGAATCTAGTAGGTATATTTTGTCTGCATTCCTCTATAGAAAGCCATACAATAAGTAATTTAATTTTTTTGACAATATTTAACTGAACTCCTGGAATATTTTTTAATAAAATGGATGAGATATATTAAAAAAATAGTGATATGACCCTAAATGTAATGCCAATAAGTTTTAGTTTCATGAAAATATTTGATTGTCAGAAGTGTTCACTTCAATGGATGTCTCTGTTAATTAGGGAAGGTACAGCATTTATTTACATATTTGTTTAATTTAACCTGAACACTCTATATAACCGAACCGGCAAGGCCCGCTAATTTTGTTTATGAAGCACAAACGACCACAAACGAAGCTCAATCGATTGCACATAGATCCAACGTTTGTGCTTTCCATGAAGCGTAAAGTTAGCGGGGCACATTGATATGGTTATATTTTGGAAACGGTAAGGCCCGCTAATTTTGTTTATGAAGCACAAACGAGCACAAACGGAGTATAATCAATTACATTTAGTTTCAACGTTTGTGCTTTCCATGAAGCGTGAAGTTAGCGGGGCACATTGATATAGTTATATTTTGGAAACGGTAAGGCCCGCTAATTTTGTTTATAAAGCACAAACGGGCACAAACGAAGCACAATCGATTGCACATAGTTCCAACGTTTGTGCTTTCCATGAAGCGTGAAGTTAGCGGGGCACATTGATATAGTTATATCTTGGAAACGGTAAGGTCCGCTAATTTTGTTTATAAAGCACAAACTAGCACAAACGAAGAACAAACGAATGTGTTATAAAATATTGTTTGTGCTTCTATGTGTCCGCTAACTTCACGTACCTCGGATCAGCACCTAAATTTCACGTTCTTTCGAATTCTGATCAGTATTTCCACCCCCAAGACTAAGTAATCCAGATCAGTGCTACCTACTCCAACAAAAAACTTGGATTAGAAAGATGAGATCACTTTAGATTCAAAATTGGCGGAAACCGCGGAAGAATCTGTCATATTTTATGACAATCAATCAGGACAAAAGGTTACATTTAAGGTTCCAAAATTAAAATAATGGTAAATATAGAAAAAAATTCGTGTATTTATATATTTCATTATTCGACTTCGTGTAAAATAATGGAACAATATTAACAATTATTATATTAATTAATAAATTTTTATCTATCAAACTCAAATAACACGAGTACCTATTTGAATTGTATGTTTTGTAAAAAGCTTAAAAACGGATATTTTATTTTATTCATATAGAGTTGATTAGATTTTGGGTAAAATTGGATAACCGGAAGTGACTGTTTACTTGAAGTCCATAACAGTTTTTAATGAAAAACTATATTAAAATATAATCCAAAACTTTTCAATTTTAGTATATAAAACTTATATATCAAGGGGAACAACATATTGGATTTTGGCTAAAATTAATAAACCAGAAGTGACACTTTACTTGAAGCTCTGAACAGATTTTCGTGAAAAATATATGATATACTCCAAAACTTGTTAAATTTAGTATTTAAGATTTATATACGAAGAAGAGCAACATATTAAGTTTTGGCTAAAATTGATAATCCGGAAATGATACTTTACTTGAAGTTCTCAACAGATTTTCGTGAAAAATATATTATGATATATTTCAAAACTTTTCAAATTTGGTATTTAAGACTTTTATATAAAGGGAAACAACATATTAGATTTTGACTAAGATTGATAAACCGGAAGTGATACTTTATTTGAAACTCTGAACAGATTTTCGTGAAAAATAAATTGACAAAATCCAAAACTTTTCAAATTTGGTATTTAAGACTTTTATATTAACGAGAACGACATACTAGATGTTTTCTAAAATTGATAAACTACTTTACAGGAAGCTAAAAACAGATTTTTTTGAAAAAATATATTTAAACGTGATTCAAAACTTGATTTGATACAACATTAGATTTTGATTATACCTATATGATAAACCGGAAGTGGTACTTAATTTGGAGCTCTTAACAGATTTTCGAGGAAAAACATTATAAAATATAATCCAAAATTTGGTATTACAGACTTTTCTATTTATTGGTACAACAAATTAGATTTTGTTTACAAACGATCAACTGGAAGGAAGTGATACTTTACTTAAAGCTCATTGCTATTTCAAACATGGAATTGATGGGAGGTCATGTGTTGGCCACATCAGATTTTTATATTTATACTTTTGTTCTAAAATTGATATGGCAGAATTTACAGCTACATGCAAAATTTACCATTGTATTTCCTATAGTCTATAAAAAAGTAGACATCCGATAGTTATAATATTCACTAATTTAATAAATCAGACATTAGCGGTATAGCATTTCACAATTTTATTAAGAATTTACTTTTGATGTTTTGGTGTTTTTCTGGTTTTCTGTATATGTAACACAAATATCGTTGCTTTGTACTGAAGAAAGATTTATAATTGGGTGCACTGGTGAGATTCCAAAAAATAAAAAAAATTATTTAGAAACTCTTTACATTCACAGCTACTTTTTTAATGCGTAATGGTAATGCATAAGACATAACTTTAATACACATTGCTAATGCGTAAGGTTAAGAAAAACAGCATTTTCTGCAACAAATTTTAATTGATAGTTGACATCTGTATTTTTTCAAAATAACTGTCAAAATTGAAGTTTATCATGGCAGGAAAGGATTTCTGAAGCATTTTCTTGTTTAATTTTATTTGAGAACATGGTATTACAAATTTAGCAGTAGGTGCAGCTATATGTTTTCTTCGAGATTTAAGATTTTGAGATTTCTCGCAAATTCATTTTGACAGCTGACACAAATTTACTTATAGTATGTTCCGTAATGCAACCGGTTCGACCAGATTTACGGTTTTGTGTTCTGTAAGTCCTGAAATTATTTACCGGTTTCTATTTGGAACGCGGTTCCTGAAAAAAGTTGGTAAAATGTCGGACCACGGCAACCACGAAATAATCTTGGTGTGCCAAATTTCTAAACCGCATTTTTAGTGGTATTACTAATAATTATTATAGATGTAAGCATGAAAACATTATTTATATTTGACATATTGGTGATTGCGTTATTTTTCTTGGCATTATTCAACGTTATCATTCATTTAGTTAATTTGTATTTTTGTTAGGTTGTGTCAATTTTAAATGTCATATGAATTAATGTCAATCTGTTCCGAAATAGATGAAAATATTCAGGAACCATGGTGTACCAGCAATCAAGATACAGGTTTTCTGATGGACTTACGGAACATAGTATTAATGCATAATGTGTAATGCATAAAAGTTTGGAGTTTGCAAACATTTGTTGCTATGCATTGTGTTTATGCATTATGCAATATTAAAACTAGCTGAGAATGGTGCTGTGCGTTGCCAAATAACAAACTTCGTTACGCATTATCTATTAGCACTATGTATTAACGTTATGCATTAAAAAAGAAGCTGTGAATGAATCTTTATATGCTGAAAAAAAATATTTTCCTACAGTTTATATACAAAGTAGCAATTTGCGCTCTCTTTTGTCAACGCAAAATGTCACTTTGCCGCTCATGCGCGGCAAAGTAGAAAAAACGCTCGCTGTCCAAATTTCTAATTATACAATGTAGAGAAATTTCACTTGTCTACATTTTTAATGGAAACGTTTAGTCAGGAACTAATAGCACTGTATTACACATTTACCACTTTCACAAGTCAATCTGACATATAAACTGCTCTGTCGCTATATTACATAACCAAACAAAATGCCGCACTGCTGTGAAAATAAAATGGCGCATTCATTTACAAAAACGAAAGTATAAAGTGGTTAGATTAGATTTAAGCAATAGCTCAAGAAAATGGGAAATAACGATAAATTAAATATAAAATAAATTGTGTGAACAGTTGTGCTGCCACCTGCAAAAGTTTGGCGTGAACGCTCCCAATGGACATCTTTTCAATGCACCAATTTAATGTACTTGAAATAAATACATTATACAAAAAATTATATTCATTACAAAATTGGCATTAATTAAAAAAAACGAAAGCCAAAACAATCTTGCAGTCATATTTGAATATGTTCCTATCTTCATTGCAAAACTATTGAGTAGTACGGTAAGTACAAAGTGTACATTTTATTTATTTTTTTGTTGTGGAGGACCCCATTGTACTGACTGTAGAAAAAATCTTGTGTGTGTTTCGAGCGCAAATGGACATTGTTGATTTCGAGAGAATGCCTCTCAATCGACAATGTTCCATTTTGCGCTCTTAATACACAAATAACTATTTTATACCAGGGGTTGAATTTGAGAACAAACACGTAGGGACATGGAATACAATATTTTTAAGATCTTACTCACTCTGAAAAAGGCACAACAGTGTACCGAAACGTCGGTTGTGTAAAAGAATGAGAGCTGTTTGGCTGAGATTTCCAGTAATCGTTAACTAATCTATATAACAGTCGAGAAATTTCCCACATTTAAAAATACATACCTACTGTACTGCACTGTGAGAAGAGTCCTTGCACAAGAATAAACAGGGAAATTCCGTGATGGCAAAAGACCATTTCCTGAAAAAAAGAAAAATTAATTGTAGTAATGTTTATAATTATAACTGTTACCATATCAAATACATCATACGAGTAGGTAAATAAAGAATAAATAACAATTTTACACACTACAGTTATCAAATCATAGATGTTTTTTAATTAAAATTATTTAATTGTTAAACTGATATCATTAAAAATGTGAATATACAGGATATACGGATTTTGAAGGCCATCATTAGGTCTCCAGAAACTATAAGAGATACCTAGACTTCGGTAAAATGAGTGCGCCTTTGAGGGGTTTAGCAAGGATTGTCACTGTTTTCAAAATACCTAGGTACCAGATTTTGTAAAATAATGTTAAATAGTTTTTTTAAAAAAAATAAAGGTACCTAGTGTTAACTCGTCGTGGGACAATCTATATTCTATACCAGGGGTCGGCAAACTTTTTTTGGAAAGGGCTAATTATAAAATTTTTAAAGATCTGGGGGCCAGACATGTTAGAATATATATTTTACTGTCCTAACGATGAATCTAATAAAAAAAATTATTACTATAAATTTTTTATTCGCAAAATATTTGCAATTACAAACTATGTATTAATAAGAACATGTATGTATAATATATATATATATATATATATATATATATATATATATATATATATATATATATATATATATATATATATATATATATATATATTGTACCTATACTCGTACAATGGTAACTATAAATTGCACAGTTTCATTTATTAATTGTCGGACCCGAGAGTGTCCGGGGGCCCAGGAGTGTCCGGGCTCTTTTTTACTTAATAAACAGCTTATGTTTCAAGACTTTAAGAGCAACTTTTTATAAATATAAAAAGAGTGTAATATTATTTGAAAATTAAAAAGTACAAAAAATAACTGCAAATAAATGTATTGGATGAGATTGTTAATTCCGTAGTATGTACATTCAAATTATTTCATGCTTTTTTGTCCGGACAGTTCCCAGCCCCAGCGACGTGTAGTGAATAGCGACGAAGGTAACGCCACTTGCGATCATCTCTCACAACTTTTCAGCTCGACTATTGGCCATTGCGTTAAAGCGCATAATTTAATTTAATTTTAATTTTTTAACGTAAAATAACAATATTTATCCGCGGGCCGGATAAAAATAGATGGCGGGCCGGATTTGGCCCGCGGGCCGTAGTTTGCCGACCCCTGTTCTATACTATAGGATCCTGGATTATACCAAATATACGAAGGAATCTACTAGTGATAAAATTGACATATACGAACCCAAACTCATTTTATTTGGGCCGGTTAACCGGATCCCTAAGTCCTGCACATTTTCCGGCGAGTATTGTAGGGCCGGCCCGATAGGTGAGACGACGAAATTTTAATAAACAGCTGAAAAAAATTTCTTAATATACCATTTATAAAATTAAATTAATTTTAATTACAACCGATTCTTCGTTTGCCGCTGAGCATTCTAAAATCGTTTGCCTTTTTTGTAGCGATAATATACGAAGCGAAGTACAAGAGAAAAAAATTGAAAGAGAATTTTTCAATTTTAAACTCTGTACCTATTAACTCTTTGTCTAATTTTATCAAAGGTACTGAAAAATACACAAGAAAAATTGAATTTTATTTGTAAGTATGATTTTCAATGTAGGTTCGATTATATTACCAAACGTTGTTAGCTTTAAGAATACTTTAATATTCCCGGTAACTAGCAGCAGCAAAAAGCTGAACATAGTTTTTCGAAAGTGAAAATTATAAAGAATTGTTTTCGAAAAGAAACACAAGAACAACTAAATGATCTAGGCATAATTTCCATAGAAGCAATAGATAACAAAACTATAAAGATGTTATCAAGCTATTTGTGGTAAAAACAGTTTGAATAATTATTTAATAAATGTTTTTTTACTATGCAGTACTGTTTTAAATGTTTTGTTCCTTTTTTGCATTCTTGATGTTCAATGACTTTTTATATTTAAATATTAAATATACTCGTATATTGAAATACATAAACATTTCATATTAATTAAGCCATAACTTTTCTCTTACACCCGTTGCCATATTAATTTCAATATGGTATTTCAAAATATTGGGATGGGTCACATGAAAATAATAGTAACAATAGTAGATGAGATTTATTTTTTTTGCTCAATACAATTTTCGTTCTTACTTTTATTGTTAATCAATAACAATATGAGTTTTTTAAAAAAATTAAAAGGCGCTGTTTTGAAACTTGCCTCAGGAGCCGCAAGGCATTGGCCTAGGCCTGGAGTATTGTCCCATATGTCTTGCAAGGTAGATTTTACTGTATGCATTGAATTTTTATGAAGTTGCTTTCCATCGTGCCAAAGGTACAGGGTTTCGATAGAAGTTAAATCTGGACTAGAAGATGACCCTTAAAATCCCGGTCGAACTATTTTCACCCGTCATTCGGCCCAACGTTTTTATTTAAAGTAGCCGAAAGAATTTTGTAGAATTTTCTAACCATTTGTGTAGATTTTATAATGTTTAAAATGTAAACCGGCCTAACTAATATGAATTTGGGCTGGTAAAATAAAAATCTGATGTGGCCAACACAATACCTCCCGCTAATTAATTTTTATTATTTTAAATATACATACATATTTAGTTCTGCTGGAAACTATATTAAGATCCATTCCATACAACTATGGTTTTATTTACTATTTTCCTTTTAAAACGTTACTATTATTAATTTGAAATGACTAGTTCTTTGACAATGACATTTATCTATCATTTACATACATTTGTGATATGAACTGTGTAACCAAGGAGTTGTGTTTGCTGTTTGCTTAAAGCGAAAAAATAGCATTTGAAAGTATTTTTCGAAGAAAAATTATTTTGAGCTTTAAGTAAAGTACCATTTCCGGTTATCTGATTTACACCAAAAACTAATGGCTTCTTCCCATATTAGAATAAGGTAGAAATACAAGGTTTCAAAATTTTCTGAACGATAGTATTTGAGTAAGAGTGGAGGATCCACACACACACTCCCACACAGTCACACAGACATCATCGTGAAAATGTAAAAATTGGATTCTAGGGACCTTAAAACGTAGTCATTTGCCAAAATTTCAATATGCGATTTTTAGCACGATCCCTATACCTCCCTTACTAAAGGTAGCGGGAGGTAAAAAAATAATACATTTAATGACACACAGTTTCTTTTTTACTTTTAGATCTTAGAGACTTATTTTATAAGCATTTAACCCTTTCTATTCCATTTGTTTCTTGTTTGCCAAAAAACCAGGACCGCCACCCGAAAAAAAAAGTGATACAATACTTTATCTATTTTTGAGTTATACGCCCACATTTGGGTATTTTTTTAAAATATATAATTTGTGTACTTTTAAATAAAATATCTCTTTTTAGTTGAGATAGTTGCGTTCAAACTTGGAGCCAACAAATTTAATTTTTGAGCAATATCCCAAAAATAGGTAGAGATACAAATTTCATAAATGGAACAATGGATACAATTTCTATAATAAAATAACTAAAATTGGCCAAAATCGCAAAAAACTTGTCTACAGGCTCGTTTCGCCACCCATTTTTGAGCCATAACCCAGAAATGAGTAAAGTTTTAAAGGTAAATACCTCGAGAACGAAAATAAATATCGACCTGCGTTTTGAAAATTTAGAATTAGCGCAATGTGATATATTAAATTAATGAGGTCTCGTGGCTGCGTACCTGAGTGTCAGGTCGCGAATCTGGGAAACCGAGTTCGATCCCGAACGATGCTAAATATTTCGAATTTTAAATGGCACAAAGTTGACTCCTGTGGTGCACTCTCTACTCCAGCAATGAGTGCACGTGAGGTGGCAACTACAAAGCGCCCGCACGGTGAAAATATTTCATCATTACCGATATCTGTGTACAAAGAAGATTGGCACACCCAGCAATGGGTAATAAGCCGTGATGATATTTTTTATTATTATATTAAATTTGGAATTTGGGAAAAAATGGATTATTTGGATTTTGATTGCTATAATCTTCATTATCCGAATATTCGATACAATTAAATCCTAGCAATAATCTGGAGATAAACTTGAAAAATATTAGGTTTGTTCGTTTCGCTACCTTACGTCTACGGGTTACTGCCGCCTCCATACATTTAAAAAAATATTTGTATTAAATAAATTAATTTATCACATATGTAAATAACTTCATTATCATTTGAATTCACATACCAATGAGCAATTAATTTTGTGGAATAACTTTTAAAAACCCAATTAACATAAAATTTCTATTTATTGTTCTAAACACAATTAGCAAGTAACTGCATTTCCAAGAATATTTCATTTCCTTATTTTTCAAAAGAAAATATTGTCAATGGATGAGTTATTAATAAAAACAATTTTTAAATATGTACTCGTAGATTCATCGTAAAATACAAATAAATATATAAACCAATAATACATTATAATCTGGACAATTCAAATAATTTCATTTTAATGTATATTTAATGTGTGAACCTAGGTGAAAAAAATATATAAACCAGACCATTGTTTTTCATTTCAAGTTAGTCATTTCACTGCATTCAATATGAAATATGTAAGTACAATACCATTATTTTCTATATTATTAATTATTGTTAATATTTATTTATTCTTTGCACAAAGAAGTATATTTTGATTAATTGGTTTGAATTTAAACTTTTAAGAATATATTGTTTACAGAATCAACATTGTTTTAAATTAATATTTGTAAAAATTTTATTAGAAATAAAATAGTCACATTTAATTTAATAATCGAATTATAAGTGTACAAACAAAATTTGTTAATTTATTAACTGTACTATTTTTAAATTTCTTACGTTTTGTTAATAAAACTTGAAATAATTCTTTTTTCTTTTTCTATTTTCGAAATACAACTATTTGTAAATTATATCTACCGTTACTTTTAATTTGACTTAAGTAAATAAAACATTGTGCAAAATTTTCTATGTTTAAATTTGGGAAGTTTCAATATTTGTGTTAAAATGAACAACCGAAATTAGCATAATATACTCGTATAATGTTACGAAATTGACATTAGTATTTAATAGAATATAAGAAAACAATCCTAATAAAATTTTACCCTACAACTAAAATTTATTCCATTTCTTTTGAGTTTTTTTGCATAATAATCCAGGTTAATTTCGAATTAAAATAATGTTTTTTACATTTTTTATTACAAATGCAATACAATTTAAAACAACCAGCACACACATTACATTATTTCTAGTTTTTAATATCATTTTTCTCGAAATAATTGTTATTCAACTCTATGCTATATTTATATCGTTGAAGTCAACAAATAATACCTACTTTATTTAAAGGGCTAAAATAAGTTATAGGGTGCCATTTAAAAAAATATAATATTGTTCCACCGTTTGAGAACCACTGGTTAAATATTCGGTTTGTTGCTATTGATACATTATACCCTTATTCTTGATCATTTTTGGTATAAAACATTTTTCTCTGGTTGTTTTAAAGGAAACACCCTGCATAAGTATTGTAGCTGATACAAAATCCTAACTTTTTATGTTTTAAACAAGAATTGCTTAAATAGTAGATGAATGAAAATATTTAAATTATTTTTAATCAAGGAATAGTGAAAACAATACTAGCCGCCTACTTTCAATTTTTAATTAGTAATATTTCAGAAAGGAATGGATCGTATGACAAATAATTTTTTTTCTTATATTTTGCTGTAGAATAACGTTCTTATATTTGTCCCGTGCAACAGTGAAACAACCTGTGCGACTTGAATGAATTAAAATATGTATTTCAAAGATTATAATGTTTTTTACTTAGTATCTGGCTTGACAAATAATGTCCAATCTCTTTTTCTGATAGCCTTATTCGTTTACGTTTTCAAGTGTGAAATAAAATCATTCCATGTTTTTTTTTATTGATGCAAAGATCATAATTTGCATTTAAATATTTGTTTTGTTTACAAAAATTTGAACGTAGATTGTATATTAATACTATATCGGTTTTAACTATAGATCTAATGAACAAAACTCGTCGTTATTTGTTTATTCGCAATCGTAGATAAAATATCCCCTCTAGTGGCGCCAATCGGTACTACGGAAAGCTATCGTACAAGCGCCATATTGAATAAGTGACAGCTGAATAAGTAGTATAGTAATTAATAATTAAATATTTAAACTTATCGCCTTTATATAAATAAGTTTTTAAACTCGTTTGTATACACAGGCAATAAAACACAATGAACAATGAGAACTGTCATATGTCAAACCCATCGTATGGCGGCCATCTTGTTTCGAAAATCAGCGCCTCTATCGTTAATTTCGATTGCGACTACAGCTTATATTATATATTAAGATTTGTGTAATTCTTATTATTTCAGACCGTTGCCTTCGCCTTCTTCGCCTTCGTGGCTTTATCTTCGGCCGCTCCTCACCATTACTCTCACGTCACCGTCGCGAAAGCAGTCCATGTGCCTGTAGTTCACCACGTTGCGGTGCACAAGGTTGTGCATGAGCCAGTTATTGTGCACAAACCAGTAGTGGTAGCCAAACCGATTCATCTGCCAATCCCGATCCCGAAGTTTGTTCATGTGCCCGTGGCCGTTCCCGTGAAGCATTATGAGCCGGTTGTTGTGCCCGTACATCACCATAAAGGGATTTCTGTCAGCAAGTCGGTGCATGTTGGAGTTTTGTAGAAGTTAGAAGATATGTAGGTGTTTTGTATTATTTATGTATTGTTTAATTTTCAAATAATTTTATACTTTTAAATGTACACAATAAATTGATTAGTAATTCTACCTATTTATTTACTATTATTTATTCCTACTCGATATCATAATCACAAAAATCTGGTGTGGCCAACACAATACCTCCCGCCATTTACAGCCCGAGTCACAGCGAATTTTACTCTGATTTTGACAGTTTATTTCTTAAAATATAGTCTAATCTAATCCAAATAACTACCTTTTTTTAAACTCCTCAACAGAGTGGGTTCACATTCACACACATCCATGCCTTTTGGATTCGAACCCAGAGCCCCGAGGGCGTTAATGACATGAGGCATTGCTCTAACCATTGAGCTACCGGAGCTATAATAAAATTAAGATTAAATTTTAAATACTGGGATAGAATAGAATTCACTAATTCAAAAATGAGGATTAGCTTAAATATTTTTGTGAATCGATAATTTTAATTAATCTAAATACATACCTACATATTTACTTATACTGGAAACTGTATTGAATTCCTTTTCTATCGTTCTATATACTTTTTTCTTTTTAAAACGTTACTAATATTATTTTGAAATGATTAGTTTTTTGATAGTGACATTTATCTGTCAGATACATACATTTCAATAACTGCGTTTTGTTTGTTTAAAGCGTAGGCTCTGCGATTTAAATTATAGATAATTTTATAAATTTATCCATAAAATATATAGAAAAAGTATTAATGGAAATCTATAGAAAATTTAATAATCTTTAATTTTTATAATAACATTAATCTCGAAAAAATAACAATTAAAGGTATTTTTCGAAGAAAAACTATTTTGAGCTTCTAGTAAAGTGCCATTTCCGGTTATCCGGTTATCACCAAAATTTAATGGGCTCTTTGCAAAAGTTCGAAATACAAGGTTTCAAAATTTTCTGAATGATATAGTATTTCAGTTAGAGTGGAGGATCCACACATACACTGGCTTGCAAAAAAAATCGAGTACACCTAGTTTTTGCTGTATTGAGTCGGTCTTGAATTTTGACTTGTTAATGTCACTAGTGTCAATTAAGATGTCAAAGTTAACAGAAAACGAGAAATACATACCTACTTGATTGCTCTCTCATTTTTCTGGAATTTATATACATGTAATTTAATAGTAACTTAAAACACAATGACGAACTTGCTCTAAAATAGATAAAATAGTGACATGATAGTGACAACAGTGACAAATCCATTGACATTTGAGTAAAAATCGTATTCACATAGCTACAAAACAGTAAAAACTCGTTTACTTGATTTTCAAGGTGTACGCGATTTTTTTGCAAGCCAGTGTACATACACACACATACACACAGACATCATCGTGAAAATGTTAAAATTAAATTTTAGGGACCTTGAAACGTGGTCATTTACCAAAATCTCGATATGCGATGTTTAGCACGATCCCTATACCTCCCTTACCATGGGGAGCGAGAGGTAAAAATACATGTATATAATAATAAATTATTAGTGGGATTCTGAAACCCAGCGTTAATTAACTTCTGGCGTTAACGTGAATTAACTCTGATTTTGACAGGAGTGGTATTCTGAAACTCAGCGTTACTTAATGTTAACGCTGCTAGTCGGCGTTAATTCACGCTGGACATATCGAAGCGTTAACAGGGAAAACGGCGGGTTTTCTGTTTTCTGTGAGTTTTATGGTCTAAATAGCCCTGATATTTTTCGTGTACTGCTATATGTACTTGTAAGAAGTATATTTTATTAACAGTGAGTATAGTTATTCATGTTATATATAATTGTTTATTATTTATAAGTAATATATTGTTAACATAACCTTATAATATATATTTTTTTAGCATTACAGTGTTCAAATCACAAATGACGAGTTCGCGAGAGTATGAAAAATTAGAATTCAATACAATAATGTACCTAACATCATTAGAAAATGACTGATGTATATAAGTACTAAAAATTGAAGTGAATAAAAGCAATTTTGTGTTGGTTTCAAGAATGTAAAGTATTTTGATTTTTATGTTGTACGAGTATTATAACAAATAATACTTTCCAGGAAAGTGATATTTGATTATTAATTCCATGAAAAAATTCTGATTATAACAAACAAAATTGTGTTTGATTACAACAAAGAATTCCTATACTGATTATAACAATGTAACATAGCAAAAAATACTGAAAATTATTGATGTATTAGAAAAGTAATTGATTACTGGTACCTATACTAAAATTAGTAAATGTTTATAAATAGAACAAATATTTTAAAATATTTTTTTCTTCGCCAGTTATTGGAAATCTTATTCGTAAAGTCAGTAGGTGCTTAATTTTCCATTGCAAACTAATTTCTTTCATAAATCTTCTAACATCTAACTGCAGACTGGCGAAGGCTAATATTATTGATAATATTATAAACAATTCCACAAGACTCCATTCTTGTAGGTATACTCTTTATAGGTAAATTAATACGTGTGTTTTAATTATCTACAAGCTACTTTAATTGTCTTTTATTAACATATGTAAATACATAGAAATTTATTTTAGCACAAAATACCTACACGCAGTAAATATATTCGTTTATTTGACGTTTGACACACAGGTTTGACATATGCTATTAAAATAGACAGATAAATGTAATTTTTGTTATGTTTAACCGCTTTTTATTGGTTGAAAATTCTTAAAGGGAAAGTTCACATGAATGTATTTGACGTGAATTAACGCTGGCGTTTTTAACGATCCACTTTCACGCCAGTGGTTCAGAATACCGATTTAACGCTAAAACGTGAACGTTACTATCGTTACTTAACGCCGAACGTTATTTAACGCTGGTTTCAGAATCCCACTATAAATTTTAAATGATCCTCTTTTCTTTATACTAGGTTGGGGGCGGTAAGGAGTGAAGTTTAATGCAATATCCTGCTCCCCTTGTTTATTTTAATGTAAAAACCAATGTTGTTCAGAGTTGAAAGTTGCATACAAAGCTGTTATTTATTGTTTCTTGTTTGTTCACAATTTTAAAAATAAATTTCAAAATTTCTGTAAATTTCTAGCAATAGCCATGACTTATGACATTATAGAATAGTAATTTATATAACAAGACCTGAAAGTGATACTTTATTCATATTACACGAGCAAACCTACGGTCGCTCTGGAATCTTGTGAGCCATTTTCCAACAAAAAACAATATTTGATAGGAATTTTATTGGATTGAAGCTTCATACGTTTTTTAATTGTTTATTGTTGGAAATACAATTTTAGACGACCTTTCGGCCCCTGGATATGGCCATTTCCAAGTCAAAATTTAAATTAATTACATTATAGAAAAAGATTTTTTGATATATTTCAAACCATGTTTATGAGTTTGAATTCACAACCTGCGCAGGTTGGAGAGTCAATGAAGTTGCAATCCAATTAGATTCCTATCAAGTGAATTCAGCTTCAGTAATTACTCATCATAAAACAATATTATTTTATGTATATTCCGTATAACTTTTTTCTAAACCGTAAATTAAATAATTTATGTTTATTTGAATGATAAACGTGTTTCTTTTAATAAAGAACTATTATGGTGGAAATGGAAATTAATTTTCCGTAGACGTTTGACGTTTATAAATAATTTATGAAAACCAGAAAAAAAAGAAACAAGTGTCTAGGCTATTGCTACTAATGTGCTACAAATGAAAATAAATTTTGATATTTCTTTTTAAAATTGTGAAGAAACTAGAAACTAACAAAAAAAATGCAAAAATTGCCTGCAACTTTAAATTCTAAATAACTGTGCTTTCTACAGTTTTTGCCGTAAAATTACACGAGAGCAGAAAATTGCATAAAACCAAAATCCTATGTTGAATCCCTATGTTCCCCCTAATCGTCACCACCCGGTATATGTTGTTTTATTCTTCATTATTGAATGTAGTTCAGGGAATTTACGATTTAACATAAGGACAAAGTTGAAGGTCGCCATTTTTCTTACAAAAAAGATTTATTATTGGTAACGAGTTACGTTAAAAATATTTAATCAAATTAACAATCAATAACGGATTTAAAATACAAGAAAAACAACATTACGTTTCTAATACTAAGTCTAATAGCCATATTGCCATTACTATGTATGACAGTTTGCATTTGTCATGGCATCGAATTAAATAAATTATTAGTATAGCTAGTTAAGATAACGCGGTTTGAAAATTTGAAAAAAGTAGGTATTATACGATTTTTGGCGATGAGCGGTTCGTGAGTTACTAACAACTTAAACTCACATGATATTCCTCTATTTTTTAAAAAATCTGTAAACCGGCACATTTCTACTTATTTGACATGCATACACATTATATCAGTACTTCAAAAGACATGTCAAGTATGGAGGATTCGTAAACCAGATTTTTTTTTCGTTTGATTTTGTTTCAGTTCTACGGAGAAAAAACCTTTAAATTTTGATAAAACAGTGGTTCCCAAGTTGCAACACAAAGTTATATTTTCTTAAATGGGATTATACATATTTTTTATGCCTATTCGATAGCGTATTTTTATCTGAATTCAACCATGTATTATATTGTTATATTCGCCGTCAAATAAATATGGACTGATGCTCAACATTTCCCTTCTCTGCACCCTGTTCCTTGCTCAGCGGTGTTTCCGCTTCTTCATAACTTAGCATTTTCGCAACAGTGTAGAAATCTCCAGTCCATACTTATTTGACGGCAACTATATTATACAAATTATGATTTTTTTTGACAGATCTTTTTCCCTCCGATTGTAATTACTTATACATCCAATGTTTTAATTACAGGATTAAACTAAATATGACATAAAATATAAATAAATAAATATATTATCATGGCATATTACCCATTGCTGGATATGCTAATCTGCTTTGTACGCAGATATCGGTAATGATGATGACATATTCGTACCTTGCAGGCGTTTACCAGGCGTCACCGCACGGGCACTCATTTCTGGCATGGAGAGTGCACCACAGGGGTCAATTTTGTGCCATTTAAAATTAGAAATATTTGGCGTCGGTCAGGATCGAACCCGGTTCCCCAGATTCACAACCAGACACTCAGGCACGCGGCCACGAGACCCCATAAAAATATAAAAGCAAAAAATCTCAAACCACCTCCTAAATGGTGTTTTGTGATACTTTGTTTTCCAAAATGAATCAACCAGTGTAATATAATGTGTGTAGATTCCTAGAACATTGGAAACACCATCGATTTCTTTATGGAAAATGAGGCAAAAATTGTAATTGTTTCAATTTTCAGTACATCTTTTTCGTCAGAATATTTGTATTATTTTTTATAGTACAATTTTGAATATTTAATTTTTCCTGGCTTTTATGAATATAATTTATTTCAAATTATTTTTTTGCATTCACTCGAGATATTCATGACGAAAATATGTTAATGTTAAATTAATGGTTTATAGAAATACTTCACCGAATGATGCTTCAAAAATATCACAAATTTAATGTGTAGTATTAATTTGAAAATGAAAGATAATAAAAACATATAAAATGTTTACAATTTATTTATAATTTAGTATACCAATATAACTTGTTTACTAAACATGAAATTAGTAAGTACCGACCAGAAATATTAACTTACAAATATCATACTAAATTATAAAATAATTCTGTGTTAATTTTTGACCAAAACGAGATTGTTTTTATAATATTTTATATGCCCGGTAACAATGACAAATAACTTTAAATATTTATAATTATTTTTTAATTTTCTGTATATACTTGTAAACAAGGCTCATTTAGCGTGATAGAAGCACTTCCGGTTTAACCGGAAGTAACATTAACTTTCATATTTCTAATTGCACACCTATATGTATATTTTTATAAATTCGGAATCTACGTAAAATTATGAATTCAACGATATTATAGAAGTGGATTTTTAATTACAAAAAAACAAATAAGCATAAAAAATAAATAAATATAAATATAAATAATTAAACTGGTAAGCCATGATATCAGGTAAGCTGTGAAAACAGTTGAAGTAATTGTTTACTGTAACAAAGTTATTTGTCATTTGTCATTTATTTTTTTGTCATTGTTATTATTATTATTATGGTTAATTTATTTTCACAGCCTCCCTGATATCATGGATTACCACATTAATTATTCATAATTTTCTGTTACGTTTTTGTAATTTATTTCTTCACTATAAATTCAGTAGAAGTACTACCAGTATGCCAAATACCATGATTTGTTAGCCCCTAAGAAGTGTCTTATCCATGTTCAGCCTCTGACTTCAAACCTTCAGAAATGACAAGTATTGTTGTTTTCACTCAAACTGCTGTGGTTTTTAAATAATTCTTTATGCAAATAAATAATTGTTATTGGTCCATCTTGAAATGCTTTTACAATTGCAACAAGCACATTAGAAAAGAAATTATTGCAGATTAAGATACATTGCAACCTTGTTTATTAAGTGGTAACGCACGTTACTTACATAACACTCTGTTTACATGCAGTTTTTAAAACCGTTTTCAAAACGTTTTTAGTTTTGAAAACGCCGACGTTTTGAAAACGCCGTGTATACAGTATCAAAACGGTTTTTATGGCGTTTTCAAAACTAAAACTGTTTTGAAAATGGTTTTAAAAACAGCATGTAAACTCAGTGAGTAATAGCCATGCCAAATTTGAAGAAAAAGATAAACAAATGCTTAACATTTTATTTGTCAGGATAGGTTAATGTCTCTTGACAATGTCAATTACCCTATTCTGACAGATAAATTATCAAGCAATTGTTTAACTTTTTGTTCAAATTTGGCATGGCCATTGCTATTAATAGAAAAATGAATAATTTTTAAAATTAATTTATGGGCATAAAATATTGGATAATTTCCAAGTATTTGGTATTTTCGGATGGAGAAATTTTTTATCGTTGTATTGACACTACAACCATTGCCGTATGTTAAAACGGGGGGCAACGGTTTACAAAAAACTGATTTACCATGTTAATCTCCTATGTACACCTTGAAAAAAATCACTCTGTATAAGAGCAACTATAGGATCATTATATAATTAACCATTGTAATAATACTTAACATATACTGAGTTTACATGCAGTTTTGAAACCGGTTTTAAAACGTTTTTAGTTTTGAAAACGCCATATATACAGTGTCAAAACGGTTTTGAATTATCTCAAACCAAAACTAAAATTCATGGGTTGGACTTGAAAACTAGTTTCAAAACTATTCATGTAAACACTTAAAATTCAGTTTCGATACTGCGCATGCGTACAGAGCATAACGTTTCTGTCGCTTTGTGTTACTAACCCTCAAATATACTGACAGTTGTGTAGTTTTAGTGCGTAGTGGTACGAGGTATAAAAAATAATTGGAATAATAGCAAAACGAAGTATTTGGAGTGAAGAGGCTCTGTCACTTACATCAGCTAAATGCGCATGCGCCGAAACTGATTTCAAATCAATTTTTAAACTTGTTTTGAAAACTGCATGCAAACAGTTTTGCATAATTTTGACTGAAAACTGAAACCATTTTCAAAACTGCATGTAAACGTAGTTATAGACATGTCATTGAAATTTTGCAGGGTTTTAGTGTTATAGACAATTTAAATCATAAAATTAGTGACATTTGTAATCAACGTTACGTTATAGGTCGTCGCGCACTTCAGCGATACTAAGAGCTGCGAAGCGAAGCGCGGCGAAGAGAAGTGTTTCGCTTCGGTCGTTCAAATGCGCGTTGGCTTTAATAATACACAATATCAAGTTTCATAGAGAAAATAATTCTCCACATTAACACAGAAAAAAATATTTTTTTAATTTAAATTACTCATTTCCAAAATTTAAAATGTTGACATTTCATTAATCCACAGAAATAATATAATCTAAATGAAAAATATGTATAACTAAGATACATTCTATTTATTTTTTTAGAAATTTTTAATTTTCCTGTTTATTGTCTTCCTTCTTCTTTCCGACTGTTCTGGAAAGAAAAAGAAGAAGAAACACCATCACAATAAACACCAAAGGTCCAACAAACATAAACATCACCACAAAAGAAGTCTTGATTTGGATAGCGCTAAATTAGAAACGGAAAAGTTAGATAATCTGAAGCGATTACCTCAATATCATCATGGAGTTCCTATAATAAGACAAGCAGAAGTAGACTACATCACAGATGAAGAAAAACTAAGGATATCAGAAATTTTAGAAGTCAGAAGTGGATTTGTTGGGAGAGAGAGACGGAGTGAGCCTCAAAATGAAAAAGACACTAAAGTTTTACTGACACATGGAATTCAGACTCCAACACAAGAAAAAAAGAGTAAATTATCTGTGATGAAAATAACACTACCATCACGCTATCCTAGATCCCCATCCGTTTGAGAAAATAAATAAATATGAGTTAAATGATAATATATTTGTAATTACTGCATGAGAAATATGACAATAATATAAATGAAGTTATGTAGTAAATAGTATATAATACATCGTCTAAATGAAAATATGTATTGTTTTATTTGTATAATGTTTAATGCCTAACCTTTATTTTCTATCCGGCTGGAAGGACCAAAATGTATAATGTTGATTCAATCGAAGGACAGAAAAGTTGAAGCGAAGGACTAAACGAATAAATTTTCATCAGTTTATTAACACTAAAATTTAAATAATATCTCAACAATTCTGAAAAATAATATAAGGGCCAGGCTAGAATTATTCAGAATAAACCCCAAAATTCATATTTATGAGAATTGTGTATTAAATCTGTTCAAAGTAGTTCCTTTTAACAATAATACACTTCATCATACTTTACTTCCACTTTTTAAAAGCTCCCAACCAACCTTGTTTCAAAATAATCATGAATTGCACTATTGGAACATTAGTCTCTTCTTCAAACCTTCTACCCTTTAAATTTAAGTCTAAAAATATCCAAGAGTGGTTCATTGCCAAATCTGATGGCGAGTGTTTTATTACTTTAATTTTTTGTCCCCAAAAACTCAGGAAAATGCTCTCTGGTCATTTCTATATTTTCACTCACAACGATACATAAAAAATGTAAGCTAACTTAACTTTCGCTTAACTGAATTGCAAAAGAAAAATGGCCGGTTGCACAAACGCAAACTTAAATTTTAAGCGTTAATCAAATTGACAATACTGATTCGAAATGAAATGTCGAATGAATTATTGCGCATTGCTGTCAAAATTTCGATGTGCATTTTTTTTGTTTAAAGGGTCGCTTAAAATTTAAGCCTTGTTGGTGTTATTGGGCAAAAGATATATACGAGCCCAGTAGCATATGTATTGGACCAAAAAGAACCCAGTGCAGGATAATAATTCTCAGACTAAAACCTATATATATATATATATATATATATATATATATATATATATATATATATATATATATATATATATATATATATATACACAGGATGTTCATTTTAAATGGGCCACCATTGCTATCTTGAGAACTATAAGAGCTACAAAGATGGTTAAAGGGGCAAACAATCTCTATTTCACAAGACAAATTTAAATAAAAGAAAAAAGATTTTTTTGTGCCAGTGGTTCTCAAAATACGGGACATAACTTTTTAATTTTAAATGAGAACATATATTTTTTATTTGCTCATTTGTTAGAGAGTTTAATTCAAAATTCAGTGATATCATATTTTTAAACCCTTACATAACGATTTTTTTTGAAAAAAATACATGTTGTTTTATACTACTTTGATTAAAATATGGCTATAATAAGAGTGCCACGAATGGAAAAAATGACTACGTTATTTTTATTACATAGAATTAGAGTGCCCTGACCTAAAGAAGTAAATTTTTTGTTCTTGTAAGTGATCATAAATGTTAACGTAAACAAAACATTCATGTATTTCTTTCATGGCAATCTAATTCTATGTTAAAAAATTAACACATATTCGTTTTTTTCATTCATGACACTCTTATTATAGCCATATTTTAATCAAATTAATATGAAACTTTATATGCGTTTTTCTCAATAAAATCATTATGTAAGGGAATAAAAATATTATAGCACTGAATTTAGAATTAAATTCTCTAACGAATGAGCAAATAAAAATATATGACCTCATTTAAAATTTAAAAGTTAGGGCCCGTATTTGGAGAACCAGTGTTCCAAAAAAATAATTTTTCTTTTCTTTAAATTTGGATAGACATCTGCCATAGATTCTTCACGTTTAAACCTTAAAGAAATCTATATTTTATTCTCGTCAAAAAACATTGTTAAACTATTACATTGTTGCCATCAATTACAATAAAGGTGTTTTCAGTTTCCTCGTTTTGAAAATAAGTTTAAACGTCAACAAATCAAGAATATATGACAGATGTTTGCGCTTTTGTTTAAATTTTTGTTTCATAGTATCAATGATTTTTGCAGATATGTTATTAATGTTTTTGACTATTTTTACGGTTCCGGAAATTGAAAAATTATGAACAGTAGCATATTCGGATGCAGTATTTTTTTCTGTAGCAAAAACCTAAATACAATTTTGCTCTAAACTAATTAGGAGAGGAAATAAGTACATATTAAGATTTTACCATTGAAACCCCTATGCTGCGTCGTCCAAGTCACCATCCTGAATGTGATTATGCTCGTAAATAACTGTTTAAAATAATAGAACAAATTTTGTTTTTCATGGCCTACCTGATTTTCTTATTTTCAATAATTCTAGTCCTGGTATCATGGCTGTCAATGTGATTTTTAAGAAATACTGTCATAATTTTTGTTTTGTATTGTAGCGATTTCATGCAGTATATACTTCGAAGATGGACTGCACTAAGGAAGAAATGAGGCGACACGATCAATTGGACGATGGTGAACTAGGCTACGGACAACCCTCTGGCTAGGGTAACTTGGCAGGTTAGTTGAGTTTAGTTGACACATTTTAAGGAACCCAGAACAACTGATCCTGATGACCCAACTCACCCAGCAGATTTGCTTTGTTAGAAGATCCAACCCCTCTACACTCTCTTGACAGTTGCGTTCTTTATTTATTTCTTAAAACTCATAGCATAGCTGTAGATTGCACATGGAGTTCTATTATATGCGAACAGAATTAGGTTAAAAAGAGCAAACTATATTACCAATGATCGGAAAAAATGGCGTGAATTCGAATTAATCGCCAAATTTCAGAACTGTATCATTTTTTTTTGGAAATAACAGTTTGGTTAGAGATCAGTTCAAGATTCAACGTTCCAAAATACATATGGCCATGGTATCTCTCTCTTTTGGGGCGATTATGTCAAAGCAATTTTCAACAACTTTATTAATTATTTTTTCTCTAGTGTTATTAATTTGTTGGAAAAATTAAAAAATGGGGCCTAAATTTTTATTATCAACATTTACATTTAAAATTATCAAAAATCGGGGAAAACCCCATTAGTGATTTTTACATATCTTTGGTGGATAGATGATACATTTAACCTTGAGATAATATAAGTGTTTAAACATTAAATAGTAATTAAATATCAAATAAACAAATACTCTCACTATATAATTTGAAAATATCAAAATTGTTTTTAAATATTTACTTATTATACGGCACGTAAACATGAAACAAGTAAGTAACAAAAATTTGTATTTTTCTTTTGGTGATTATTTTTGTTATAGGTATTATGCTGTTTATTTTTCGTAACCATGGTGATGCTAGCCTACTCATTACCAGCAAAAAGAAGAATAGATGAATCAGACCTGCCTGTGCTTGTAGATGCAGATTCTTTACCTTTTATAATACCACCTCAGAACCACCAACCAGATTTTGACAAAGATTTGCCTAAGACAACATCGACAACCGAAACATTAAATGGGTTAAATCCAAAAGAGCTTTATAGTCTCTCAAATCTTAAATTCGTTGAGTAACGGACAATTATATAGGGGCCTCTACTGAGATCGACTTTGGTATAAGATAAAAGTTGGTACATACGGAGGCCATGATGTTTTTATTCCAAAAAAAATTCATAGGTTTCTAGATAATGAAGAAAAACTAATTTGGTTGATTTTCTTCTTGTTTCATAATGAATACTTTTTAGTAAAATGTATAATTCCGATAAAAAATGTTATAAATAAAAATATTAAATAATGTTATTGTCACATTTAATTTTTATAAGGTGTTCACAATTACTCGAAAGCTCAGTCAAAAAGCACTTATTGGACAACATAATTATTTTGCTGATTTTGAAAGCACATTGATATGTATGTGCTCTTTATGGTTTTTTATTGTACAGTATGTAAAACTGAATGTTAAGAACAAATATATTTTTTGTACATATGTAATATTTTGTAAGCTCTTACTTACTTCCCTGAAGAAGGTGCAAGTGTGCACCAAAACGTCGGTGTTGGGAAAATAAATGCTCTTTGACTGAGATTTAGAGTAAATAGTCGCATTCTTTTTATCTTTTGCTTCACCTCACCTCAGCTGAGATGAGTTTGATTTGACATGAGCTGAGTTGAGATATTTGTAAAAACGTTCTTTTTACTTTTACTAATTACGTAGAACTGTCTGGTAGAAAATCCGAAGTACTGTCGACTGAACTTGAAGAAAATAACAAATTAGCCGGTTACACATTTTTTTAAAAGTATATTTTAAATTAAAGTTTATGCAATATTTTTCATAGTAATATAGAAAATAATAATAATTTATTGTTATTTTCATACATAATTAAATAAAAAGATTAGCGCCAGATGTAGTAATGAAAAACAATCCCCCACTCCTGTGACGTGAGCACATAGAGTACGTCATTGATAGCCAATAGGAAAACTGTTTACGCTATTTATATTATAAATAAAGATAGGTGATACTTTCTCACATGTTAAACTATATGTTCTCTGACGTCCAGAGCCGGATCTAGGCAAATCTAGGCAGTTGCCTAGGGGCGTCAGTCAAATTGGGGCATTTCATAAATCATAAACTTTTAAAATCTTTATTAGTAAATTGAAATTCGTAAAATAGATAGAAACCTTACTGAAATCTCACGTCATATTATTTACATGTGCCTGAAATCTGTAATAATGTAAATGTAGGTATGGTTGTTCCATGAAATCAACCGATTTACGTCATCAGTAGAAAATTAGTAAACTTTGAAGCTAATTTATATGAGACTGGTTCGTTTTATGTTGTAATTGTTACCTATAGTCAAAGTAAACTAATATAGGCTTGATTACAACAAAGAAAATTTGATTACAATAATGAAAATGACTAATTATGCAAAAGAGGGATTATAAGTATGGTCACAGTATAATGTTAAAATTTGGATTTTTTGCTTCTAAATTTTTTTCGTAGAGTGTTAATCAGGGGGTCCCACAAAATATTTCGCATAGGGGCTAAAGAGTTCTAGTTATGCTATATACGTATAAGATTATGTGTTATAAAAATTACCTCATTTATACAATGTAGCGGAAAAAAAGGACCATTATTATGTTTTCCTGATTCAAAATACGCGATCAAATTAGCCATAATTCTTAACTTTTGCCAAGATAACGTATTTGGCAAATTATCCAAATTATCACGAAAATATTACAAATCTATTTTCGTTAAAGACGCCGATTTCAATCTTACCAATAGGAGCATAAAAAAGAAAAGTAGGCGTATGTAAAAGACTCATGTGTAATGTATAATTATCTGTTTTATTTCATAACGTACATACAAAACGTAAATTTAATTGTCAATATTTTAAAATAATTCATATTTTTCGAAAACATTTAATATTGCCAAGGGACAAAATTAAGTCAAATCCGGTACCGCTAACGTCACATACTGTTTCAGATTACGTGACTTTTTCAAAATATTACACAAATTTAAATAATTAATTGTAAAATATCTAATGGATATTTTGTGATATTTTCAAATTTGAGGCTCTTTAAAGAACAATAACTTTTAAAATTTGTTACTTAGAAGTAATAAAAATTCTTGCAACAACCCTATTGACCATATTACTTATGTCATCATTTAATAATTGCTGCTAACAATAAATTTAAAACATTATAAATTTGAACCAGTGGCGTAGCTAGCTTTTTCGGCGCCCGGGGCAAAACATTTGTAGGTCTGCCCCCCCCCCCCTTCCAAAAAGGGAAAATAGTTTCAGATAGAAGAAAAACTTAAGGTTTTATGTGGTACTCCCCTAAATTTTCTTAGACGCAAAAAATAAAAATCGACACAAGACACAAAGTCAGATAACAAGTACACAGTTTATTTCACACTTCTTTATTCAATCGTATTCGACTGATGTTGTAAAAGACGAAACGGCCAATGTTTATAAATTAAGATATTTCTAGATTGTTTTGACGGAGAAAAAATAATCAACCTACGTTAGATACTTAAAAAAACTTCAACAAATGAAAACTTCACTCAAAAGGACCCCGTCATTACTCATTAGTACCAACAAGCTGAAAGTGGTGCCATCACTTGAGCTATACCATTACTTTAATGCAAATTCTGCCTGTAGATACTTTATTTCATATAATTGACCATTTTCATTGAAAATCAGACATCTATTAACATTTTTGTGAATTAAAAATTATATTCCTAAGATTTGAAGTTCAAGGTTAGAATTGTCAACTGTTGTTTACGAATGGCGACGCTAAAGAATAGGAAAAACGGTACGTATTATTTTATATTCTTATTCTTTGCTTTTTACAAATAATTACTATAGTAATTATTATAATTTTATAATCAGAACAATAACAACAGTCAGGGGCGCGCCGTACCATTGTGTCGCCCGTGTGCCAATGCTCATCTTGACGCCCCCCCCCCCCCAAATCAAAATAAGCATCACCATTCGAAAGAACATAAAAAAGTGGCCTAAAAAGGTGGAAACTAAAATCATATTTGGAAAAAAAACTGCAAAATTTACATTTTTGCCCATATCTAATGACCTACGGATTTTTTCCTCAAATAACGACACCACTAAAATGGTCTTCTAATGGGGCAACAATTATGTGAACATGTTAACTTGAACAGCCTGTGTACTTTTTCATAGTTACCATATGTTTTAAATAAACCACAATAATTGTTTTTACCCTATAAAATTAATAAATCTTGCATTTTCTGCTTAAAACATAGATATATCGTTGGAATGCGAAAATAAACTCTAAATAGTATAATTTTGCGACTATGGAAATTATAAATTGGACACCATTACTTGAAATCTAATTGTGAGAAAAAATCTGAGTATCGTTGTTTGAAGGAAAATAAAAAGGGTCCTTAAAGATGTACAAACCAAAATTCCATATTTGAAAGTTATTTGTGAATATAAAAGGAAGAGGCTAGAGTATCGAACGCGGGACCGTGTTCAAAAAATTAATATCTCAAATTGTCATGGTTTTTGTAATTTTTCTAAAAGTACCCCAACATTACCCAACCTAACGCCCAAACTCAGTCTTGGAAAACACGGGCCAAGTATTATTCGTTAGGTGAGGTTATTGTTGTTTTTTTTTTTTTTAGAGTAATATAAAACCAACCTTAGTAAGCTATTCAACAACGGTCCCGCGTTCGTGTCGGGATTTTAATTTTTAACAACGGTCCCGATTGTTAAGACACGTCTCTTCGACGTTTCTAGTACTAAACGAGGTACTAAATCACGCCATTTGGAGTTTTGTACAGTAACCATTTGTATATGCAATTTTCGGGAAAAACAGAAACATCTTTAAAATAGTCTACTAATGGGGCAACTTTGCCCTAGTTCAATCGACTTCGATCCCAATGTAAGCCTCGAAAAACGGGCATATTAAATTAAAAAACTTAAATCTTATTATAATTTTGCTCGCCGTGTCACCCCTGACCAAGTGTCGCCCGTGTGCGACGCACACATCGCACCCTGTGACGGCGCGCCCCTGACAACAGTTGGACAAACTAGTGTGAAGTAGAAATAATAAAATTCCTCACACTTCACAGAGAACATCGGATCTCTCATTCTAACTAAGCACGCATGCGCACATCAACAATGAAAATGGTCCATTAAAATTTTGTTTTATGCAAATATAAACGTTGAAATTATAATAGTCATTCAAGCCTGGTTTTGCCGCCCCTAAATTGCGGCGCTCGGGGCGCCTGCCCCTTGCCCCCCCCCTCAGCTACGCTACTGATTTTAACTAATCATTAATTAAAATCCAGCACAATATCTTTAATATTATCAGTCATTTTCTTTAAATAACCAATAAAATAATAATATTATTAAAGGAATAAACAAATGACATTCTCAATAAACAAATTAATTGTATGTGACAGCCAGTGACACCAAAACATTCATCCCCACCCTTCATCTAAGATTAAAAACTCAACAAGCACAACCTCTTGAGGTGATTAAGAATCGGGAAGGGGGAGAAACTCTTCATACTTCGGTCTCACTTTATCTCATTTAAGTTACAACAAAAAGAACGGTCAAAATTAGTCAGGTAACAGAGGTGAGCTAAGACGAACTGATATATGTAAAAAGAACGCAATTAATGTGTGGCGTGGTGTGGTAATACTTAATTCTAGATCTCATCTTATAAATATTGTAATTAGATCCAAACAAACCAACAAAGAAAACGAATTGAAGCAGCGGAAATGAAACTTCTCAGACCACTATCCAGATACACAGTGCCGACTTACGACATTTTGCCGCCCAGGGCTAACTTTTAAAAACCGCCATTCTCAATAAAGAAAAAATCGTTTTGTCAACATCACTGCCAAGAGCCAAGGGAAAAAGATAAATGTTAGAAATTTTGTTTTTTCATTACGCGAATTTTAAAGTTTGAAACCCCATCTAATGTTTTTGGAATGACAAAGTGTATTAATCTTATTTCGAAACTCAGATTGGTCATTTCTTAAAATTATTATACCCACAGGTGGGTCAAGTTTCAACTTATGTGGGACCTAACAGAATTTCTCCGTTATTTTTGACGGTTTACGATTTTCGATTCAGATCCGGTTCGAAGTCCTGGTTTGATTAAAGGTCTCGTGGAATAGACCATAGTTAGAAATTATGAAAGTCCATGAACTCCCATATTTTTGAAATTTTAATGACAATTTATTTTCGAATTGGTTCTGAAATGTTGGTTAATAGAACATTTAAAATGTTTACAGGAAAAATCTTCACCAGTTTCACGACTTTGCAGTCAGAGGTTTTTCGCTACATCAGTCACTCGTCCAAACTTTTTGCGTCATTTGGTTTTATTAATTGTGCAATTCAATGGTTGATTTTTAGCGACTGGTTAAAAATTGTATCCAATTGTTGGGTACTTAATTGGTTCAATTTTTAACCAGTTGCTAAAAATTAACTATTGAGTTACGGAATCTCATCAGATAGCCACTGACACCGCTCTTAGCTTAACAAATTTCTGTTCAGTACACGCACTAAACAGAAATCGGCTGACCAAGTTATAATTTGCGCATATAGCGGTCGAACATTCATCTTTTTATACCCTGACTCTTAGACCGTCATCCTTTTTACCTCTCGCTAAGAGAGGTATTGTATTCATGCTAAAAATCGCATATCCAGATTTTAATGAATAAGCACGTTTTAAGGTCCCTAGTATCCGATTATAACATTTTTACGATGATGTCCGTATGTGTGTGTGTGTGTGTGTGTGTGGATGTGTGTGTGTGTGTGGATGTGTTTGTGTGTGTGTGTGTGTGTGTGTGTGTGTGTGTGTGTGGATGTTGGATTCACTATATCTCAAATACTATGAGACTTAAGACATTTTTAACTACGGATTCCTCAATCTAACAATAATGGGAAGAGTCCAGTCAGTTTTGGTAACAATTGGACAACCGGAAGTAGTAGTTACAAGAAAAAAATCGTCTAAATATTATTTATCGAAAATTTATGTAAATACTTATATTAAAGAACGTTAAATTCTTTATTCGATAAATATAAATTCATTATTATATCTTCTATAGATTTAGAGATAAAGAAAGGCATATAAAATAATTTGATGTAAAAAATCTCAGATCAAACTACTACAAGGCAAGAAATTCAAATGTTTGTAATTGACACATAAATGTCACTGTCAAAAATATTTGTATGCCTCTGTCAAAAATATTTGTATATTATTATGAAGATTATGAAAATAAAAAAAAGTCAACAACGCAAAAGAATATACGTAAAATAGAGTATAAAAGGAATTTGCGAAAAAATGACGAATATAAAGAAAAAGAAAAGGAAAGTAGAAAAAGAAAATTTCAGGATATTGAATATAAAGAAAATGTAAGTATTGTACATAATTTATTTTAAAATATCCCATAGATTTTGCAAATATATGTGAGAATTATTTTGTAGTGAGACATGAATATATGTATTTGTATTTAAAAATATTTTTCATTTTATGCGTACAACCAGGTAAAATATCTGGCGAGAGGTTATGTGTTGGCCACATCAGATTTTTAGATCTTGTCTTACAATTTCTGAGGCCTGTATCCGTTTTCCCTCCTTTACACATACCATTTAAAAGCGCCCACCTTCAATCTATATGTAACAATCATCTCTTTTATTAGAAAATGAACATTTATCCTTTTTGTCCTGGCTCATAAATTGGCTTTAATTAAATTTTTTATTTAAAAAAAATTAAGAACGTGTTTTGCTCGGTGTACCGCCCATTACGTATCTACCGCCGGGGGCTATAGATCCCAAAAGCCCCTCAGTTAAGCCGGCACTACGGATACAAATTATTAGATCGACAAACTAACGAATCGTTAGAGAAAAATTAAATACAGAAAATATAATACATTAGACACATATAGAGAAGAATAGAAAAACCACATCGAAAGAATGAACCATAACAGAATACCATACCAGATATTACAATACAAAGCAAAAGGAGGAAGAAGAACCGGCCGATCAAGGAAAAGATGAAAAGACAAATTGCTCTATGATACGGAACAGGCTAACTAGCCTAAACCGTATATATTATGATGATGGCGCGCACATCAGCGGGCGCCAATTTTAAGTAGCCGAAGTTACATTGGGTAAACTTTTCTCATGGTTTCAATTTCAGCCAATCAGAGAGTTAAACTATGCTTCATTCTCGACAATACTGAATGTGTTAAATGGAACCAGGTATAGATCCGGTATGGGGGTTCCAAGATTTTTTGATGACATTGTATGTTAATTTTTATTTTAATAAATTGACATATAAATCGGCAATGTTTGTTATTTTTAGTTTCAATTTCATGGATATCGTGATTTTTGTTTTAATACCTAAATCTGCCCTTACAAATCATGCAAAATTAATTATGCTAAATCATTCAGACGTAGAATTTTCTACTGTACAACTTTTATTTGAAGCTTTTTTAGCTAAAATAATTAGGGAATCAGGAAATTACGAAAGTATGAATTTACATGTTAAATTCCTATTTTCTGTTTTCATGTATTCGCCCGGTAGCTTATTTACAGATTCTATCCCAATGGGGTATGTGACCAAATTTTTATTTTTACATAATATGATACCACACAAAAAATAAAAAACCCATATTTTTTTACATCGATTAATTATTCGTACTTTACGAGAAAATAATTATTAAAAATTTGGGGAAGGGATTTGTGACGTTACAATGGTAGAAGCGTGAAAAAAGACGGTTAGACTGGGCGGGAAAGAGATAGTTATAACCAGATGTGACCATGCCACACCCTGCCACACTTACCACAACATAAACGCGACGTTGATAGGCTGATTTATAACTGTCTCTTTCCTTCCCGCAGTCTATCTGTCTTCGTCCACGGTTCTAACATACTTACGGCATATATCCCTTCTCCAAAACATTAAATTGTTAATAACAATGAGAAGCTACAGTGGTTAGTTTTTATAGTTTATGACATATATATTGAAATTCGAATATGGTCACATACACTGAGGAAAAGATATAATTACGTGAACTGTAAATTTATTTGTAACAAATTAATCCTAAGCTTGAATAGATCCAAATATATCTACAATTGAAGCAATGTAATAATTTATTTGAAGTATTTATTTGTCTCAAATAAATATATATTGAGATCAATTATATCTTCTATTTCATGAAACTATGCGTTTTTTTACATTAAAAATTATTTTAATTGCCTAAATTTATTGCATTACTATTGGATATATAATAATTTATTTGAACCAAGTTTATATACCTACCTCTCGTAACCTGTCAGTCACTCTAAATAGATTAAAATTTAAGGACAACAATTAAATAAAGACAAGTATATTTAATTTTTTCGTACACCACATTTTTATTAACTCACAAATTATATCCTTCAGAATATTAATGTACATATAATAAAAAAATATTGATGTATAAATACACACTCTGACGAGGTACCGGTGCATGTGCCTTGGCATAAAAGATACACTGAAAAGTGCAAAGCAAATATCCAAAACTCCACTCAGTAGTATATTTTTCACTGTTTCGTCACCCATATTCACTACGTTTTAGCACAAGAATGAAAAACAAATCGCCAGAAATGAACACCACCATAAACAAGATGAAACGTACAACAAATGAACAAGTCTATACAAGTCACTTCACTTAAAATTGTCATTTGACAAATAGAACATTGTTCACTCAATGGAAATATTATTTTGCCACAAATGATATTTATTTGTTACAAATAAATCTAGATTCATACAATAAAAACTATTTTTCTTTGTAATTGATATAAAGTTTACACAAATATATTATGAAATTAATTCAAAACAATTACATATTTGTAGGAAACAAATAAATATTTCAGAAAATTATAAATTTATTTTTAAAAATGTTAATTTAAAATACTAAACATAAATAAACTAGTTTATTTGATAAAATTAAATTAAATTTAAATGAAATAAATCACTGTCAAATAAATAATATAACAGAATGAATAAAATACATTTCATATAAATTAAATTGTATTTTTTGCAAGGTTGCAATAATTGAATTAATGAAGTACCCCTTAATTATGAATATTTATTTGCTAAAAATCAGTCATTTTTCTCAGTGTACCCCATTCAGCACTAATCGAAAACCGATACAAGTCGAAGTAACTTTCTACCAATATTTAATGTTATTCAGCGCCAAGCGCTGAATTGGCGTAGGATATGTTCATGACCAGTGCAATAACGTCACCTAAAGCACAGAACTCATTCTTGGAAAATTTGGAGAGGTTATTGTTGGTGAGTTTTGTGCGGTAGGTGATGTTATTGTTGATATTTTTTTTTTATAAACATATATAAATAATTGTTTGAACCAGCACTAGCCACATACTTATCCTACGCTAATTCAGCATGCACTTGTCGCTGCATACCGTCAGTATCGGTATAGCTTGTCCAGAAATCAATTGAACAAATGACTTTTAAATCCTACGAACTAACGCTAATCGTTGCTACTGTGAAAATTTTTGCGTTTCACCATTCAAACAGGGAAAAGGACCGTAGTTGGACGATGTTATGCTTACGTCAACAATAAACGCTCATTACTGAACTGAGCATCTGGCAACGTGTACATTTACATTTTGGTGTTGCCAGATGCTCAGTTTAGTAATGAGCGTTTATTGTTTGTTCCTATTTGAATAGTTTCAAGCAATGATCAACTTTCATAGACATGTAATGTGCACTGAAAGGAGGCTATATTTGCGTGAAACGTAAAAATTTTCACAGTAGCAACGATTATTGCTGGTACGCAGGATTTGAAAGTAATTTGTTCAAATGATTGCTGCACGAGCTATAGAAAGTTACTTCGGCTTGTGTTAGTTATCGATGTGTGCTGAATTGGGATAGGTTCTGTAAATAAGCCGCCCGGTATATGAAGTATAAATAAATATGTATTAAGTGCCCATAAAAAATAATTGCGTGTATTTCATGAATTTTTAATATTTTCATAAACATATTGTAAACCGGGTATGGTACATATTAAAATATCTGTATTAATAAATCTATGTTTGAAATATGTTTTATTAAAATTTTAATCTCGAAAATAATTTTACTGTATTCATTATGAATTAAAGTAAACAAGAAACAATAATTGTTCTCTGTTAATAAATTGTGAAATTAAAACAATTCACAAAAGCTTTATATATGAATATGGAAGTTGGATTTTAAAATTAAACATTATGTTTCATTTAGTTGAGTGTTTTCACTGAAAACAATTCGTTTTGGATATTTACCGGATAAATATTAACTTTTAATTTAATTTTACTCCTTATAATTTTTATGCATAATTTAACGCTTATTAATTATTCATTGTAACATATTGCCAACTTGAACCATTTCTACAATCCCAAAAGTGATTAAAAATGAAATAATTGATGTCATCGATTTGGACCAAGAGAATTTTAATACAGGGACTACCCACAAAAATCGAACAAGTTCATTTATTAAAGTATCTAGTTTATAGAACTATATCCTTCGATTATTCTCGCGTTATTTTCTAAGCAACAAGGTTTATAAAAAAATCAGCAATGCACAAAAAATAAAGGTGTATTTTTAAAATTTTAAATAACCTACCAAATTAGTCTTTTCTATATTTTAAAATATTTTTGGGAGGAGTTTTGATTTGAGATATCTTTGAAACAAAATAATAAAAGTTGAAATATACTCTATCTTTATAAAATTATAAAATTTCAAGCTGAGCACTATTGTTCTTATCCTTATTATATGTATTGAGAAAGATTGTCATAGTCATACCGGGCTTAAAAATAAGTTTTTTCTTAAATTTTGCGTTCATAATAACTACGAGACCCAATTGTGTAGCGAAAGATCTTTCATTTAGATACGCATTTTTTGTTTTAGAAGGTTGGTACTACTTATGTTCATAAATCAGAATTGACATGAACTTTCAAATAATTGAATAAATGTTGAATCCTATGTTACAATAACATTATACATACAAATTTTCCTATATCAACTCGGTTTAATATAGCGGTTTTTAAATTATTTTTTTCGAGTGACATTAAAAGTGCGATTTTTTTGACAGTTAACAGTCTGTAAAATGTAACTTTTGCTGTCTAGATAATAAAAATATTTTTACTGCCTATTTCATAGGAACAGCTATACAAACTCATAGCAACCGTTCAACAAACGCATAGTAACATAATTTGATGGAGATAATTTTCAAAATATGTATTAAAAATATTCACTAAATTAATATTATTATTCACATATTAAACATTTTAAATGTTATGTAGGGCGACCATGTTACAATGTTAACACGAGTCATAATCAAATGCACTTGATTGTGGCCGTTTTAGCGGAATGTATAACGGTATATATATATATATATATATATATATATATATATATATATATATATATATATATATATATATATATATATATATATATATATATATATTATGTGTTGTGGGTAGACTCCATTTTGTTGACATTTGAGGAGAAATATTTTCCTATTTTTCAGCGAGGCTATCTTGCTGTTCGTTGTAGCCCATGATTTGTATAAGTTCTTCACTTGTAAGCCATAATGGTGGTGGATGTATTGAAAGAACCCCATTTCCTGTTGATACGTGTTGAGAATTCGTCACTGTTTTAATTATAGTTATAACTTTTGTAGGATTTCAGTGAAAGGTCATGAAAGTAGAGCTAAATATATCCACCACCATTATGGCTTACAAGTGAAGAACTTATACAAATCATGGGCTACAACGAACAGCAAGATAGCCTCGCTGAAAAATAGGAAAATATTTTGCATTAACGGATATGTACTTTTATTGTTTAACATCAATTGTAAGTGGCTGAATTAACAAATAAAATAAATAAACTTTGGAACTTGAAGGCCTTACAATTATTAATGCACATATATTAAACAAATAACAACTATAGTATACGTACAAAACACGCAAAAAATAGTACAACGGACTCATTTTATGACTTTTGTTCATACTTGTCATTTAGAAAACTCGACAAGGCTCCATTTCTAAATTTTGATGTGTGTCGAATAAAAGTCTTTTTTCCTACAACCGTGCGTGAAAAGTACTTTTCACGCACTCATTACAGTGTGTAAAGTATCACTTTTCAAGCACTAGTGCGTGAAAAGTACTTTTCACGCACTAGTGCTTGAAAAGTAAATAGGCGTTGCTAGGCAACATTAAAATTTGGTTAATTTACCTGTCAAGTATATAATTAAGTAGTAAATAATAATGAAAGTAATAAAATTTATTGAGAAATATGAATATACATATAAATGAAACAAATCTAATGTTTTTTTAACAGATTGAGTATTAATCTAATTTTTAAGAACATTAACATTTTTTTGACATGTATTCCTAACCTAACATAATTTTTAATATTAATATTAAATGTTCAATTTGTACATTATAAAAGACTAATCATCGTCTGTCTGAGATTCTTCCAAGTGTTTAAGTTACATTTTGTGCAGTGTTATGAGAAAGAGCACTAACAGTATTTGAAGCTGCTGAATGCCTGTACACTCAGTATTATGAGAAACATCAATACCATTTCGGTTGTAGGAAAAATGTTGTATGCAACACGTGTATAAAATCGTATTTTTGTCTCGTGCTACAATTTCCGCATTCGGCTGCGCCTCATGCACTCGACCAACAAAGTACTACATTACACACTTGTTACATAAATAACTATTTTAATATACTATTTTTTGTTTCCTGATAATTTAAATTTTTGGAGAATTAATAATAAATGATAGATTACAATTGCTCTTTTATTTATCTACTTGTATTCTGATTTTGGTTATGTATGGTGATATTTTACCTTCCGTCACCTTCAGGTATGTGTGTGCGTGTGCGCGTGTGTGTGCGTGTGTGTGTGCGTGTTTGTGTGCGTGTCTGTGTGTGTTCCCTAATTCTACAATTTCAAAAATTATAATTCTTTCGTATTATATAGAGTTAAAAATTATAAATAAATTAAATTTCATAAAGTAGACAGATATGGAAACAGAATATTAAAAAAAAATGATTGAAAGATGTCAGCACAGGGTGTCAGTGTCAAGTGCAATTGACATAAGTGTGTTTTTCCATATGGAATTTGTATTAAATACATACAACAGCCGGAAGGTAATGTACAAGAATTATAATCTTTTGCAAGGAACTTTCTGTAAGAAATTTGAACAAAATACATAGAACTGACGGAAGGTAATGTGCTGGCCACATCAGATTTTTTTACTTTGAAATGCAACAGATTTTCAGAGTAATAACTTTTTTATCTAGTTTGCTAGGAAATTAATGTTTGTGAAAAATAATTTAAATTGAGACAATATTACACCATTCATAATTTTTAAGAACTCTGGGTATTAGCCCGCGGGTGTTTCTTCTGCGTTATAAATAATTTGATATGACATCAAACAAAATATGATTTGTAAGTAAATATAATATTTATTATTTTACTGATTTAACAATATTTAGTACCTATATATTATTCCATAATAGTGTAAAATTATTACAAATATGTAACTTATAATAAAAAATAAAAAAAAATTATTACACATTAAATCCTTACAAACTGCATTTATAATATTTAATTTCATTTACTTTTATGTATTCGATACTGAAGAAATGAATTTAATTGTGTTTCCACAAGAGCAAGACTTTATTCAAAAATTTAAGTTAGAATTGTTCTGTAAGGTAAGACTATACGAGTATATTTCAAATTATCAAATTATGGTCAATGATTATTATTTAATATAAATAACACCTCTGTTTTAATTAGATTAATGCAAATTATTGTAGTTATATTAACCTAAAGAGCAATCAGCTTGCTTGATGTTTCCAGATGGTAAGGCCCAAATGACTCTAAATAAACAAATTAATATTTATCTCGTTATATAACATTGTGTCTTATCCGTTGTTAAATTGATGTCCTTCCATATGGATATTCTGGAGGCTGTAGCTTCCATCTAGGAATTTATTGTGGTCATCACAAACATGCAAAAAACTGTGCATGTTCTTACTGTTTATTACCCATTTCTGGGTGTGCAATTTGTATCGTCGAGACCGATTACCCATCCGTTATTTCACGGTGTATTATAATTGTCGTGGAGAAACTACCAAGGATTCACTTTTGTGCTATTTGAAAATTTAAAATAATTTTCAAGTTTGGAGTTGGTCAAAATCAAACCGAGGCCTTCAAAACTAAAACGAGTTACTTAACATTCATATTTAAAAAAAAATCAGTGTACATTTAAATGTAATCTACTTATATAATCATGAAGGAAAACAATTGAATGTAAACCCGGGGCGAACTGAGGATTGAAAATTAAAAGACTCACAGCAGGGCTAAATGATAATAGTCATGCCCCCCAAATCTCATATAAGTATACTCCTTTTTGAGGAGAATATTCAAATTCTATTTTTTATTACATATTTTTAACATTTCAAGGCGTAAATCAATAAGTGTCAAAAAATAAATAATTTGTTGCAAATATATTATTTTGTCACAATTAAATCAATTTAAATATTATTATGGAAAAAAATAGACGAGAACGAACTTATCTTAAATTATTTAGAAACAAATACTGATTTATTTGCGTTCAACAAAAGTGCGGGGGCTTTTATGAAACTTGTAATTAAATTTATACATTAACGGTTCAATCCAAAATTATAACAGCCAGCAATACTTAATTAATATCTGTTTCCATAAAAGTATAGTCACAAGATATTAAACATATATCTTGTTGCTTCTTTATTCAATCGAAATAAATTTATAAAAGGTAATTTATTTATTTATTTAGAAAGAAGGCTGTACAACAGGCCAAGGCCCAATAATAGTACAGCACAGTATCAATATATACAAAAAAAAATATAAGTTTCTAGCTAGACATGAGTGTAAGGAGAATTCAAAAAATAAAATCTAACGATTTGAATAGGAATGCGAGAAAACATATTTTAAGAAAGATTTAAACATAAATAGACCAGAAAAGTGTAACGGTCAAATTTAGGCGCCAAATTCAAACTCAGTCCATAACGCTGAGAGCATAATTTTACTCTCCATGTATTTCTTACCAAGAAAATTTTTGCTCAACTTTAAAGGACGAAAAATCTCATAAAAGTAAATCTCTTATGCAAAACAGTATATGTACCACCTAGATCGATCCTTTATCTCCTGATTCGTACTATAATATTCACATGAACTGTACACAGTTTATAATTATTTAAATATTAATACAACATTACAAAATCCAATGAACGTATATCCCGATAGGTCCTACAACTTCGGTACGCAGCCAATCGCAGCATAGCTTTTATTACATTTGACCTATTTACGGGCGCGTGAGGGTCATCAACGACATACGGCATTTTAACTTATAAGTAACATTTTAATTTCTAATAATTTTCTTATTCTACCTTTTTAAGGATTTTAAATAGTTGCAATCTGTTACTAAATAAACAAACTATAAAATACTTAACAAGAACTACTTAATTTCTTTAACAAAATATCTTTTTTCTGGCAGTAAAATCACACTTCCATAGGAAACCTATACTGGAAAATTCGAACTATGAACTCGCGCCAAAAGCAAATTCTAACCTTACTTTTCTGGTCTATAGCGAACAGTTAAAAATATCAGGTACATTATAAATAGCGATCATATAATGTTACAGAATATCCCTGCATTTGTTTATACTTTAAGTTTTTAATAGACAGATTCATATTAAGAAAAACATATTTATTGGAGAACGTATTTTTATTTTCAAAATTACCATTTTGATAAA
>OY720454.1:46231953-46314453 GCA_963082715.1 Harpalus rubripes
AAAAAAAACAAGATGGCGTAGGGAGCGGAGGAAGAGGATTTGTGGAAATTTGGATTTTTCATTAACCAACCATCATATACCTCATATTAAAAATTCAGAACTACCCGACCTTTTGTAAGGTAATCCCCTTTTTCGACCTCTGTTTACTGGACTAAGTTGTTACCTATGTAATAACATCCATAGTAACTTTTACAGAATGGGGTCTTCCACTGTAGTAACAAATTCGAACTTGGGTCATTTATATTAAAACTACACCTTCAAATTGTATGTTAAGGACTATCAAACTTTAAGAAAAGTTATTAATTTTTAAAATAATCGAGTTTTTAATACCATTTCCTCATCTTTATATCTATGTCACACATTTACTTAATTCCAAATTATTATTAGGTTTGTTCCAACAAAAGTTCAGAACCGTTCAAAACTTTACTGAGTTTGCGCAAAGCCATTTTGCCGCCCCGACAAGTCAAATTTAAAATTCAGTACTTATAGTGCAGTGTTCCAAGAACATGAATGAATTGTGTTCCGAACCGATTCTGAACCGTTCTTACAGTTCTAGGATATTACCAAAAATTTTAATTCTGAATAAGTTTGACGACCTATCTAACCTGACTTATTTTATTTTTGTTATAAATGAAATTAGCAATGGAAGAAGACAGCGAATTTTTTGAATTGTCAGAATTTTCTAGCAAAAGTGATAGACGATGTTATGCAAATAAGGCAAAACAATGAAAATTATCTCAATACAGTGATCAAGCTTTTTGGGGAATATTTTTGAATTATACGACTATTATATTTTAATTATGAACTTAACTTGCATTTCTTCTGTTTAAATATATTATACCTAATGAAAAGCACAATGTTTTCTGACAGGTGTAATTATATAGGTTAGTATATACAAACAAAATTCTCAACCGGTTATAAATCGTTCCAACACTAGTCAAGTCGGTTCTAGAAATAAAAGTTCGATCATGGATTCTAAGTAGTTTCTGTTGGAACATTATATGTACGTAATTTTACGGATTATTTTATTAAATTGCTTATTATCCAAGCATATTTTCAATTATTGACCCACAATAGCTATTTTTGTATTAAGAGCGCAAAATGGGACATTGTCGATTGAGAGGTTCTGTCGAAATCGACAATGTCCCTTTGCGCTCGAAACACACACAAGATTTTTTCTACAGTCACCACAATGAGGTCCTCCACCATAACAAAAAGTTTTTTTTCTATAATTTATTTGTTTCAAGTACATCAAACTAGTACAGTGAAAAAGTGGATGTCTATTGGGAGCGTTCATGCCAAACTTTTGCTATTGCTTCAATCTAATCTAAGCATTTTATACTTTGGTTTTTGTAAATGTATGCCCTATTTTATTTTCACAGCAGTGCGGCATTTTATTTGGTTATGGAATATACCGGCAGAGCAGTTGTGTGTCATATTGACTTGTGAAGGTGGTAAATGTGTAACTACAGTGTCATTAGTTCCTGACTAAACGTTTACATTAAGAATGTAGACAAGTGACATATGTATCTCAACATTGTATAGTTAGAAATTTGGACAGCGAGCGTTTTTTCTACTTTGTCGCGCATGAGCGGCAAAGTGACATATTGCGTTGACAAAAGAGAGCGCAAATGGCTACTTTGTATATAGGCTGTAGAAAAAAGTTATTTTAACATACCTGCTCAAAAAATTAGGGGAACACTTTTTTAAAATCTGTAACTTTTTAAATAATAATTTTTCGTAATGATATTAATAAATTTTCTTTGACCTAGAGTCTCAGTAATAGAAATTAATGAAAACAATTGTACAGTATTCAAAAAAATTCCTAACTCGGAATAGGTTTTGAACAGAGAAACGTGTGTCTGATCATTATTCAATTCAAAAGTCAAGTTGTCAAAATTGATATTGAAATGAAAAAAGGAAAAAAGACAATAAAGTAGGATACAGTATACTGACATTCGTCGTTTTCTAATTTGTTTCCATTTCTAAAATAAGATTCAAGAAGAAAAGCTTATATTTTTTTAGATAACATTTTTGACAATATCTCATTACAAATTAACATTTAATTAAATATTTTTAAATTGACATACGTTTCTTTGTTCATAGCCTACTCTGAGTTAAGAAATTTTTTGAACGCACTGTAGAATGGGCTACTTGCGTGCCATTTTTACTTCTTTGTACGAAGTAAAGGAAGTATTGTAATCGCGAAAAATTTCGGTTTTGAGATTTCAACGGAAATATCCATTTTGACCATCCCTGAATCCATTCTGACTAATTTCGTTGTGACGTCTGTACGTACGTACGTGCGTATGTATCTTGCATAACTCAAAAACGGTAAGCCGTAGAAAGTTGAAATTTTGTATTTAGGACTTCTATTGCATCTAGTTGTGCACCTTCCTTTTTGCTCATTACATAATGTCCAGAAATGGTACTTTATTTGAAGCCTATAATAGATTTTAATGAAAAACTATATTAAAATATAATCCAAAACGTTTCAAATTTGGTATATAAGGCTTTTATATCAATTGGAATAACATAGCAGATTTTCGTCAAAACAAGCTAACCGGAAGTGATATATTACCTGAAGTTGTTAACAGTTTTTTTTGAATAAAATGGTTTCATTTTGATTTTAGAAATAAATGCTTCAAATTAAAAGTCTTAGAGAATTAAATTCTGCGTCTAGCACATCAAGTATTATTAAATTAGCCCTTAGTATAAGCGAGATATGTGTATTTAAAACTTGTTTACTTTTTGGTTTTTGTAATGAAGCTTGCTATGGATTAGGACAAAAAATAACGAAAAAATAAAAAATAGATGTTAATGTCAAATTACGTCAAATACGTGCAATTTTATACTTGGGTCTATACTTCATCGTCATATTGGTCTTGCGTACAAGGAAGTCGTGTGGTGTCCACATCAGATTTTTTTATTTAATATTTTTGAAGAGACGATAAAAACTTGCTACCTATATTTTTTCTTTTAGAAATTTTTTCATTAATTGGCCAGAAAAAAATTAATGAAATTTTAATATTTAAATTACCGCCGTGTATGACGTAAAATTACGCCGTATAGCAATGACACCGGTACGTCCAATACCAACGGCATGTGCGGATAATTTTAACATGACAGATCATCTGTTTGACGTTTGAATAATAGTTTGAAGGTTAATATTTTCGTTTGTCATTTTAATCTTGTACGAGTATGTTAAGTTAAAATCCTTCAAAATCCTGCTTAACAAATCGAAATATGTAATAAAAGTAACAGAAACCACGCAAATTATAAATAATAAAGAAGAGAGACAGTGACAGAAAAATGAACTAATGTCAAAATCAAATTAAAACTCCCAGTCACTCGTCATCTATAGGTTACATTCTTAAATATGCATCCCTTTCTCCAGTTCAAAATAATGACGCTAAAGAAAATCTTCTTTCTTAATTTATTAAAAAACATAATTTTTTTAAAATAAAATTTATATTTTTACATACGTTTTCAACTTTACTTTAGGTATTTAGTAATAGATTTTCAGTACCACGCAAGTAGCCTATTATGAATTACATCATCTCTGTACATACGTCACAGGATATTAAAAAAATCTGATGTGGCCAGCACATTACCTTCCGTCAGTTCTATGTATTTTGTATAAATGTCATACAGAAAGTTCCTTGCAAAAGATTATATTTCTTGTACATTACCTTAAGACAGTTGTATGTATTTTATACAAATTCCATACAGAAAGTTTCTAACAAAAGATCCCATATTTTCAGTAAAATTATAACATAAACATACTATCAACTGCACTTGACACTGACACCTTTCAATCAGAATTTTCTTAATGTAGCAGCTGTTTCCAGAGTTATAGCAAAGCTGACTAATATATATGATATTTAATTTCTTTATAATTTTTTAACTCTATGTCCATTTAATATGAAGTATAAAATGCATTCAAATCGTATAGAGAATAAATAATTCTTTAATATTTATAATAATATTAAATGTGAAAAATATATTTAACATCGTTTTTTCAAGAAAAACTATTAAAATCTTCAAATGAGGGTACTTCCGGTTGACAATTATAACCAAAATCTAATCAGCTCTTCACATGGATGTGACGAAGAGAAATACGAAAGAATTATAATTTTTGGAATTCTAGTATTAGAGTTATCGCATTAGAAAATTTTGTCACACACAGACACACACACACACACACACACACACACACACACACACACACACACACACACACACACACACACACACACACATACAGACATCATCGTAAAAATAGTAAAATCGTATTCTAGGGACCCTAAAACGTGCTTATTCATCAAAAACTCACCACCGAATTTTTTGACCAAAGACAATACCTTCCTTACCTAAAGGTGACGGAAGGTAAAAAATATTACGGCTGAACGGATATTAATTAAGACTTTCGCTTTCAGTTTAGACAAAATTTCATAAAAAAATTAAAATAATATTGAGCCTAATGTTAGCTAGTGATATTAAACTTGTATTATTATTAACGCAGACGGCAAGCTATAGTAATTATAATTCTTGTGTATGTTTTTTATAAGATAATTTCAAAATATTATGGGGGAGTAGACCCTTCCCTTAGCCCTTAGCAAGTACGTTTATGGGTTATTTGTTATTATTTTATAATCAGATGAATTTGTTGATGTAATCATAAATAGATCAAAGGGCAATAAAATGATTAATCTTGTTATAACATGTTTTTATTTGCAAAAATAATATTACGACAGATTTTATCAAAAAATTTAATCTCAATTTAGTATTAGCTATTAACATTAAGTGTTCATTTATAAAAATATTGAAATGCTTACTCATATTGAAAAATGTAATTAAATGTTGGCGAATAATAGCATAAATTTCCATATTATAATTTTATGATAGATTCATATACAGGATGGTGGCGGTTAGGGGTGAACATAGGGATTTAACATGGGATTTTAGTTTTTTGCAATTTCCTGCTCTCGTGTTCATTTTACGTAGAGTACAAAATTGTTCAGAATTAAAAACTGCATACAAAAATGTATTTACATTTATTATTATGTTTTTGGTTTCTTCACAATTTTAAAAAGAAATTTCAAAATTTCCTGTTATTTTGTAGCAATAGCAATGGAATTTATTTTTTCTGGTTGTCAAAAATTATTTATAAACGTCTACCATGCGTTAATCTAACTTAAAAATTAAATAAAAACAAACAACTTTTAATATTAATACGCATTTTTTATTAGGTATACCATTTAATAATAAACCAATTCCAAATGTATCAACTACGTAGAATTTTGATTTATCATAGCCAATACCATTTCTTCATTCACTTCGTTATGACGTCTTCTATTATTATTGTCATTATTATTATTATAATTATTATTATTATTATTTTCTTCATTACCTTCGTTCACAGCCACAGCTGCACTAGCTGTGTGCTCAAATTTTTTAACAAGTTTAGAAATTGTTGCTATAATAGGAATTGGTGTATTTTCGTACTTTTTGTGGAAAACAAATCACGTATACTTCTAAAACTATTTCCACCATAATAATTTTTTATAACGAAAACTCGTTCCTTATTCGAGTAAACATTCATTATTAAAGTAACTTTTTATTCGAGAAAATTTCGTAAATTTGACAGAAATTGAATGACATTATTATGTTTAAACATTTGAGTTATAAGTCATGGCTATTGCTACAAATTAACAGATACTTTTTAAAATTGTGAAGAAATCAAACACATAATAATAAATGTAAATACATTTTTGTATGCAATTATTAATTCTGAACAATTTTGTACTCTACAGTTATTGCCGTAAAATGAACAGGAGAGCAGGAAATTGCAAAAAACTAAAATCCCATGTTAAATCCCTATATTCACCCCTAACCGCCACCACCCTGTATAATTTTTATGATATGAATTATGAATTTATTAATAATTTACAATCAATTTCAACATAGAACACAATATAATATTATCGCAGGAAATAACTGATCGTAATCAATAATATTGTTGATTGACAACTGTGCATTAAAGGATTGCGTATCTTTGATATAACAATAAATAACCTCACGAGGTCAATAGCAGTATTATTTGCATTTGATGCAAATTTTTAAACAAAAGCTTGTGTTTGACTGATTTCTAGACAGAGGCTGTATTTTCAGGGCTTGAGGCATGAGTACCTACTGTATTGCATTTATATTTATTTATTTTTATATTTATTTCGTTTTTTTCATAAGATTGCCTATTTTATCTGTTCCCGCCTGAAAGTTTAAGAATAGGCAACACAGAATACATTCCATAGCCACTTCCTGTAATTTAGTACTTTATGGCTTCATTTACATTAGCGATACAATGTCAATACAATAACGGTACGATGACGGTATGTAAATCAGTGAATATTAATGGGTCGTCATTGTACCGTCACCGTACCGTCAATGTAGATGTAAATGGGTCAATTAAAATACATTGGAGCAAGAAGTATCCGTACCGTCATCGTACCGTCATTGTACCGCTAATGTAAATTAAGCTTATATCGAATAATCACAGTAGATAAGAGCAAAACAATTTTTTTTAATCCAATTTATTTATGAAAAGTACAATGGGTTGCCTATTCATGAATTTTAAGGCGGGAACAGATAAAATGGGCAACCTGTATTTTGGCTTTGTTCATAATTATACTTTAAAATTTTCTTTCTTCTATAGCCCAGATTTGATTGCTTGCTTTTTTCCTTTGTTTTTGAGGTATTATATTATGTAATGCAGGATCTTTTTACCTCCCGCTATCCTTGATAAGGGAGGTATAGGGATCGTGCTAAAAATCACATATCGAGATTTTGGTAAATGACCACGTTTTAAGGTCCATAGTAACAGATTTTAACATTTTGACGATAATGTCTGTGTGTGTAGATCCTCCACTCTAACTCAAATATTATCATTCTGAAAATTTTGAAACCATGTATTTGTAACTTATTCTTGAAAATTTGAATTCGGCATGAAATTAACTTAAACTTATAAGAAATCCCTCTAAAATATTAAACATCTGAAAATCAGCGCAGTTCTCATTTTTTCATCTGAAATTTTTGGTACGATTAAAAATAAACAATATTACTTATATAATAGGTGTCGAAATTTCAGATGAAAAAAAAATCTGGTGTGGCTAACACAATACCTTCCGCCATCTACAGCCCGAGTCACAAAAAAAATTAAACTGATCCTTATTTTTGTATCAGCGAATTTTTCTCTAATTTTGGCAATTTAATTCTTAAAATATAGTATACTCTAATCCAAGTAACTACCTTTTTTGATAATAAAATGAAGATTAAATTTTAAACTCCGGGATAGAATAGAATTCACTAATCCAAAAATGAGGATAAGCTTAAACTTTTTTGCAAATCTTTAATTTTTATTAATGTAAATACATACCTACATATTTACTTTTATCTCTTTACTTTTTCCTTTTTAAACCGTTACTATTATTAATTTGAAATGATTAGTTCTTTGACAGTGACATTTATTTGTCAGTTACATAGGTACATTTGAATAACAGCGTAACCAAGGAGTTTTGTTTGTTTCAAGCGTAGGCTCCGGGATTTAAAATATTGGCAAACAAAAAGTATTAATGCAAATCTGTAGAAAATTTAATAACCATTAATTTTTAAATTCATTAATCGCGAAAAAATAACATTTAAAGGTATTTTTCGAATAAAACCTATTTTAAGCTTCAAGTAAAGTGCCATTTCCGGTTATCCGATTTACACCAAAATCTAATGGGCTCTTTTCATAATAGAAAAAGGTCGAAATACAAGGTTTCAAATGTTTCTGAATGATAGAATTTGAGTTAGAGTGGAGGATCCACACATACATACACGCACATACACACAGACATCACCGAGAAAATGTTAAAATTGGATTCTAGGGACCTTAAAACGTGGTCATTTACCAAAATCTCGATATGCGATTTTTAGCACGACCCCTATACCTCCTTTACCAAGGGTAGCGGTAATAAGAACTAAAGTGATTTGCAGATGTTTAATATTTGAGAGGGATTTCTTATAAGTTTAAGATGTTGGTAACTCGCGAATCGCTCATCGGTAAAAATCGTTTAATACATGACGAGATGAAGAATTTCATGCTGAATTCAAATTTTTAAACCTCGTTATCATATCTTTAACTGGGTCGGAGTGGTTTATAAAGAAAAATATTTAAAAATCATCACTTCTTTCGATGCCACGATTACTGTAAACTGTTATATAGTAAAATCTATTAGACTAATGCCCGGTTGCAGAAACGTTAATCAACGCATTGCCCGGTTAGCGCTTCATCAAAACGAACAAATTCGAATCATAACATTTAAATCATTGCTGTCAAAAATCGCGTTGCATTTGTTCGTTTTGATGAACCGCTAACCGAACAATGCGTTGATTAACGTTTCTGCAACCCGGCATACGTATTAAAAATGGGGTTTCGTGGCCGCGTGACTGTCTGCTCACGAATATGGGGAACCGGGTTCGATCCCAACCGACGCCAAATATTTCAAATTTTAAATGGCACAAAATTGACTCCTGTGGTGCACTCTCCACGCCAGCAATGAGCCCCCTTAAGGTGACGTCTGGTAGTCAATCGCACGGTACAAATATGTCATAATTACCGACATCTGTGTACAAAACAGATTGGCACACCCAGCAATGGGTAATAAGCCGTGATGATATATTACTTTATATTTGTTTATTAAAAACCTAATATTGTTTATTTTTTGAGTAATTTAAATATTTTTCATAAATTGTTATTCTGGATAACTATTTTTAACATAACTCTCTGAGAGTTCATCCTAGGTTTTTGTACAAAAACTTACGAGCTTTAATTTTGTATTCTTGTAAAATCTTGATACGGGCTACTGTTTTTGAGAAAATAGCCAAAAACCCAAAAAACCTCATTTTTTACACCTTTGATCCAAGATGGTGGCTCCAGTAGAGCCTCTCCAAGGTCAATAACAACAAATGTTAAAATTGTTAAAATCGTTTTTACACCATCTTTTGTAAGGCAAAGGTTTTTTTTTGGTTTCCATTAACTGGACTATGAAGCTCAAAATAGTTTTTCTGCAATAATTCATTTCAATGTTATTTTTCGCAATTTATTTTCTACATTAATACTTTTTTTATATATTTTATGGATAAATTTATAAAATAATCTATATAATTTAAATCCAGGAGCCTACTATTCTATAAACATAGAAAGATCTGTCTTAATTAGAAAGTATTTAATTAAATGTCAATTTGACACTAGATATTGTCAAAAAATTTATTTAAAGAAAGATTTTCTTTTTGAATCTTGTTTTAGAACAAGTAATAATCTGTGACAATAGAAAACGGCGAATGTCATAATTTTGTTATGAAAACGTTCCAGAACGATTAAATTTGCTATAGGTTTGTTCGTTTGTCTTACTCGAAACATGCTGAAGTACTCTGATTTTTTCAATTATTCGCTAAAATCAAATTTGAGCAATTGCTCGGACTGTATACAAACGAACGTAAATTTAAGAAGCTTGTCAAAACTTTAGAGTTTAGAGCAGTCAATCAAGTGTTTGGTTTTTTGTTGTTTGGCAAACTTGACTTGGTAAACGTGGATCTTTTAATAGACAATGAAATGTCTTTTAATTTCTTCGGCAGTACCTTCAATATCACAAAATTTACATTTCATGTTTCTTATGGACTCCGCCAACCACTTGTATGACATGACAGAAGCTGCTGTAAATAAACCAAACTCAACAAAACAACTAAATTACCCACAATTCTTGATTGCTCTTTCTTACTTCTCCTCGCGACTCGGAGAAGGAAAAATGATCTAAGCAGATACGAGCAATTGCTCGATTAAAATCGAACAAAATTCAAGTACTAATCTGTGACGAACGAATGCGAATGGAGTAGAAAGAGTAAGACAAACGAACATACCTTATGAGTATAAATGTCAAACCAATTTTGTTTATCTATTTATATATTACCAATTCTTAGCAACATAAACAAATTAGCAGTCCTGCCCAAAATTCCATTTTTATACATAAAAAAATAGTTGTGGCCAACACCAAACATCCCGCTATTTAATTTTTATTAATTTAAATAGGTATACCTACTTACATATTTAGTTATTGCGGACACAGTATTAAGATCCATTCCATATAATTATAGTTCTATTTACTATAATTTCTTTACGTTACTATTATTAATTTGTTGACAGTTCTGGGATTAAAATTATAGATAATTTTATAAATTTATCTATAAACTATATAGAAAAAATCCGTAGAAAATTTAATAATAATAATAATTTAATTTTTATAATAAAAAATCTTGAAAAAATAATATTTGAAGGTATTTTTCGAAGAAAATCTATTTTGAGCTTCAAGTAAAGAGCCATTTTCGGTTATCTGATAATAACCAAAATCTAATGGCTTCTTCCCATATTAGAATAAGGTAGAAAATACAAGGTTTCCAAATTTTCTGAATGATAGTATTTGAGTTAGAGCGTAAACAGAAACCACACACACACCCACACCCACACCCACACCCACACCCACACACACACACACACAAACACACACACACACACTCACATACATACATACATACATACATACATACATACATACATACATACATACATACATACATACATACATACATACATACATACACACACCTACACACAGACATCTTCGTGAAAATGTTAAAATTGGATTCTAGGGATCTTAAAACGTGGTCATTTACCTAAATGTCGATATGCGATTTTTAACATATATATATATATATATATATATATATATATATATATATATATATATATATATATATATATATATATATATATATATATATATTTGCAATTTTAGGCTGTCATTTGGGATTTTAATGCTGTAATTCTCAACAAATCTGTAAGTCTTATAGATCTGTTAATCTGTAAATAATGAGCAAAATAGCAATGAAAGCTGCCACTCTTATGTATAATTTTATATTAATCAACAAAAATAGATGCGTTTTTGTAATTTTTTTACAGATTTACAAATCTGTGAGACTTACACATTTGTTCAGAATTGCAGCATTAATGTCAAATCAGTGCAATATCCGCGGTAAGTTTTTAAAATTTTTCACCTAGTATGCAATACTTGCTGTAAGTTCTGGTTGGTCGGAATATTCAAAATCTTGTTATTTCATTGGTATTAAATTATCATGAAAATAGTCTTTCTAACTAATTCATTTGTATTTAATTTATTTTTTCATTTTTTATTACTTTCAGTGTACTATTAAAAACATCATAAATACGGCGCTGGTTATTCATTTTTCATTTCTCTAAATGTATATACTTAATATACAGGGTGTCCCATAACTTCAGGTACATATTAGAAGGGCATATAGTTCTTAATGTCCTGATTGCGGAACAAAAAAAATTTATTCAAAATTCAAAAATTAGTTTTTGAGGTTTTTGAAGGAAACAGTTTTGGGACACTGGTTGAATAGGTAGTTTTAATATTAAATATTACGTTGTATTATATCTAATTAATAAGAAATATTTGCATAATACAATCATTTCATTAGGTTTCTAGTAGCCGGCCACATAAATTGTGTTTCTTATACCAGTTTTACTCTTCTGATTATTGTTACAAATATGAATGGTTACAGTAACAGTGAGTTAGTGGATATGTTGCTAATGTATGGCGAAGCAGGGCAAAACTGTAGATTAGCTCAGCGTTATTACGCTGAACGTTTCCCAGGACGACGGCATCCGAATTCTCGCATATTTGTAAGCCTTACTCAACGCCTTCGCGACACTGGTTCTTTGCAACCTAATCGGGGAAGAGACGGCGGGGCTCATCGGAGACCAAGTAAATGTTGAAAATACTGTCTTAGATTTGGTACGCAATGACCCAACAATCAGCATAAGGAGAATATCTCGTCAACTACCAGGTGTACCACGAATGACAATTTGGAGAATTTTAAGGAATAATAATTTACATCCTTATCATTTTCAACGGGTCCATGCGTTAATTGAACCCGATCATTACTCTCGAGTAAGGTTTTGTGAATGGCTTCTAAACCAACATGCTCAGGATGGCAATTTTACGTTAAAAGTAACATTTTCCGCTGAAGTGATATTTACTCGTGATGGTATACATAATATTCATAACTGTCACTACTGGGCCGAAGAAAATCCACATGCTGCTGTCAGGAGTCATTTTCAGCACAGATTTTCACTAAATGTTTGGGCTGGGATGGTAAACGGATCGTTACTGGGACCATACATACTTCCTAACAGAATGTCTGAGAATGATTATTTACAATTTTTGCAGAATAATTTGCCTGAATTATTAAAAGATATTCCTCTTAATGTACGTCAAAATGCATGGTTTATGCATGACGGTGCGCCGCCACATTTTGCTAGAAATGTCAGACATCATCTTGACAGAGTATTTGAGGACAGGTGGATTGGTCGAGGAGGTCCCGCGTCTTCGCCCCCTAGATCCCCGGATTTCAATCCGTAAGATTTTTATTTGTGGGGTAATTTTAAATCCCTCGTCTATGATAATCAAGATGCACCTGAAACCCTTGAAGAATTACGGCAACGAGTTGAAAATTGTGCTGAAAGAATTAGACAAGAGAATGCAATTCATCGGGCTTGTTCAATTTCTTTAATTCAACCTGCTGCATTATGTTTAGCTGTTAATGAAAATAATTTTGAACAGTTTTTGTAAAAATAAAGTAAATACTTTGATTTTTTTTCATTACCCAAACTTAATTGGTATGACAAAGCTTTACGTAATTGCATAAATTAATTTCATTGTTAAATTATTTTATGTAATAGTTATAACTAATTTCACTATTCCAAATATTATTGTATCCAGGGGTACAAAAAATGTTCTTGTTAAGTGAACTACCCTTAATTATAGGAATTTTGTAAAAATTCTTTTTGTTCCGTAATCAGGACATTAAGAACTATATGCCCTTCTAATATGTACCTGAAGTTATGGGACACCCTGTATATATATATATATATATATATATATATATATATATATATATATATATATATATATATATATATATATGTATATATATAATTTTTTTAATGAAATTAAGAAAAAGCTAGTTAAGTTTTCTGAATGACAATTGTTAATATTTTCATACAATTTTTATTTTTCGACGATAACGCTATGTTTGAACAAATATATTTATTTTTTAACGCCTTAGTCTTTTGCCCTGATGAAGCTGTAAGTGGCAGCGAAACATTGGCCTCAGACTAAATAATAAATTAATTTAGACTGCATTCCTGCTATTATTCCTCCCGTTATAAATTGTATTTATTACTAATAATTATCCCAGTAAAATGTAATATTTTCATCTTTAAAAATTAAGAAATCAGTGTGATAAGCCAAAAAAGAATATTACTTTCAGATACAGATTTATAAAATTCGTAACTGTTGATATAATTATTAGATAATAGAACAATATAAATAAGTTAAATCTGCTTAATTCTTTTATTAGTTACAGAAAGTTTGATAATGAAGATTTCCATATTATTCCTAAGCTTTGCTGTACTCACCTTTGGTAAGCCAAAATTAATTTAATTGTATGTTATTTATTGTATGTAAGCAACTTATCCAACTCCCTATAAGTAGAAAGAAAATATATTAGACCGGGGGTTAGTGCTACTTAAAAAATGTATCATGGTATTTCAAATACTGACCCTTTCAGCTCATTTTAAATACCCTTGAGAACGATTTGCTGTCTTCCCCGAAAACAAAAAAAACGATCTACCTAGCTGTGGGTAATGACCCAAATTTGTAAAAAAATAATATTTTAGGATCTAGGTATAGCATACCAGAACAGAATTTTTGTCTTTTAGTGTAAAAATAGCTAGTTGGCTAAAACCGGATGGAATGACATGGACAATTTCTGATAGGTAAAAGTCAAAGCATTAAAAGGTTTTAGCGCCCCCTGGAATGGTTAAAAATGGATGGCATTTATTATCGGCGGCCATATTCAGGTTCTATACAGAAAATACCTAGATTCTAAAATATCATTTTTTCTACAAATCTATTAAAAGTGGGCTTTTTAATACTTGTTTTTAGCGTTAAAAATGTCATTTTATGACACCAGTGTTAAAAGTGAAAGATCATTGTTACTTTTGACACTAGTGTTAAAAGTGAATGTCAAAAAATTATTAGAAATTCAAATTTAAATTAAAAAATAATGTTTGTAGAAAAAATAGTGTATGATATACGTGTTAAAAGTGATTTTATTTTGTTCGAAGGTTTGGATCATTCCGCTTCGCGTCGTGTTACAAACTTCCTTCTCACAAAATAAAATGTCACTTTTAACACTTATATCATAAATAACTATTTTAAAACAGTTTTGGGTCATGACCCACAGCTGGGTAAATCGTTTTTTTTTTCGGGGAAGACAGCAAATTTATTGCCAGGGTACTTAAAGTGAGTACCAGGGGCCAGTATTTGGAATACCATGATACATTTTTCGCGTAGCACTAGCCCCCGGTCTATACAGGGTTTTCATTTTAAGTTGTACACTATTGCTATCTTGAGAACTATAAGAGCTACGAGGTCGGTTAAATTAGCAAACAATTTCTATTTTACTTGACTATTTTAATGATAGTAAAATTATTTTTTTTTCAACCGGTAGTTTTCAAACTGTAGGGACCAGCTTTGTTATTTTAAATGGGATCATATATATTTTTTATTTATTAAATATAGAATTTTATTCTGAATTCGGTGATATAATATTTTCATACTTTCACATAACGATTTTTTAAAGAAATATGCATATAAAGTTTTATATTAATATGATTAAAATATGACTATAATAATAAGGAGTCGAAGGTTAAATATAGCTAAAACTAATAAAATTATCTACAGGGACGAGAGTCACAGGTGAATGATTACCTATAAACTAAGATAAATTTCGTCCAATAATAATGAGTCATTAAATTTTAAATTGTCCAATAAAATTTAGCTTTGTATTAAATCCAAAAGTTTTGAGTTTGGTATGGGACAAAGATCTGCGTTCATCAAATTATTTTTATATTTATTTATTATTAAACTATCATATGCATCTAAATATCTATCATTATTAATATGTTTTAAAAGTTTAATATTAGAATTGTTAACTTTGTGATTATTAATGAACATATGTTGAGCTACGCTAGATTTTTCTAGATTATCGCTTTTTAGATGATAAAAATGTTTTTTAAACCGAGTGTCAATTTGTCTTTTAGTTTGACCGATGTAAACTTAATTACAATCATTGCAACTTATATTATAAATACCGGATTTTTGTTAGTATCTATCTTATCTTTAAGTTTACCTAATAACGATGGTGGTTAACCGTAAGTTACGGTTAAATTTTGATTTTTAAAAATTCTGTTTAAACCTTTGGAAGCTTTATCGTACGATAGTGTTATGTATTCATTATTGTTATTATTATGTTTAATATTAGTTGGTGTTAAGGTGCATTCACAAATGAAAATTAAGTTTATGGATTTTGTTTAGTCATTCATATATGTACGTTTAATTTAACATTAATTTAGTTTTGTTTGTACTGACATCTATGTAAATGCTTAAAACAAGATTAAAATATCGGTAGAGCAGTACTTAACAACTAGGTACCCGTGCGCCGTGTCATTCGCTTGGAATTATTGGTTTTGGTTATATTTCGGCAATCAAATTTCGTGTTTTGCCAGTTTCCTTGTTCTTCTCGTATTTGGTTTAAAGGCCGAATCCAAGGGAATACTAAATAAAGATGGGTGTATATTTCTATATCGTTTTAGACTTGTCCTCATTGGTGAAGTTTGTGACGTCAAACTAAATCATAAAGCTAAATTTGGACCTTGCAATGTTTAGCTTTATGATTTTGGGTTTAGAGACACTAAATTCTGAAGTGTGAATGGATTCATAACATAATATGCGGCCAAAGTCTTTAAATCTAAAGTATAAACCATAAATCTAAATCTAATTTTCATTTTTGAATGTACCTTTAATGCTGTAAAATTAGAAATGGATTAGCAATTTTTAAATTTTGAACGAATTTATCAATAGTTTTAACCGGGAAACCGTTATACTTAGCTATTTATTTAATATAGTTTAGTTCAGTTTTAAATCGTTTTTTGTTTAAATGAAATTGAATTAATCTGTTTATTAAAAAATTAAACAAAGCTATTTTATGTTGCCAAAAATGTCAGCAGTTATAAATCTGTTAGCATTCGTGGGTTTCCTATAGATATCAAACTCTTGTTTCTAATAACCAATACGTCCAAAAATGGTAATTGTTTCTTTTTCGATCGTAAATTTAATTCATGGGAAAACTGAATTCAAACTGTCTAGAAACATTTTCAAATCACATATTTTTGCTATTGATATTAAATTGAAAATGGTGTAGAGATGTAATAGAAATTTGATGGATACATACAAGAAATTCAAGTGATATAAATTAATTGACAATTTATGAAGTTATAACTTGACTTTTGACACTTGGAATTACGTAAAACTTGATCGTGTAAATATACTTGTAAGGTCACTTATAAAGACACTTTTCAAGTGACTTGTAAAGAAAAACCTGGTGTCTTAGGTCGACCGACACATTGATTTGGGATTTGGGAGATTAACATGTGAAATCAGTTAATTGTCAATACTATTTTCTCAGTGTAAGATATTATGCTAAAATTTTGTATACTAAGGGCCGGTATTTCCATATCCGGATAAAGTTCAAGATAACTATCCGTCAGATAAATGATAAAATATCGCATCGAAATAAAAGCATAAATGACGTAAATTATATTGAATGTCATCTTCTGATGCGATATTGTTCATTTATCCGACAGATAAGTTATCCAACACTTTATCCGAAAATGGAAATACCGGCCCTTATTGGAAGATATTAATTCTACAGATTACAGTTCAAATTAGTAAATTTAAATATGTAAAATTAGAAAATAAAGAAAATTTAGAATTTTTAGGATTATTATTCGAATACCGGATAAAATGGTTACTAAGTAACAGTACAAATAGTATAGTGGTAGCGTTTGCGCTTGGTAATAAACAAAACTCTAAGAGACTGGGTTCGAAACCAGCCAGCAGCAAAATTTAATGTTTAATTTTTATTTTCAATTCATTTTTATTATTAATATGATTTTAATCTTTTATTGAGTTTTAATAAAATATAAACGTTATTTAAAGCATAAATTATACGTATTTTGTAAAATATGAATCACATTTATAAAACATACAGTTAAAAAATTACAATAAATATTTATAATAAAAAATAACGTATCCATTTTATTAAATTTCAACAAAAAATTAAAAACATTAACATTGAAAATCTGGTGTGGCTAACACAATACCTTCCGCCATTTACAGCCTGAGTCAAAAAAGATTTTACTTTAATTTTGACAGTTTATTTCTTAAAATATGGTCAAATCTAATCCAAGTAACTACCTTTTTTTAAACCCCTCAACTGGATTAAATCCCAATTACAGAATGGGTTCACATTCACACACATCCATTCCTTAGAGGGATTCGAACTCAGAGCCCCGAGGGCACTCATGACATGACGCGTTGCTCTAACCATTCAGCCACCGGAACTATAATAAAATGAAGATTAAATTTTAAATACCGGGATAGAATAGAATTCACTAATCCAAAAATGAGGATTAGCTTAAACATTTTTGTGAATCATTAATTTTTATTTACTTTTTTCTTTTTGTTGCTAATATTATTTTGAAACGGTTAGTTCTTTGATAGTGACATTTATCTGTCAGTTATGTACATTTGAATCATTTGAATAACTGCGTTTTGTTTGTTTAAAGCGTATGCTCTGAGATTTAAATTACAGATAATTTTATAAATTTATTCATAAAATATATAGAAAAAGTATTAATGCACATCTATAGAAAATTTAATAATCTTAAATTTTTATATCATTAATCTCGAAAAAATAACATTTAAAGGTATTTTTCGAAGAAAAACTATTTTGAGCATTTTGTAAAGTGCCATTTCCGGTTATCCGATTTTCACCAAAATCTAATGGGCTCTTTCCATTATAGAAAAAGTTCGAAATACAAGGTTTCAAAATTTTCTGAATGATAGTATTTGAGTTAGAGTTACACATACACACAGACATCAGCGTGAAAATGTTAAAATTGGATTCTAGGGACCTTAAAACGTGCTCATTTCCCTATACCTTCCTTACCAAGGGTAGCGGGAGGTAAAAATTATTTTGAGAAGTAAAAATTAAAAATTAAATTTTGCTGCTGGCTGATTCTGAACCCAGTCTCTCACAGTTTTGTATATTATCAAGGGCAAACGCTATACCACCATGCTGTTTAAGCTGTTACTTGGTAACCATTTTTTCCGGGTTATGAATAACAATTCTGGATATTCTACAAATTTCCTTATTTTTTTCCAGATATTATACATTTACTAATTTGGACTGTAATCCATAGAATTAGTATTCCCCAATAAGTACACGAATTTTCAACTTGATATCTTGCACTAGGGAGGTACTATTCACAATTAATAGATTTCACATGTTAACCTCCTATATGTCGGTCGGTCTAAGACACCCGGTATGCATTTTGGTTCAGGACTCGCAAAATGATAATGTATGTTGAATTAATTGAACTAATATATGGAATACAAAACATTTTTAATTTTTTAGTGAGTAGCAGACCATACTATGGATATCTTAGGACTTCTGGGGGCTTAGAGGACTCAGAGGTACAAGATATGAGAATTTTATTCATGTTAGACTATGAAGAGCGACTACTTTTTTTGGATAATTCACAGCGTCAGATAGAAAGAGTTTATGTCAGTGAAGAACAAGTATCTTTCCACTACATGTCCAGGTAAATGTTTTTATTTTACATAAATATAAAGTTTGGCAAACAATAGAATTTTCGTTGCTTTTCAAAATTATTGTAATTTCCATAAAATAAATAATTTATATTGTTATATATAAGTTATTGTATGTAGATTTCAAATATGCAAACCGCATATCGATATCTTTTTCCTTTCTTAAAATATCTTCATTGGAAATTATTAGATGCCTATTAGATGTAAAAAAAATTATTTTTGAGAATATGATACACCTATCATTAAGCATCTTCTAAAACAGTCAGATAAGAAACTGAATTCTTATGAAAAACAAATAAATTATTGATAAATTCATGTTATTTAACGAATTGAATGTAGATCGTTTTATCTTTATTGACGACATTAGATTACTATCAATATTAAAGTAACTACATACTTTGAGATCAACTACTTGAAGTAAATATAGAATTTTTTTAAATTTTTTTGCAAAAATATTTTATCAAACTCAAAGGTTATAATGAATGCAGATGTAATAAAATTAATCAGTTTAATATTTCAAATTAGAATTTATTTCATCAAACATGGTTTTTTAAAAGTTTTTGACATGAGTTAGTCATTGTTAGATACAAGTTTCTATGGACCTTTACTTCAAAAAAGGTTTTTTTTAAATAATATGTTACCAATGGCAACGAGAAGTAATAATTATTTATATAAACAAAGAGAGGCCTTTGAAAACAAAATTTTTATAATGTACCCTACACGTAGTCATGCCTATTTTTTGTATAGTAAAAATTATTATATTATGAGTATAATTGGGATTTCCAAGGTAATGCCCTTTAAAAAAGTGAATTGCATATAAATTTTATTGTTAAGTACTTTGTAGTGAAACTTAAGCAATGTTTATATGTACCTACTTACAAAGTATTTTATTAAAAAAGAGAAGTTTATATTTATTTTTATATTACATAAGTGTCGAAAAAGACTCGTTACGTGAGAGAAATCGCACGGAAATCTGCACTTGCACGAAATCATTTTCGTCACTTGTTATAAACACCATTTTTCCTACAACTGATAATTTAGAAAATCACTGAAATATTATCAGGATTTATGAAATGTTGACGATATTAACATAAATAAATAAATAAATAAATAAATATATCATCACGGCTTATTACCCATTGCTGGGTGTGCCAATCTGCTTTGTACACAGATGCGGTAATGATGAAATATTTGCACCGTGCGGGCGCTTACCAGGCGTCACCTTAACATTACATAGATATTTGTTGCAAAGCCAAGTAAAATCTGTTTGGTGCCGTGTTCAACACATTATTTTTTGCCGATTTTAGAATTAATATTAATTTAGTGATTATTTTTAATAGGTACCTATTTTGAAAGATATCGTCATTAAATTATGTTGATGTGCGTTAGTTGACCGGTTGCTATGCGTTTATTTAGTGGATACTATGAAAATAGCAACAATAGGCAGTAAAAGTGACATTTTACAGACTGTTGTCAATAAATCGCACTTTTAATATCAATCGACAAAAACCGATGTTTTATAGCGTTACCTAGGCGTTTCTATGTAATGGTATGAAACGATTATATCGTTGAATTCAGAATTAAATTCTCTAGCAAATAAAAAATATATGTTCCTATTTAAAATAAAAAAGTTAGGTCCCATATTTTGAGAACCGCTGATATAAATTAATGTTTGCTGATATTAGTGTTTTTGTAATTCAAAATGGCACAATTTTGCTCATTTAACCAAATTCATATCTCTTAAAATAAAAAATGGTGTGGCCAACACAACACCTCCCGCTATTTTCAGCCCGAGTCACAAAAAACATTAAGTTAATCCTTATTTTTGAATTATTGAATTTTAATCTAATTTTGTCAGTTTATTTCTTAAAATTTAAAATATAGTCTAATCTAATCCAAATAACTACCTTTTTTTTTCGAACCCAGAGCGTTACTAATATTATTTTGAAATGATTAGTTCTTTGATAGTGACATTTATCTGTCAGTTACATACATTTGAATAACTGCGTTTTGTCTGTTCTAGGATATAAATTTATCCATAAAATATATAGAAAAAGTATTAATGCAAATCTATAGAAAATTTAATAATCATTAATATCGAAAAAATAACATTTAAAGGTATTTTTCGAAGAAAAACTATTTTGAGCTTCTAGTAAAGCGCCATTTCCGGTTAACCGATTTTCACCAAAAACTAACGGGCTTTTTCCATTACAGAAAAAGTTCGATATACAAGGTTTCAACATTTTCTGAATGATAGTATTTGAGTTAGAGTGGAGGATCCACACATACACACAGGCATAATCGTGAAAATGTTAAAATTGGATTCTAGGGACCTTAAAACATGGTCATTTACTATGCGATTTTTAGCACGATCCCTATACCTCCCTTACCAAGGGTAGCGGGAGGTAAAAAGTTACTAATAGTGAGCAAGCTTATTGAGACACCTGTATAAGTGGTGATTTGATGACGATAAGACAGATTTTCCTTGTATATACAGGATGATTCATCGGTCTGTCCTCTCTTTATAACTCTTTTATTTTAAGTCAGATAGAAAAACTCTTCAAATATAATTTATATGATATATTATTGTCTATCTACGTACTATATGCGTTCGTATACAGGCTGCTCCGTTTAAGCACAACAATATGTAACTTTATATTTCCTAATGGAATACCCTATATATATTTATTTATTTTTATGGTAAATTAGATTGCCTTTAAAAAAGTATTAAATAATAAGGGGTCTAAAATTATAAATTAAGAAGTTATTTACCTTTATTCGTTGAATATGTTTGTATCATATTATTAACAAAGTAAGCTATGAGAATAATTTGATTAATTGTTTCGAATTTATACAAACAAGTTGTCAAAATACTCTTAGTTTATCATTGTTCATGTTGATGTGAAAATGAATCCGCGAAGCATTTTTAAGCATTTAGCCTGATACGGTGCTTTCTGTACAAACTAATTTTATAAGAAGAATAGAAAAATGTATTGCAGTTGAAGGACAAATTTTCGAGCATTTATTGTAATTTTGCATTATTTAGTTTATCACTAAATTTTAATAGCCTCTTTGTAATTAGTGTAATGTTTAAAATAAGTATTAATAAAAAAGTATCAAAAATTTGTATTAAATTATGGTTTTTTCCACTATGAACTACTATTTTTTATGAACGTAAATAACTTCCTAATTTATAAGTTTAGACCCCTTATTACTTAATACTTTTTTAAAGGGAATCTAATTTACTATCAAAATAAATAATTACATATAGGGTGTTCCATTAAGAAATATAAAGTTACATATTCTTGCGCTTAAACAGAGCACCCTGTATACAAGTGCATATAGTACATAGATAGACAATAATATATCATATAAATTATATTTGAAGAGTTTTTCTATTTGACTTAAAATAAAAGAGTTATAAAGAGTGGACACACCGATGAATCACCCTATATATTTTCTTACATGTTTTATGCGTAGTTGATGAGGATGAAATTATGAAAGACGCATATAACAACCATGCCTTTTCCAGGATTTGAACCCAGGACCCTTGGTGCGTGTAGCGATATCGCTACCGCTGGGTGGGCCATTAATTGCACTTGCCCAAAACTGAAGAAAATACCGTCTTGTTAATTCCATATTTTCACTCAGAACGATACCAAGTTTTAACTAATTTTACTTTCGTAACTTAATTTCAAATGTAAGACAGATAACTATCAAACTCTCTAAAATATTGTTTTGGGACAAGTATCTCGTACCTCTCTCTTTCCACTTGTATTTTTTTTCTCGAGTATTATTTTTTTGAAAAATAAAAAATAGGGATCATTTGAACATAAAAAGTTAAAATCCTAATTGGCCAATCAAATTTATATTTATTATTATTTTTATTTTCAGAGAAACTTACAGTTACGAACTTTCTCTGTCATCTATCGATCTCATCTACGCCACGGATTTCGATCCTAGACGTCGCACTATGTTCATCGTCCACGGGTGGAACAATGACATGTCCTCTCCTGTGAATCAGCTCATCTCCGATGCACTATTGACCGTTGAAGACTGGAACATCTTCATAGTGGACTGGGGGCAGAAGGCCAATGGTCCCTACACTGTTGCACTAGGTTCAGTTCCTGGTGTAGGAGAAATAACTGCCAGTTTTATAGAGACATTGATGAGTATGACGGGGATGACAATAGACAAAGTTAATATGGCTGGACATAGTCTAGGGGCCCATGTATGTGGGCGGGTGGGGAATCTTTTGAATGGACAAATCGAGACCATTGTGGGTGAGTAACTATGTAACTATCGAAAAGAATTGCTTTGTACTTACTTCTGCAACTGACGATGACCAAAATCTGATGTGTTACGATTTTTTCGGATCGATACCATTTTTTCAAAAATTATAATTTTTGATCATTCCTCTTCTTTACATCCATATAAAGAGCTGATTAGGTTTTGGTTATAACTGGTCGACCGGAAGTACCCTAACTTGCAGATATTAACAGTTTTTCTTGAAAACACGCGGTTATATATCATTTTTTCATATTTAATGTTATTACAAATATTAAAGAATATTTTATTCTCTAAACAATTAAAATACATTTTATACTTTTTGTGCAACCGGATGCGAAATAAACATTTCGCAGCCGCAATTTAGGCCGCAAAATTGAATTTCGCGACCGTTGTTATGGTAACGGCCGCGAAATTCATTTCGCGGCCGTTGTCATGGTAGCGGACGCGAAATTAGGTAAACAATCATTTTGACACTTGAGAATTGCGTGGTTTTGTTTATCAAATGTCAATCCCATAGCCACCTTGAAAGCTAACTTTCTATTTACAATGAAACTGTTTAAAATTAATAAAATTTGTAATTACATATTTTTTACGGTTGCACAAAAAATATTGTGTACACCTTGTCCGCGAAATCCTTTAGCGCCCTCGAGATTATCTTGCTTCGGCCGCAAGCGGCCTCGGCGACAATTTTTCTCTCGGTTCGCTAAAGAGTGATTTCGCGGCCTTGATATACAAATAAATATTATATTCAATTGATAGAGTTAAAAAATTATAAAGATATCAAATTTCATAAAACACCTAGATGTGCTAGGAACATGAAAACATCTACTATATTAAGAAAATTCTGTTTGACAGATGTCAGTGCAATTGATTTGTGTTATAATCATACTGGAAATATAGAAACTTTCTGTATGGATTTTGTATAAATTCCTTAGAACTGACTGAAAGTAATGTACTGGAAATATGGAATCTTTTGCAAGAAACTTTCTGTGTGGAATTTGTACAAAATACATTGAACTGACGGAAGGTAATGAGCACATATGGTCTATTCAGCTCGGCTATCGCCTCGTTGAACAGATTTCATACCCGTAATAAAAATTGTAATTTAGTGTCTAGGTATACAAAAAATAAATATTTTATAATTTGTTTGATTAGCATTCTATGTAGAGATTCACGGGCTTGGCTTGAAGCTTGAAAGCTTGGCTTGGCTTGGTTTGAAAAAGCTTGAAAAATCAAGCCAAGCCTGTCGTTCAAAAAAGCTTGACTTTATAAGCCAAGCCTCTGTTCCATCAAGCCCAAGCCAAACCAAGCCTAACATTTACAAAAGCTTGAATTTTCAAGCCAAACCAAGCCTTCGACTGTCAAGAAGCTTGGTAACGTACTTTCTCATTGCTTCGGCACATTTTTGCGAACTTCTAAGAATTGGAGTTCCTAAAAGGACCAGCCTTTATTACTTGCCAGTCTAGTAAGCTTCTAAAATTTGTAAATAAGAAACTAAACCCTTCATTATTCTTATTATGCAAATACCACTTATTTTCTCAATCTGAATCAACTGATCGCACATTGTAATTCGCCACACAATCAAGTACAAAATAAATTTATAAAATGTTGAAAAAGGTTTTAAATACATAATGATAAGATAATTTTATTGTTTTATCCTTTACCTACATTAATATAAAATATAAATAAAATATTACATCATTACCGATATCTGTGTACAAAGCAGATTGGCACACCCAGCAATGGATAATAAGAAGTGATGATATACTTATTTATTTTATTTATTTAATTGTAAGCTCAAAGTTTTCAGAAATTAGATTTGATTTTCAAACAAAAAAAATATTAAATTTATTTGATTACATTTCACACACTTTATCTGTTTTAACTATAGACTGGTGGGAAGATAGGTGCAGTTTTGATTGGATAATATCCCGATATTATCCAATCAAACAACAAGATCAAACTGCAACTATCTTACCACCACTTTATAGTTAAAACTGATAGAGTATAATCAATATTCATTTAAATTTTAAATATATAATATTTATTACTCGTATTTATTGGAATGCAACAAATAGGTAATTTTGCTGCAGAATAAAAATTATGAGAAATAATAATATACTCTACGCCGCAAGGTAAATTGAGTGACAGACTACGTATGATGATAATAGGCGATTACAGCTCAATCGAATTAAGAGAAATTAGTAAAAAATAATGAAAGTAGAGGCATAATAATGAATATTAATAAAGAAATAAAAATGATATAATTGAAATATTTCGGAAATAAGGGGGTTTTGGTTTTAGCAGCTCGTCACTCATATGAATTTCATATATATTATTTTGATTGGCGACTCAAAGACCTGTAAATATATAACGAATACCGAGATAGGGGTGGAGTCTACTACCAATGGAAGTAAACAAATTCAAATAGCGGACACGTGGCTACCAGTACAGTACTGTAATTCTCAAACAGTTTTTATTTCAATATAAATTTCTCGCATTAAACTTAATAATTTTAATACACTTGCAATTATAAAGCATGTAGACTTGTACAGTGTTACAATATTAATTTGTTTTTTTATAAATATAATTTAAAAATAGCAGACATTTCAAGAACATTTTAGATCCACGAAGAAAACAGTTTTATACAAAAACTTATATTCGTGACGTCACATATATATTTTCAAACTTCGGGGGACCATAACTCGCTTAGTAGGAATTTTTCATCGGATTTTCACCAATAGTCTTAGTTTTACTTATACTTTCTGATGAAATTATAAAAAAAAAGGTGGAATCCCCTATTATTGCATTGTACAGTTGCATTTTGTATAATGTTATTCTGGTATTCATAGAGACGAGACAATTTCTGTCAGACTTATATTCATAAATTTTCAATGCTATTTTTAGCTCAACCCCTAATGTACCCATAATAAACCGATCTTGTCTGTGACAGGTATAATGTACAATAACAAAGTACCGACAAAGAGAGCATTCTCTTTTAAATATCACCTTGTTACAAGTTTTCAATGTTTCTATAAATATGATTTAATAAATAAGCAAATAAATATGTAATCAAGGCTTATTACCTAGTTCTGGGGATTTTTAATTTGCTTTCATTCACAAATTTCGGTAATAACGACATATCCGTATCGTTGAGGGCATTTACTTTTGCGCTATTTGAATTTGGACATAATTCTTGTAATTATGTTTATGTATTTAACTTACATGATTCCGTACTCAAAAATCAGTACAAATTTCATAGGAAGAGGCGAGTAGGTATTTATGTCACGAACAAACAAAATTTCGGGGAAATTTCCGTCTGTAGGATTTTATGATTTCCATAGATGTATTTGAAGTAGTTATAAAAGGTCAATCTCAGGTCATTTTCACCCCATTGTACATTCCAAAATATTTATGTATTTATTTGAACACTATTCTTGCGTGTTTGGAGCTTGAATTTTTTTTTTTATTTATACAGGGTGAATATGAATATGAACTATATAATACAAGTTTTAACAGTTTGTTGGGAGGTCATTTCGGGTAAAAATAGCATTATGAACTTAAGTCCTATTCGTTTTAGTTATTAAAAGATAATAAAGTCTAACTAATGAATATGCCTACTTAAATGAATGCAGTCGACGAAAATAATAAAAGAAACATAAAAATTGAAGGGTAAATATTTAATAAAATATAATAAATTTATGTTGATTGTAAACTCTGAAAAATAAAATAAAAGAATAAAATATACATTTCAATATACTTATATTTTAATAATTGCAAGGAAAAATACACTTGGTGTAATTTTAATAAATTTTATTTTATCGTTTTGTTTATCTTTACGTATAAGATATTTTTTAATTGTACCACAATAAATTCTTGTAAAACGAAACGTGATTTATACATCGTTACGATACAATGAAACATTGACATAACATATCGATATATTGATACATCAACATTCCAATACATCGATATATCGAATTTATCGGTATATCGATATATTTAATTTAATTCACATCGAATTTTTATATTAAAATCTTGATATCGAGCAGCTACTACTGGTTTTCAAGACTCATATACCTACTGTGCGCAGTGAAATAGCTTGAAAAAGCTTGATAAAACTTAAAAATCAAGCCGAGCCTAAAATATTTAAAGCTTGAAGTTTTCAAGCAAAGCCAAGCTTTATTACTATCTAGCCCAAGCCAAGCCAAGCCTAACATTTAAAAAAGCTTGAAGTTTCAAGCCAAGCCAAGCTTTTTTATTTCAAGCCAAGTAGCTTTGCTTGGTGAATCCCTAATTCTATGCATTAAAAACTCTTTACCGTAAAGATAAACATAATTCCATAATTTCTGTTTTTAATAAAATATATTTCTATCAGGAATGGACGCAGCTCTACCATTTGTAGACATAAAAGACATCAACAGCCGCTTAGATGCTACTGATGCCAAATATGTCCAAGCTATTCACACAAGTGGTGGTCTTTTGGGTTTCTCAACTTCTGTTGGACATGGTGATTTCTATCCAAATGGTGGTTCGAGCCAAAATGGATGTGGTTTAGACCCTTTAGGTAACATAATATGAATTGACATCAAGGATCTTTATCATTCAATTTTGCAGTTCGATTTTAAACTTGGCGAACATTAAAAGTCATGGTTATGCCAGAAAATAAACTAGAAAAAAGCCGCCTCGGTGGCTGAGCGAGTTGAGGCAGCGTTCGGCAGCGTTCAAAGCGACCTTCGCCACTCGGAATCTGGGGTCGTGGGTTCGATTCCCACCAGGGGTTTGAATGTTTGTATCTTTCAAATACAAGTAAAGGCCTTATCACTCTAGAAGTAGTATCTCTGACTTGTCACGCATTGTCCATGACTTCGGTTTATATCGCTGACTTACTCCATTGTGATAGCTACAAGGAAGTCATGGATCCTGTTGTCAGATGAAATGCAATCGGTTTCATTTCCTCTGACTATTTATCACTGACTTCTCTACTGCGCATGCGCAACTATCTCCAGGGCCGGATTATCCATTAGACAAACTAGGTAATTGCCTAGGGGCGCAGCAACGCGAAGGGGCGCTTCAGAATTTTGGAAACATTACAAAATTTCATTTAATATTCAATGTTATCATATTTTTACTAATAGCAGTTGTGTTTTGTGCCTGAAATTTACAAAACCCTATCGAGTGGGGCGGGGGCGGGATGTCATGAGTCACGATATCTACCCACCCTATTCGTCGAGCAACCAAACTCTATACCTTATCAGGAACTAAGAACAATATAAGAATTAATACTTACACCACGATCGTAGATAGATTGAAGCAAGAAATGAAAAAAAGATTGACAATAATTTTGGTTTTCTAAATAACTTAAAGAATATTGATGATGATTTACATAAGCGGGCACAAAGGCTTCGGGATATTTACTATGAAGATTTGGATAAATCATTTCCTGGCGAGTGTGTGCAATGTAAATATTTCTTCGAAAATTTTGAAGTTAGAAATATAAGGACACTTTCAAGTTTTATTAGAGAAAAAAATTTAATCACACTGTTTCCTAACGTAGAAATTGCTTTTATATTTTTAACACTGCCAAGTACAAATGCGACTGGTGAGAGGTCATTTTGTGCATTAAAGAGAACAAAGACATACTTAAGAAATTTTTGTTTGATGCGTATAAAATTATTATGCTTGCCCACAATAAACCTTTTCAATTTAAAGAGATAGAAGATATGCGCAATGGGGATCTGCGCATAGTAAGAACAATTGAGATCTATGACGTATGTTTCTAAAAAAATTAGACGTAAAATGAGAGAAAAATCCTTGACAACTTTAAAAAATTTCTCGAAAGAAGTCACAAAAGCTTTTTTTGGAGCTAAAATGTCTAACGATGCAAATTTTCACCGAGAATATACGTATTTTACTGACTGAAATATTTTTGACGTTTCGTTTGACATCCCAACTGGCAGTTGTTGGCGCCATTTTCTTACTATTTGCAGCGATAGAAAGAGATAGCCGTTAAATTGAAAAGATCTATTGCATTATTTTTCCATCGTTTTCATTCATTTTACTTGAAATAATTTGATATATCAAACATATTTGAAAAATGTTGTCATTAAAGAAACCATATCATAACCAACTTCAAGTATGAAAATCCACTAAAAGTCAGAGAAAACGGTTAATCAAAATTGCAGTGTGATAGATCGAGTTGGTCGTACAAAATAAGTCAGTGAAAAAGAATCAGAGATATGATTGTAGTGTGATAAGACCTTAATATGTAATGTAAAAAATTGTAAAATGAAATAAAAAAAGGATTTGAAATGGGGACAAAATATTATTTTAAAAATCTCGGCTTACTAGCCATTTCCGGTTGTGCCAATTTTCTATTCGAAGATTTAGGTAATAACTATATATCTGTGTGTAGGGGAGACCGGTGTCAATTCTAAAAGGTGTTAAATGTTACAAGGGTAGGTAACAGGGCCATATTTTCTAAGTAGATTAAAACGCGCTTGCAGAGTGAAGCAGAAAGGGTCATAGCTCTTTAGTATTTAGTGCAAGTACATACCCGCAAATACGGCGTCTGTTTCTGACGAATGTCTGCAAATCGACAAAAAAGTAAATACAGGTAGTGATACACATTGTTTCTAAAACACTACAAATATTTCAAGTTAAGGATCAGTTTGTGAGTTATATCTGCTTTTATTTTTCACTAAAAACATTTCTAATTATTACCTTATAAATACAAAAAAGCAAATAATACCTTTATAAGTTAAGCGGTGTCAGTTGTAACACATGCCACGGTGTCGATTGTAACGTATTTAATAATTAAGTGCAGTATTGATCAAGATAAAAATTACAAGGAAAAACCACGAAAGCATAAAAGAAGAAGAACAAAGAAAAGAGAAATAATTCCGAAAGACGCAGTCGCAAATTACTCTTCAGATGTCTCCGGTGAGGAAACTCTCTGATATGTATTGGCCTATATTTTTTGAGCACAGGAGATTGGTTATAGTGTTGAAAATGTAAAATCTGGACACCGGGCACGTTTAAATTGTACGAAGAAAGACCTATTTTATGTTTACCTGAACTGCAATTCCGTTAGTGACTAAAGGCATTGGTCAAAATGGTCCATATCACCAGCAGAATATATATTTTGTTTGCTTTTAGTTGAGTCATCTGAATTTTGTATTTTCTGAGGTAATAAATAAATTTTTATTTTTTCAATAATTTCTTCTTTTATCTGTTATTTTATCTTATTACATCACTGTTAAAATCTGTTACAATTAACACTGGCCCTGTTACTATTGACACCAGTTAGGTGCAAAATATTATTCACTAAGATGGGTAAGTTCTCATATAGGTAATTTCAAAATGTAATGTTAATTTGATAATAATTGACACCGGTCTCTCCTAGCTATTTTAGAGGGCGCTGGCGCTACTGGGTGACACCTGATGGGCCCTTAAAGCTATCGTGCAGAGAACACTACAGGGCTTACTTTCCTCAATTTATAATTTATATCTCTTAGTTTAAAACCGGACTGTACAAATATACGAGTATGTATAAATAAGTCCATTTTGTTATGATTTTTTGTAGGTACGTGTGCACATAGTAGGTCCTACCTATACTTTGCTGAATCTATTCTCAATGATCAATTTAAAGCAATATTTTGCGAATCTACATCCGATTGGGAAGATGGACGATGTAATAACAATGCAGTAGCATATATGGGGGGTAATAACTTAGACAGAATATGTGGACAATTTTATTTAAATACTAATGAAAACCCTCCATTTGCTTTGAATTAAGTTATTTGAATTACAAAATATAAATAATTTATATTAAATTATTTATGTTACGATATATTGTATAAGTTATTTTAATATGTTCCATACTTAAGCTTGATTTACATTAGCGGTACAATGACGGTACAATAACGGTACGATACTTCTTGGTCCAATGTATTTTAATGGAGCCATTTACATCTACGTTCTCATTACGATGACGGCCCAGTGATATTTACTGATTTACATTAGCGATACGACCAGGATATAGTATAGTTTTGTTTCTATTGAAAAAAATATTGTATATCATAGTAGTAGCGTAGTATTTCCATGCAAGGGGGAGTGGAAGGTTGCGTTTGAAGAGTACGTGCACTTCAAGTTGACGTTGACGTTCATGCCAAAATCAGCCGAGTGAAAGTAAACATATGCTAGTAGGTGATTGACATTTGACATGTTTTTGACTTTTATATATTTGTCTTTTAATTAAAACAAAATGTAGTCAAAATGAGCTAGAAATGAGAAATGATTATACATATACATTTATTGAACAAAAGTTCTCTGCCTATAACAAAAACGTGAAATATACACTGCAGATTATTACAGAAAGTACATAAAAAAATAGTATCGTTTTGTAAAATTTTCTGGATTTTCTTCATTTTCTTCTTCTTTGACAAGAGTAAGGACAGTTATAGCCAAGTCGGTATTTGAGAAATTTTTAAACATTGCACGACATTTTTTACTTTTGATAGATACATGACATACTCGTATGCACCACAAACTGTCATAATACATAAAAAACAAAAATATTGTCATGGTATTTTATTAGGTTCGTACCGTCGTCGTACCGTCTAATGTAAATGCCTCGTGTAATTGACATACCGTCACTGTACCGTTATTGTACCGTCATCGTACCGTCATTGTACCGCTATTGTAAATCAAGCCTTATAGTGTTGTAGACTGTATAATATCATGAATAAATTAATCAGTAAACAAATTTGTATATTTCTATCAAGCGCTACCCTAAGTTAAGGAGTGATAGGGATCGTTCTAAACATTCCACACATTCGTACCGTATTGTATTTTATCAGGCGTAATCACACGAGCACTCATTGCTGGCATGGAGAGTGCATCAAATAAATCCAAAATATTATGGTGGGGGTATGCCGTATCCATAGCGGTACGTATATGGGTTATTTATTATTGTTATTATTATCATTTGTCTTACATTATCATAATTAGATCAAAATTGTTAATCTTGTTATAACATGTTTTTATTTGCAAAAATAATATTGCGATAGATATTACTGAGTTAAAAATAAGATCAGGAGTAACAAATAATTTAATCTCCTTTTTGTATAAGTATATTTCAAGTGTTCATAACAAAAAAGTAATAAAATTTTACTGCTATTGAAAACTATGATTAAATGTTGGCGAATATGTGATAAATTGGCATATTATAATTTTATGATTTTAGAATAATATATACAATGTTTGTAATATGAATTTATCAACAATTTACAATCAATTTCGACATAGAACATAATATAGTCTATTGGTGATTATCGAAGGAAATATCTAACTAATTGTAAACAATAATTGCTTGATAACTGGGCATTAAAGGATTGCGCGTCCTTGATAAAACAATAAGTAACCTCACAATGTCAATAGCAGTATTATTTGCATATTGTGCAAAAGTTTAGATAAAAAGCGTATGTTTGATTTTTTTTTTAGAATTTGAGGTATGATTACGTTTTGTATTATATTTATTTAATTCTAACCTTCTTACTTTCGGTCTACATAACATTAACAAATATAATAATAATGTATATATCGGCGGTAAACACTAAAATTCGTCAATCCGGGCAGAGCCGTAACTAGGGTTTTGAGCGCCTGTGGCAAAAATTTTATTTGCACCCCTACATAACAAGAAAATAAAAACAAAATAAACTACTGATGAGCGGTTCGCGAGTTACTAACAACTTAAACTTACATGAACATTTTCTAAAATTTAAAACAATTGCAAATCGGATTAGTTCTCATATTGTCATCTACAAATTTGACATGATTAAAGATAAACAATATTACGTAGGTATTTAATACGTGTCGAAATTTCAGATGAAATGAGATCTAAGCCGATTTGCTTATGTATAAAATTTTAGAGGAATTTCATATAAGTTTAAGTTGTTAGTAACTCGCGAACCGCTCAACAGCAAAAATCGTCTATACTCTGTTCCATTTAAACCATTCAGCAGATGGTGCTCGCATCAGCGCTAGTTTTAATTACACGAAATTACATTGGGTGAACTTGTTTCTTGTCTTTAATTTCAGTCAATCACAGTGGTCAAAACTATGCCCTATTCTCTACAATTCTGAATGGCTAAAATGGAACAAGGTATTATACATGACATGAAGGAGAATTTCATGCTGAATTTATATTTTCAAACCGCTTTATCGTGTCTTTAACCGGGTCAGAGTTGTGGATGAATTTGTAGGAAAGAGTTGAAAAAAAATATTCTAAAATCATCAATAATAAAGTAGATGGCACCAATTTTAAATAGACGAAATTACATTGGGTAAATGTGTCTCTTGTCTCCAATTTCAGCCAATCAGAGAGTTCAAAACTATGCTCAATTATCTAATAATGGATGGTTTAAATGGAACAAGATGGATATTAAGTATTAAATACCTAATATTGTTAATTTTTTGAGTAATTTAAATTTCTATCATAAATTGTTATTCTGGTTAACTATTTTTTTAACATAACTTTTTGAGAGATCATCCCAGGCAAAAAATGTACGAACCCTATTACGAATTACGAGCTTTAATTTTGTATTCTTGTAATATTTTGACTTAAGATGGTGGCAAAATCCGGGGTCGCTAGAGTGTGAAAAATTAGTATGTCTTTTTGGAGGTCCCAATAAAGAGAATGAAATTCACGCCAGCTTGTCACCAATTATTTTCACAATAAACACCTTGCCGACTGGCATATCTGTAGATAATTATTTGTTAAATTTAGAAAATAGATTTTAGAAATATTTGATTTAAAACCATATAAAAGATGAAAATTTTGCGCGCCTAAGAATAAAAATAAATAATTGTTCATTTGAACAGGTATTACAAAGAATAGCTAATAAAAATATATCAACCTAACTTGACAGGTAAAACGTTAATTTATCTGTTTCAATTCCATGGCTATCGCAATTTTTCGGGTGATTTTTGACATTTTCATACCTAATTTATGCCGTTACAAAGCATGTCAAATTAATAAGGTCAGGTGATCATCGTCAGTTGCAGAAGAAGTAGGTATATAGCGATTCTTTTCGATAGTTACATATATATATATATATATATATATATATATATATATATATATATATATATATATATATATATATATATATACATACACACAGAGCTGGGCAAAGTACCGGAAAGTAGTACTTGAAGTACAAGTACTCTTTTAGTTTCTAAAGTACTTGACAGTACCAAGTACTTGAAAAGGTACTTGTAAATTTTGGGTGCAAGTACTTTTTCAGATAATTGATATTTTTTTGATTATATGTACCTTAAAAGGTGATTATTGACAAAAATTTCAATATGTGATGTTTATTGGGTTATTTAAAATAAGAGTACCTCGTTGGGGCTGCCGTATCACCTAGCGATCGCATATCGTAAAATTGGCGTCTTTAGATCGCCAGGCGATACGAGAAGCTGTACCGAGATGTTAGCATCACTGTAGTTAGGTAATACAAACAATATATGTATATGCAGCATATAATTATGTACTAAAGGAATAAAACCACACCACTGCAAAAGAAACACTGACAGACAAACAATTCTCATAATATTGTTAACTTTTAAATTATTCATCGAACTTCAAATACATTTAGAGTAATTGAAGTACATTTAAAATACTTCAAATACATTTCAAATACTTCAAGTACATTTAAAGTACTTCAAGTATTTTTCCAAGTATTAAGTACCAAGTACATGTGAATAGACTTTCTTTGTCAAGTAGAAAGTACTATAAATAGAAAGTACTTCAAGTACAGTACTTGAAGTACTGAAAGTACTTGCAAGCCTAATAAAGTACTTTTATTGCAAGTATTGCCCAACACTGTATATATATATATATATATATATATATATATATATATATATATATATATATATATATCCTATATTCTGGGCATAGGCGCCGACTACGTGGGGGCTTCGGGGCTCGAGCCCCCACATGGATAAATCTGAGGGGGCTGACGGAAAAAGCGAAGAGGTTCTGCCTCCACACACAATTTATTTTTACCAATAAAAAGTACACTCATTTTGAAATATTTTTAATATATCAATTACTTATACAAAGTAACAATGTATATCTATTCTACTATTTATTTTATAAGATTTCCAACTTGTAAAATAAATAAATATATCACCACGGCATATTACCCATTGCTGGGTGTGCCAATCTGCTTGGTACCCAGATTTCGGTAATGATGATGACATATTTGTACCGTCCGGGCGTTTACCGGGCGTCACCTCACGGGCACTCATTGCTGGCGTGGAGAGTGTTGTATTTTGTATTAACTTAAGTAGTGTGTAAGTAACGTGTGCGGACTAGCAAATATTACTGCCACCAGTGTTGCCAGATTTAAACTGCAGTATTGTCGGAAATTAATAATAAAATTGTCAGATTTTGTGAAAATTAAGGTAGATTTTGCAAACTCCTGTGAAATAAATTTTATGTATATTTTCAACTTTCATACAATTGAAATTTATCTTCTATCTGTCTTATGTTGTTTCGCTGTTAATTTTTAAAAAGTCAAGATTTTTTTTAATTAGGTACCCAGATATTTTTAATCATACGATAAATTCGCATCTTTGTACAATTTTATTTATTTATGTACCAATTTTAAGGCAAAGTTTTTAGTTGGTAAATTTTCTGTTGCCCACTTTTAGCCCCCACACGAAAATCCAAAAGTCGGCGCTTATGATTCTGGGGTCGCGGTCATCACCCTGTATATGTTGTAGATTTTGAGAACGAACAGATGTGTAAATACATACACTTTTGTCGCTTCTTTTTCCGATTTCTTAATACTTTTTTCTTGTTTTTCCCGAGTTTTTTTCCTCTTCTTCAGTATTCTTGTGAATTGATAATTCTTCTTTCTACGGTACGCACAGAAAACTCAAGTTTCATATCTCGAAAATGTGAGGGAAATTCGTTTTTTATTTATATTTATATATAGGAAAGCAATTTTTCCACATTAGAAAAAGACTATTACTTTATTCTTTCTTTATGTCATAACTACTTTTATTTGGTTTTTCTTTTATATTAATTTATTTATTTATTTCTTCTCATTCCCAGATTTGTTTTTTTGCTATCTCGTTGTGTTAGAATAATGTTTCCCAAAGTTTTTACATCTATGTACCCATTTCTATAATTTTTGTACCACTAAGTACCCCCGTGAGCAAAAATCGCATATATTTTATTAACCATTACTCTTCGCGGCGTACCAGGACATCAAACCCGCCAAATACTGGGTTCGGTTTAGGTTCAGGTTAATTTGTTTGCAAGATGGGTTCGTGTGGGGTTCTGGTTCAAGCATTAATAAAATTTGCGGGTTTGTTCCGGGTTCAGGTTCTTTTCGACCTAATCCAAATTGAATATGTAACAATCTTTAAATTAAAATAATTTAAAATGTGAGCTGAAATTTATAATGCAACGTTAGAATACGAACACAATCTTCACGAAAAGTCAACGCAGGCAGCAACGCAGACGAAGAAGGCGTTGATGATCAGCTGTAAGTATTAACGATTACGTTTATGTTTCGAACTGAAAACGAATCGGAATCGGAGCTGAACCCTGAACCCCAATTTTAATACCTGGTTCGGTTCCAACACGGGTTTAATTGATAAATATATCTGAGGTTCGGTTCTGGGTATGGGTTCGCTAAAATGTTAAGTTTTGGTTCAGTTCAGGTTCGATGACTTGTGCCGTACCCTTTACAAACTCTTATGGTACCTCTAGGGGTACGAGTATCATACTTTGAAAAACATTACATTAAAGAACTGTGGGCAGGGCCTTAACTAGGGTGGGGCGAGCGGGGCTCTTGCCCCGGGCGAAGCTATTTATAGGGCGCAGAAATAAGTTCTTCATTTGATAATTCTCAGAAAAATTCTTAAATATAAACCAAGCACACTCTTGGGTTTCATATTGCACACTTTGCGAATTAATACTGTATTTCTGTGCACTGTAACTTTTAAAGATCGCGCAAGGCGCTCCCAGCTAAGGCTGTGCGATCAGGGGATTTTGTGATCGATGATCGAACCTTATTTTTGATCGATCTTATCAATAGATCGATCTTGATCGATCAGAAAAGATCAATCTTGATTGATTAGATCTATCACGATTGATCAGTTGGTTCACGGTTGATCATATCGATCCCAGTTGAGTAAATTGATCTCGATTGATCAAATCGATCTTGATCGATGAAGTTTATTCAGATCGATCTTGACTGATCAAACTATTTTAGGTCCATAAAAAATATTTTTATTCGAAAATAAAAAAACTATTATCAAAATTACCATATATATTAAAGAAATGTACCTAAAAACATAAATATACATTTATGATAAACTGCGCCATTCCCATTGCGATCAATCTGATCAATCGGGATCGATCTGATCAATTAACCGATCGGATCGATCCAGCGATCAGATCAATCAATCGATAGGATCGAACAAACGATCTGATCGATTGTTTATTTTTTGTGATCATTTCGATTGATCGATCGATCTTTTGATCATATAGATCTGATCGAACATTTTTCGCAGCCCTACTCCCAGCGCGTGGCAGTCCAGTCAGTGGATGTATCGGCAAAAGAACACAAAGATTGAATCCCAGAACTAAAGATCGGGCATGCTTTTGTTTTTGTGCGAGTAGAGATTTTTCCATCGCTTAGATGAAAAAAATGACGAGTTTGGATTGTGTTATGATTATTTATTTACCTTGTAGAACCCATATCTCAGTTTTTTCATACTTCTCACACACGTGTCTTTAAAGATCGATCTGCCAATCACATTTCCCCATTTGACAGACAAATCTGGGATAGACACTCGACGATCTTCTGTAATAAGTGCTCGTAGAACACGGTCATCCCTTTTCGCAATAATCGAAACGCCCAATTTTAACGTTTGTCTCAATATTTCCAGTATTTTTAAAAAACAAAATTAAGTTTCTCGTCGTTCCTGCCGAATTCTTAAGTTTTTTACAATTTTTTGCCCAGAAAGCCCAGTTTACGCGCAATAATAATAGAATTTCGTATATTAAAGGATTAAAACTTTCCGCGAACCTACTTTTTTAACAATCGTACTATTGACATGTTAACAATAAGTTTTAATTGGTTTCTTATTGCAAAATCAATAATATATTTGAAGAAAAAAAAACGCATCTGTGTTGATCAAGATATAAACATTTAATTCTAATTCTGCGTTCCAATTATGGTCCAATTGATATGCGTCAGACAATGTTATCTTTATTTTTACCTTCCGTCACCTTTAGGTAAGGAAGGTATTGTCTTTGGTCAAAAAATTCGGTGGTGAGTTTTTGATGAATAAGCACGTTTTAGGGTCCCTAGAATACTATTTTTACGATGATGTCTGTATGTGTGTGTGTGTGTATGTATGTGTGTGTGTGTGTGTGTGTGTGTGTGTGTGTGTGTGTGTGTGTGTGTGTGTGTGTGTGTGTGTGTGTGTGTGTGTGTGTGTGTGTCTGTGTGTGACAAAATTTTCTAATGCGATAACTCTAATACTACAATTCCAAAAATTATAATTCTTTCGTATTCCTCTTCGTTACATCCATGTGAAGAGCTGATTAGATTTTGGTTATAATTGGTCAACCGGAAGTACCCTCATTTGAAGATTTTAACAGTTTTTCTTGAAAAAACGATGTTAAATATCATTTTTTCACATTTAATGTTATTATAAATATTAAAGTATTATTTATTTTCTATACGATTTGAATGCATTTTATACTTCATATTTAATGGACGTAGAGTTAAAAAATTATAAAGAAATTAAATATCATATATATTAGTCAGCTTTGCTATAACTCTGGAAACAGCTGCTACATTAAGAAAATTCTGATTGAAAGGTGTCAGTGTCAAGTGCAGTTAACAGTAAGTTTATGTTATAATTTTACTGGAAATATAGGAACTTTCTGTATGGAATTCATATAAAATACATACAACTGCCTTAAGGTAATGTACAAGAAATATAATCTTTTGCAAGGAACTTTCTGTATGACATTTATACAAAATACATATAACTGACGGAAGGTAATGTGCTGGCCGCATCAGATTTTTTTTTATAAATATTGTAATTGAAATATACATTAAATACTGTTAATTAATACTAAAACTATATAGTCCATTCGCGGAGACGAGAGAATATGGAACTAAGACGAGAGAATATGGAACTAATTCTTGAACAGATACACACAAGTCGTTATGCTGGTCAAAAGAGGATAATTTTGGAGCCCCGAAATTATCTTATTATTTAATTATATTTTTTAAATAATAATTTGCTAAAAATAAAGGGGAAGGGGCGCAATTTTATATTCCGCCCCAGGCGCGAGAATAGATAGTTACGGCCCTGACTGTGGGATCTTTTTATTCTATTCTATGATTGCTGCAATAATGTTATTTACAAATCAATATTTTCTTTAACATATTATTGAATATAAAATAAGTGGTTAAAACAATATTCTGTCCAATCTCTATTTCATAATATTTTTCATATTTAGTCTTCAAATGTCATTCTGAAATAACTGTTATGCATATAAAAGAAAAATTTAAATAAATACAATCAAGTAGCAATAAGCGGGGGGCCACCGCGCAATTTATTAGTTTTTAATAACTGTAGTCAGAAGTATTTATCTCTAATAATAATCCCAATATAATTTATTATTTTCATTGTTTAAAAACAAGAAAGAGTGTGATAAGAAAAAAAGAACGATATTAGTTTATGATACTCGTTTCCTTAACACGCAACTTTTGATATAATTATAAGATAATAGAACAATATATAAATAAGCTTAATCCGCTCAATTATTTTATTAGTTACTAAAAGTTTGATAATGAAGACTTACGTATTATTTTTAAGTTCTGCTCTACTTCTCACATTTGGTAAGCCAGAATTAATTTAATTGTTCATATGGCTATTAAATTGAGTATTATTATACTAGTGTATAAATTTTTATACGCTGCCGTGTCAGAATGATAACATTAGTCCTCAATTTGAGTACTTTATTGTCTTTCATTATAGGAAGTGGACCATAATGAATCCATTAGAGTACTCAGTACCATAATGAGCTATGGTAACGAGGTACTTATTTACAAAAACATTCAAAAACAGCGTACCTGATTTCTCAGATTACTATTTTATGTGTAATACCAACTACTTTGTATTAATTTTTCATTGATTTATGCCAGCAAATAAAATGGGTGAATATGGATCATAACTAATCATATGGTAGTGAATAATAGTGAATAGTTGGTGATATAAATAAGTAGTCTACGAATAGTGGACATAATCAATGTAGTTATATACATAAATGAGATAAATATTGTTTAAATAAATAATATTAGTGTTTCAGTGTTTTTTAAATTTGTATTTAATAATTGTTTAACCATAGTAATATTTATTTTAATTTCCTTTTAATATTTCTTTATCATTTAATAAACTATATTTTAATTAATAATAATTGTCTAATATTTATACTTCACCCAAATAAATAAAAACGTTACATTATAATGCATTTATCAAAATCCAAATATCAAATAATATTAAAAAAATCTGATGTGGCCAACACCGAACCTCCTGCTATTTAATTAAATATACATATTTAGTTATTGCGGAAACTGTATTAAGATCCATTCCATATGGATGTAACGAAGAAGAATACGAAAGAATATTAATTTTTGAAATTCTAGTTTTAGGGAGTACACGCACGCACGGATGCAAGCATGCACGCACGCAAGCACGCACGCAAGCACGCACGCACGCACGCACGCACACCACACACACACACACACACACACACACACACACACACACACATACACACACACACACACACACACACACACACGCACACACACACACACACATACACACAGACACCATCGTGAATATGTTAAAATTGGATTCTAGGGACCTTAAAACGTGGTCATTTTACCAAAATGCGATTTTTAGCACAACCAAATATAACTAGACAAAACTTTATTTGGTTTGTTTTGATTTCGGCTGGCAAGACAGAGAAACTAAAGATAGAGATATGTCTTGTCCAGTCCGAGTAGTTTCTACTAGAGGTCACTACTGAGGCCACATAGAGTATCAGTGTTTAGTTTGTACGTTGCTCACTATAGCAGCGCAAGTATTCTTAGTTAAAGTTTCGCGGTTAACATTTAAGGTTAACCATCATGTCACTCACAAAATTACTACAACTACAAAACAAGTACAATATACACATTCTTCTGCGTGGCCTCTAGCGAGCAACGTTTAAACTAAACACTAGACTATACACTGACACTCTACGTGGCCTCTAGTGAGAAATACTCGAACTAGACAAGACATATCTCTATCTCTAGTTTCTCTGTCTGGCTAGCCGAAATACACACACACATCCACCCACCCACACACACACACATATACACACATACACACACACACGCACACGCACGCGCACGCACACACGCACGCACACACGCACGCACACACACATACACACACTCTCACACACACACACACATCATCATCATCGTTAAAATGTTAAAATTGGATTCTAGGGACCTTAAAACGTGGTCATTGCCAAAATCTCGATATGTGATTTTTAGCATGATCCCTATACCTCCCTTACCAAGGGTAGCGGGAGGTAAAAATACTATTGAACATTTAACTTTTATTTAAAATACGCGGTTTGAGAACTAAACACATGATATAAAACTTTGTTTAACTGAAACATTCTTAAACTCGTCTGTGTATGATTATAAAGTTCTTGGTGATAATTACTCATTATTAGTACAACGTGAACGATAGACCTCAGCTTCATTGATGGTGGTGGAATGCTTATAAACATAAACCAGAGTGGTCTTCTAGTGTTGAAGATGTTTGGGAATCTGTTTATTTTTCTCGAATACATTATTAAAAACTAATACATTGTTGAAAAGACGAAAAAATGGCGGTTTATATTTTAGTAGAGTAATAATGGGTTGCTATTCAAAAAATAAGAGTTGATAGTCTTATCTTGTAAAACTGACTTTATAAAAAATATCTACATCCGCCATCAAATAGCATATTCAAAATAATAAAACTTTTATATGAGTCATTTTTTATAATAAAAAATTTAAATGGGGGCGAGGAGGTCGTCTTCCCAGTCATTCTGTATTATATATAATATCATATATACGCTACATAGTCATTTTAGTTCAGGACTGGGAAAACGATAATGCATGTTTATTGAACATTTATATATGGAATATAATATATTTTTAATGTTTTTAGTGAGGGGCAGAACAATATACTTTGAAAATCCTGGGAGCCTAGATGACGAAGAGATGCCAGATATGCGAATTTTATTATTATTAGATAATAAAGAACAACAACTTTTTTTGAATAATTCACACCCTGAGATAGAAAGAGTTTCTGTCAGTGAAGAACAAGTATCATTCCATTACAGGTCCAGGTAAATGTTTATCATTTTAGATAAAATAAATATAAAAGTCTTGCATACAATATAATTTTCATTACTTTTTCTAAATGAATGTAAATGTAAGAAAATAAGAAATTTATTGCTCTGAAAATTAAGTTTTAATACATGTTCAGTACATGAAAACAAAAATATATGCAGAAACATAGGCGCCGACTTTGAAATATTTTGTCAGGTGCACTCACCGAACATAAAATTGAGATTATACATACACAGGATGGTGACGGGCACTACCGTACATAAAAATTTAACAATTCTTCATTTGAATCAATAAACAAAATTAATTTTTCATGCTTTATAACGTCAAAAATTAGGTATGAAAATGTCGAAATCACCTCAGAAATGGCGATGAAGCCATGGAATTGACACAAAAACCGTGTTCCTTCGGGTTGTGATTGTGATTTTGTGAATCCTGATTAATTTAATCGGGATCCTTTTGAAACAGGATTTAAAAATTATAGCAAGAAAAACAACAAAATCTAGTGTCAAATGTCAATGTCATATGCAGACTAATGCAAACTATCCTACTTTATTTTATAAATAATCAACTGTCTATAGTGTTATAGTCAGAATTAAAAATGGATTATATTGAAGTAAAAAATAATGTTCTTGGTAAGGAATATGAAGTATGTGTATTTCAAACAAATCTTTATGTGGTTCATTACATGCTTTTGTAGAAAAATCTTATTTCCCTTAATGCCACAAACCCCACATTCGTAAATTTCTACGCTCGGAATAGTATATTTTCAATTTGTTCTGAACTGAATCCATGTGAATCACTCAAAAAGGTTGATTCTGAAGGGAAGGCGGAAGGTTGTCTAGTGATCACAAAATGAGAAAGTGGGGATAACGAATAGGAAACGTAAAAACATTATTCTTCTTAATCATGATCACTTTTATCATTTAGATTACGAATCACAGCCCGAAGGAACACGTCTAATGAGAAAAAATAATTAATATATGTGTAATTTTTGTTTCAATTCTCTATATGGCTATTGGAGGTGATTTTCGAATTTTTTTTATATCTATTTTTTTCCCTTATAAAGCAAGCAAAATAAATTTTGTTCATTGTTTCAAATGCGGAATTTTATGCACCTTGTTATTTAATTTTTTTTAATGATTACATATTATGATTCACGTATTACACATCATAGATAAATAAGAGAATAAACATACTAATAAAAATACAGAATTTCTATTTATTTTTCAAATTGTTTATTATTTTGAACAATAAATATTAAATAAAGATGTAAAGGATGAGTCTGGGAAGATGCCCCTCCCCGTCCCTTTAGTTTTTTTATTATAAGTAAAAGAACAAATTATTTGATGGCAAATGTAGATATTTTTTATAAAGTCACGTTTACAAGATTCGACTATCAACTTTTATTTTTTAAATAGCAAACATTAATTATTTCACTAAAATATAAACCGCCATTTTTTTGTCTTAAGTTGTTCTTATTACTTGATTTGATGTTTTAGCTTGTTTTGTATAACATTGTTGCATTTTGTTTATTTTCACATAGCTACTTACAATATTTGAATAAACATTATTTCTCATATTTCTCAAACTCATTTACTTGTTATTTTTCTCGAATTGTTTCAAATACATTAATAAAAAGTAATAGATCATTAAAAAGGCAAAAAATGGTGGTTTCTATTTTAATAAAATAATTATTATTATTATTTTTAAAAAATTCTAGCTTTATAAAAAATATCTACATATGCCATCAAATAGTATATTTAAAATAATAAAAAATTTATATGAGCAAATTTTTTTCTATTAGTACTTATGATACAAAAATTAACGAGGAGGGGGCTCACCCTATATATTTAAAATTTGTTTGTCCGAATTTAGTGCCCCCCTATTATATATTTAAAATTTGTTTGTCCGAATTTAGTGCCCCCCTATTAAAATTTTCTAAATCCGCCACTGATCGCTTTATCTTTATTGACGACATGATAACTATCAATATTAACTTGAGTACGTTCTTATAAAGTAAGTACTTGAAGTACAGACAATTTTTTTATATTTTTGAACAACTGATTTATCAGGATCAAGTTTATAATGTGGATGTGATAAAAGTAAAAAAAAACCCATCAGTATAATTTCTTTTTTCTACAGTCTATATACAAAGTAGCCATTTGCGTTCTCTTTTGCAAACGCAGAATGTCACTTTGCCGCTCATGCGCGACAAAGATAAAACGCTCGCTGTCTAAATTTCTAACTATACAATGATGAGAAATGTCAATTGTCTACATTCTTAATAGAAACGCTTAGTCAGGAACTAATGGCACTGTAGTTACAAATAACTGCTCTGACGGTACGGTATATTACATAACCAAATAAAAATGCCGCATTGCTGTGAAGATAAAATAGGGCATTTATTTACAAAAACGAATGTATAAAATGCTTAGATTAGATTGAAGCAATAGCTCAAGAAGAATGGAAAATAATGATACATTAAAATTAAATATAAAATAAATTGTGTGAACAGTTGTGCTGCCACCTGCAAAAGTTTGGCGTGAACGCTCCCAATGGACATCCACTTTTTCACTGCATTAGTTTCATGTACTTGAAACAAATAAATTTTTGTTATCGTGGAGACCCTTTTGTGGCGACTGTAGAAAAAATCTTGTGTGTGTTTCGAGCGCAAATGGACATTGTAGATTTCGAGAGAATGCCGTGTCGCGCGGCAACAACCTCTCAATCGACAATGTCCCATTTTGCGCTCTTAAGACACAAACACTATTATCATACGTTGTCAATGACGACGAGGAATAATAGTTATTTGTAAATCAAGGCCGCGAAAACTCTTAATAGCGTACCGAGAGACAATCTCAAAGGCGCTAAAGAATTTCGCGGGCAAGGTATAGGTACACAATAATTTTTTTCTACAGTCTATATACAAAGTAGCCATTTGCGCTCTCTTTTGTCAACGCAAAATGTCACTTTGCCGCTCTAGAGCGACAAAGTAGAAAAAACGCTTGCTCCTCAAATTTCTAAACTATACAATGTTGAGAAATGTTACTTGGCTACATTTTTAATGGAAACGTTTAGTCAGGAATTAATGACACTGTAGTTACACATTACCCACTTACATAACCATACAAAATGCCGCACTGCTGTGAAAATAAAATAGGGCATTCATTCACAAAAACGAAAGTATAAAATAATAAAATGCTTAGATTATATTGAAACAATGGCTCAAGAAGAATGGAAAATACCGATAAGTAAAAATAAATAAAAAATAAATTTTTGTTATGGTGGAGGACCCCATTGTGGCGACTGTAGAAAAAATCTTGTGTGTGTTTCGAGCGCAGATGGACATTGTCGATTTCGAGAGAATGCCTCGCTCCTGCGTCGCGCGGCAACAACCTCTCAATCGACAATGTCCCATTTTGCGCTCTTAATACACAAATAGCTATTTTAGTCGACCTAAACAAAAAATTGAATTTTTCGTACGCAAAAGTGCCCAAAAAATGGCTGTTTTTCGGCCGCTTTTATTATCCGATTTAAGGTAGCGCCAGCTATTATTTCGTGTGTTAATAAAGAGAAAGTAAACGTATCTGAAGGAGACACAAATATGAACAATTGTTCAGTTGTTATAAATAATTATATCAATAAATAATTAATAAAAACCTAGCAAATTTGTAAATTTTATTAATAAAGTCGATTAAAAATTGTTGTGTGCACCATTGCCAAAATGTGTTATTTCGTCCTCGTCTGCTTCTCAGACTCGGCCTATTTCCTATTTCGTGTATACAAAGTGAATTTTGTCAAAAAAATGAACAATTTTGTATAAATGGTTTTGGGGTTTTTTTTAAGTTGTGAAGCTGGTAACCCTAAGTGTCAAATAAATATCTTTCATTTTAATTGTCATTACTCATGCGACATTTCTGAAATTAAATTTTTTATAGTAAAATAGCTACATCAAAAAGTAAAGCAGTCTTTTAAATTAAAATTCGAGGTCGGAATTTATTTGTCGGCTCATAGAATAATAAATATAATTTTTTAACTTGTAAGTAACTCTTGTCAATATATGTAATGTCAAAATTAAATGGCCGCGTTCAACAAGGCACAGCGCTGGCAGGACTGAGCGCCGGAGTTTGCCGAACGCAATGAATGGACGAATGTGATTGGTCCAGCAACTGTATTCGGTGCTCAGCGCTGTCAGCGCTGTGCCATGCTGAACGCGGCCAATTATTAAATTATTTTTCAAATGTTTATTGAAACTGTCGATGTTACCAACCTTGATATTTTAATATTTCTTTCAAAAATAATTTTGAAATAAAAGTAAATTAATGCTAAATAGGAAAAATAGTATGAAAAACACGTATTACAATAAACAACTAAAATTCCAACTTTTATTCTATATCAATATACTTGATTGGTTAAATTTTTTAACTAGTTGTTAAAAATTAACCACTGATTTACAGAATAGGCCCGTTAAACAGTTTCATTGAAATAGAAATAATATTTTTTTGGAAAATAGAAAATGGGGGTCATTTTTTATCAAGATTAATACAAAAAATCCTCGTTGGCCTGTCGAAATCAAATTTATATTTATTTAATTTTTTTAGAAAAGTTTACTCTTTCGAACTTTCTCTATCATCTGTTGAGCTCATCTTTGACACGGATTTCGATCCCACACGTCGCACAATGTTCATCGTCCACGGCTGGAACAATGATAGGACGTCCCATATGAATCAGCTCGTCTCCGAAGCGCTATTGACCGCTGAAGACTGGAACGTCTTCGTAGTGGATTGGGGACAGAAGGCCCACGGTCTCTACACTATTGCCCTAGGTTCCGTTCCTGGTGTGGGAGAAGTAATTGCCAGTTTCATAGACAGATTGATGACAACGACAGGGATGAAAATAGACAAAGTTAATATGGTTGGTCATAGTTTAGGGGCCCATGTGTGTGGACGGGTGGGGAATCTTTTGAATGGGCAAATCGAGACGATTGTGGGTAAGTTACTAAAAGCCCAATCTCGTAATAGTCCGACCGGTTTACATTTTCAACAAATTATAAAACCTACATAAATGGTTAAATTTTTTACAAAATTCTTTCGGCTACTTTAATATAGACTTAAAACTAAAAAAAAAAAACAGTGGGCCAAATGACGAGCGATTAAAGGTCATCTTCTAGTCCAGACTTAGTTTTGATCCAGACCTTTTTCTTTTGGCACAATGAGAAACAACTACGTAAAAATCGAGAGTTTATTGTTTTTGACTATTTTTACGGTTCCGGAAATTGAAAAATTATAAACTACAGCATATTCGGATGCAATATTTTTTTCTGTAGCAAAAATCTAAATACAATTTTGCTCTAAAATAATTACGGGAGCAAATAACTGCATATTAAGATTTTATCATTGAAATACCTATGCTGCGTCGTCCAAGTCAACACCCTGTATATATATTTTAAAGATAAGCATGTTACATTTATCCATTCTTATCACGCGTCTTTCTTATCAATGCAAATATGAAAGAGATAATTTTATGCCAACTTGTTAATTCGTTCGTGGTATAGATGACTTTCATCAGAATATTTTAAAAATGTAATGTTAAATAAACTATTTAAATTAACGAACAGTTTTTTATTAAAACTAGAAATTTTTGTAAGAATACTGTAACGTCTTTTAACACTCAAATGCAAATATCTATAGTTTAAAATCTATAAGAATTTGCTTACATGAACTAGTGCAGTTATTTTTAGGTCCTTTACTTAAATTTTAAGCTTTGTTCTTTAATTTTACAACACTCTATATTCGAATAATTAAAATACTTTATTACAATTTTTCATTATTATTTTTCTAGGGTTACCTTTATCTTTTGTCTATTCTTATCGCACGCCTTTCTTGTCGATGCAAATATGAGAGAGATAAATGTATGCCAACTTGTTAATTCGTTCATTCGTTCATGACTTTCATTTGAAGTTTTTAAAAATGTACCAAAATTTGTTTCAGGCATGGACGCAGCTATGCCATTTGTAAGCATAAAAGACATCAACGGCCGCTTGGATCCTACCGATGCCAAGTATGTCCAAGCTATTCACACAAGTGGTGGATTTTTGGGTATCTTAAGGCCCATTGGAGATTCTGATTTCTATCCAAATGGTGGCAAAAGCCAAAAAGGATGTGGTTTGGACCTAGTCGGTAAGATATGAGAATTAATTCATTCAACTTTATTATTGTATTGCATTTTAAATTAGAAGTACATTTATAATCTCATTTCCACAAAATAAAATAAATGATTATATCAGAGCTTTTACCCATTTCTGGGTGTGCCAATCTGCTTATAGACGCAGGCAGATATCGATTACCGTAGATCAGCGTTTCTTAACCTATGGGTCGCGTAAACTATTCCGAATTTTATAATTTTGATTACTAAATGCCAATCATATTTTTCTAAAATATATATATATATATATATATATATATATATATATATATATATATATATATATATATATATATATAATTTCACAAAAATGTTACTAATGTTAGCAGTACAATGAAGAATTGCTACTGCTAATCGCCCTACCGAGACCTTGAGTTCATTTTGTTGAAAAAAAAAACAATCTTTGGAAATAAATAATTGAAAATATTATTACCTTTTCTACTAGGTACAGTGTGTTAATTAAAAACGGGGCCATAGGTGTTTAACATGGGATATCAGTTTTTCCATGTGCAAAAGTTCCCAATTAATTTTAGACAAAAATGTTTCAAATAAAAGATAGATAATTAAATTGTACGCCTAAACCACTAAACAGAATTAATTTTGCACGTTTGGTATCGTGTAAAATTTAATTTGAAATTCCATAAATATTGCTTATTTGTGGCGATAGCCATGGAATAAAAACAATGTTATGAAGAAATGCATTTATTTTGAACTATCAGAAATTCGATTTTCAAATAAAAATTACATGTAATTATATTCTATACCTAAGTTTTTATAATGTAGATCTAAATCACTGTAGAGATTTTATTTAAATTTTATTTTGTAACCTGAAAAATCGAAATTTTGACAATTCAAACGATATGTATTTCTTTGTAATTTTGTTAAAATTCCATGGCTATCGCTACAAATGAGCAATTTTTCTACAATTTCAAATTTGATTTTACACGTTACTAAACGTACAAAATTAAATCTGTTTAGTGATTTAGGCGTACAGTTTAATTATCTACAAATTTTATTTGAAACTTTATTGCTTAAAAATAAACGGGAACTTTTGCGCAAGGAAAAACTGATTTCCCATGTTAAACGCCTATGGCCCGCTTTTTAATTAACACCCTGTATATGTCCGAATCTGTTTTTTTTTGCTCTTGTAATTACTAAAACTAACTTTTAGGAACCACACCGCCACTATCAATAAAATGAATACCGCCTTTCAATATAAAACCGCTACTTGAAGAATTCTCAAAACTTTTTTAATTTAAATTTTAAAGAAATGCATTTTCAGTCATGTTCGAAAGTCAAATTGGACAAATATGGAGAAGGTAATATTTACGTCTCAAACATTTGACTATCGAACAAAATTAATAGGCCAATTCTAAACTAATCTGTAAGTCTTACAGATCTGTAAATCTGTGAAAATGCATCTCTTTTTATTGATTAATATAAAATTATACATAAGAGTGACAGTTTTCATTGCAATTTTGTTCATTATTTAGAGATTTACAGATCTGTAAAGGTGCATTCACAAATGAAAATTAGGTTTTGATTTATGGTTTGTTTATACTTTAGATAAAGGTGCATTCACAAATGAAAATTAGGTTTTGATTTATGGTTTATACTTTAGATTTAAAAACTTTGGCCGCATATTATATAATGACTCCATTCACACTTCAGAATTCAGGGTCTCTAAATCCAAATCATAAAGCTAAACAGCAAGGCCCAAACTTTAGGTTTATGATTTAGTTTGACGTCACAAACTTCACCAATGAGAACGAGTCTGAAATGATATATATATATATATATATATATATATATATATATATATATATATATATATATATATATATATATATATATATATACCCATTTTTATTTAGTATCCACTTGGTGGATTCGGCTTTTTAAACAAATGCGAGAAGAACATGAAGACTGTCATAACTTACAACCAATAATGCCAACCGAATGACAGTTTCACAGCGCACAGGTGTCTTGTTGAGTACTGCTCTACCGATATTTTAATCTTATTTTTGAAGCATAAACACAGATGACTGTACATATCAAAACTAATTTACACGTAATTTAAACTTACATTTATGAATGACTTACTTAAACCTAAACAAAAACCATAAACCTAATTGTCATTTGTGAATTCACCTTAAGAATTACAGATTTGTTTAGAATAGAGACATAATTGAATCAAATTCATGTAGTTACCAAATTGAAACAAGTTTCGTTTAATTTGAATTTGCTTATCTTATTTTGGTGTTAAATGTATATTATTACTATATTCCTACAAATTGATTTTCTTATTTTCATAAATAGATTATTGTTTATAATAAGACATATGTATGGGGTCTCGTGGTCGCGTACCTGAGTGTCAGGTCGCGAATCTGAGGAACCGGGTTCGATTGGCCCCTGTGGTGCACTCTCCACGCCAGCAATGAGTGCCCGTGAGGCGACGCCTGGGAAGCGCCTGCACGGTGCAAATATTTCATCGTTACTGATATCGAAACTGATATCTGTTTACAAAGCAGATTGGCACACCGAGCAATGGGTAATAAGCCGTGATGATATATATTTATTTATAAGACATATGTTTTTATTTTTTAAATAATTTTCTATGTAGTGGGTCACGAAACAAATAAAATAGTTAAATTTGGGTCGCGTCTTGAAAAGGTTAAGAAACGCTGCCATATATGGTGCTTACCAGGCGTCACCTCACAAGCTCATAAAAGTTAAAACTGTTGTAGACGCCGTTCCAGGGGTCACTTTTCAATTTATAATTTATAACTCCTAATTTAAAAACGAACAGTACAAATATACTGCCAGGGGCGCACACAGGTTATTTTTTTAGGGGCGGTCCGGCTGACTTCGCAGGAATAAAAGTCCACTTTAGTGCATTTTTTTTTATTTAGAACTGAGGGTTAATTTTTGGTGAAAAGTAAAGTAAGATTTGGTGGTTTTTTTATTATTTATACTGTATTTAGCAGTTTTCCATAAGTATTGGTTGTTTTTATATAATAGTTCTCAAATTTTAGAGACGGTCCGGACCTACTGGACCGCCCCCCTGGGTGCGCACCTGTATACAGCCCAACCAATCTAACGTGACAGTCCTCGCTTGTGTGACTAGCATTGTTTTAGGTCTGTCAATTGTTTATGGATTATTTTAGAGAAAAATACTTCAAATAAGAATTATGCAAAAATTAATTCTACGCATCTTTGATTATTTTTCTTTAAAATAATCCATAAACGATTGACAGAACTAAAACCATGCTAGTCAGAGCAGCGAGAACTGTCACCTAAGACTGGTTGAACTGCACGAGTATGTGAAAATAAGTCAATAATATAATTATGTTATGTTTTTTTTTTTAGCTACTTGCGCACATAGTAGATCCTATGAATACTTTGCTGAGTCTATTCTGAATAATCAATTTAAAGCGATATTTTGCGAGTCTAAATCTGATTGGCAAAAAGGACGATGTGATGGTAATGTAGTGGCACATATGGGCGGTAATAATTTAGACAGAATACGTGGAAAATTTTATTTAAATACTAATAAAAAGGCTCTATTTGCTATAAATTAATTAGTTTGAATTATAAAATAATTTATATTAAATTATTTATGTAAACATTATGTATTATTTTAATATTTCATATATGTAGTATGTAGAATATCATCAATAAATAAATACACAAATTTGCATAGTTTTTGTCAACCGTCATCTCCATTAAGGGTTTTATTTTGTTTTAATGTTTTAGGTACACAGGTGTTCATTTTAAATGGGGCACCATTGCTATCATGAGAACTATAAGAGCTGCAAAAACGGTTAAATGGGCAAACAATTTTTATTTAACAAGACAAATTTAAATAAAAGAAAAATTATTTTTTTAGACGAGCGGTTCTCAAAATACGGGATCAAACTTATTAATTTTAAATGAGAACATTTATTTTTTATTTGTTCATTCGTTAGAGAATTTAATTGTGAATTCAGTGATATAATACTGTAACGTTTTTATTTATTTGGGTGAAATGTAAATATTAGACAATTTATTAAACTATAATGAAAGTTACTATTACTAATATTAAACAATTATTAAAAACTAAATAAGATTAAAAGTATAATTAACTAGATAACACTAACACTATTTATTTAACCAATTAACACTAATATTTCACTATACGTTCCAATTTTAGACTGCCAGTCTGTTGCAGACTCTTGTAGACTGTTTACGCGATATTTATATCACTATATTTATATCACTATATACTGATATCATGTTCACTGTCCGCCTACCGACCTCTACAGCGTCTATATACTTAACTGACTCAACAGCGTCTGTACATTCAACTGCTCGGACAGAAGTCACCTCTTTCACCTTACTGTCTGTGTGTTTACTTAACTAACTTTAACCTTTCACAGCCGCAGTATCACGGACTGTCCGTATGCCACAATTCTACAACACCATTGCCGAGTATTCACTTCCACTTGCCGTTACTGTCCACGTATACCTAGCTTCCCAATACTCTTCAACACTACCGAGTATTCTCTTTAACAGCTATCCCGGTATACCAGTAACTTTCCGACTCGCCGTTACTGTCCTTGTACACTATAGCTTCCCAATACTCGTCAACACTACCGAGTATTTACATCCACAGCTATCCCAATATACCAGTAACTTCCCGAGTACCTACTCGACACCAACTGCAAACGCTCACTACGATACTGCTGTGCTTCTCACTAACACTTTATTCTCTAACACTGCATGTAACTAACTCTATGACTGTATGTAACTAACTTCACTAATGTAAGTGTCTGCCCGTCTTCACTAATGGAACTGAACTATATAAGTCAACCCCCGATCACACAACTAATGTTGTGTGATCAGGGACTCAACTGAACTAAACTAACTAACTAACTAACTAACTAACTTCCGAGCACAGCTGCGTGTCTTTTATACAGCTGCCATTATCTTCTAGAAAAGCCCTAGAATGCTCGACCGCATAATAACAATGAACACAAAAGGTTCAGGCGACCGTAAGTAATTAAACACGTCGCGACCAGTTTGTTTACATCGCCCGGCTGCTAGCGCTATTACGTCACCGCTATAAATAGACACTCGCTTACAACGGCGGCGACGGAGGGCGTTCCACGTTACAATACTTTTATTTCCTTACATAACGATTTTTTGAGAAAAATGCATATAAAGTTTTATATTAATTTGATTAAATTAAGGCTATAATAAATGGAAAAAACGAATATGTGTTAATTTTTTTTATGTAGAATTAGAATGCCATGAAAGAAATACGTGAATATTTTGTTTGTGTTGACATATACGATGAATTAAAAGTATAAAACATTCACTTTTTTCGGTCAGAGTTCTCTAATTCTATGTTCTATTCTTGGCACTCATATTACAGCTATAATTTAATTAAATTAGTATAAAATTTTACATACATAAATAAATTACATATTTTTTTATATACATATATTTATTTTAATTTTTTGTCGTGTTCTATACAAAACTGTAATGCACATATTCATTAACACTCGTAATATTTTGAACGGTTCGTTATAATTTACATGCAGTAAAAACAGTCGACATTAAAAAAAAATCAAATGTAATAGACCAGAAAAGTTAGGTTAGAATTTGCCTTTGGCGCGAGTTCATAGTTTGAATTCCCTAGCATAGGTTTCATATAAGTGTTTAATTTTACAGATAAAAAAAGATATTTTAAAAATGTAATTAAGCAGCTCTTGCTAAGAATTCGATAGTTTGTTTATTCAGTAATAGATTGCAACATTTTAAACCTGAAGAAAAGGTAAAGTAAGAAAATTATTAGAAATTTAAATGCTTGGTGCAAGCAAGGATACCGTATGTCGTTGACCCACCAGTAAATAGGACAGCACAATAGAAGATGAAGCATGCACGATCAAACTAGGACATACGTTCAATGAATTTTGTAGTGTTGTATTATTATTTAAATAATTATAAACTGTGCAGAGTTCATGTGAATATTATTGTACGAATCTGGAAATAAAGGATCGGTCTAGATGCTACGCATAATGCTTTGCATAAGAGATTTACTTTTATGAGATTTCAAAAATTTCCTTGGTAAGAAATACACGGGGATTGAAATTATGTTCTCAGCGTTATGAACTGAGTTTGAATTTCGCGCCTAAGTTTGACCGTTACACTTTTCTGTCTATTTTTCGATTTTGATTCTATTTGTCAAAAATTGTAACGAGCCGCTTTGAATCTTTACGAGTGCTTATGAATATGGGCATAAGTCCTTAATCTATAAATTTGTAAATAATGAACAAAATCGTAAAAAGCTACCACTCTTAATTAAAAAATTTATATTAATCAACAAATATAAATAGACATATGTTTGTTAATTTTTTACAGATTTACAGTCTGTGAGACCTAACTATTAAAATCCCCCCGACACTCCCAGATTCCTTAAAAAATAGGACATGTTCGGGAAAGCCCGGACGCAAGACAACCCTACTTTTCTTAAATATATTAAAATATAAATTTATAAAAGGAATCATTTTTAAGCATTTTATCTGTTCGTTTATTTCCATACATTCCTACAACTTTAACGTATCTTAAATAAAGTATTTTCGATTAATATACCGGGTGTAAATGAAATAAGTGCATTAAATTTAACCAGTAATGTAACTCGACGAGAGAAACAATATTTCTTAATAACTTTTTTTTCTAAGTCTTTTAGATTTTCAGTTAAAATTCTTTAAAGATTTGCTGCATATTTCGTTACCCGCCCATGGAGAACAAATGGCTGCTGCCGTATTCAAGTGGGATACAAACAGCTCAAAAATTGTCGGTTATCGGTTACACTTGCAGTCACAGTAATTAATAAACGAATCAACGGAAATAACATCTATTATTAATTAATTCGTAATAGTATAATTTTTAAAATAAATAAATTTAAATTTTGGATGGCAAAATTATAAAGTTGTCTATTAAATCAGGCTTTTAATCACCTGCGAATAGAGGAAGACCAGGAGGAACGAGGGGTGCGAGGTATCGAGGAAGAGCAAAAGTATAGTTATTAGGTTATGAGATGATTATTTATCTTCGACAAATCATAATAGTTTAAATACGTTATTCAAAAAATGTAAGTACAAACTTTTGCAGCCCGGCCGTGGTGTAGTTGGTAACACGCAGCAGTACAAATGCTGAGATTGTGGGTTCAAATCCCGCCGGCTAGCATTATTTTCTTTCTTTCCTTGATTTAAATTCAAATAAAAAATAGCACTTACATTTATCTTAATTCTACTATTTGCAATACATTCCTGATAAGGTTGTGCGAATGTTTGACAATTCACAGGTGTTTAAACGTAGTGGTAGTTTAGATACACCCCACACCTAACATATGATGCGGGTCTCATACATGAGAATATAACTTCAGAAAATATTGTATAGATATAAATACTGAGATCGTGGGTTCAAATCCCGCCGGCTAGCATTCTTTTCTTTCTTTCCTTGATTTAAATGCAAATAAAAAATAGCACTTACATTCATCTTAATTCTACTATTTACAAACTTTTGTCCATTTAAACGAGGTACATGAGTATCAATAATTAGTCGTTCATTTATTATTCCCGCCCAAACATTTTTTAATGAAAATTTTTACAGTATTTTCGTCTGTTGAAATGTGTATTGTGCATAACAAATACACCTTCCCAAGTAAATTCAGTCTCATTAACGAACATTATGAGCCATTCCCAAAATCGAAGTCTGCTGAAAACGTTGATCTTTTTGCACATGATATGGATACAACTGTTGCTTTATTTAAAATTGTCATATGTGACACTTCGTATTGTGATAAAGATGTACAAGATTAACAAATGTGCAAATATTAGGAACAGTATGATTTGGAAACGTTCCGTCTAAATGCGTTGGCAACTCTATAACACTATCTTTATATCAACCACAAATTAAAATGTAGTAAACAAACGAATAAATAAATAAACCATAGGTAAGTAATTACAATGTCTGTGTACTCGCTATTTGTAAACGTAAGCATTTTGACAGAATTTTACCTGATAAACAAGTTTATTACTAATGTCAAAATTTAATTGCAACAACTGACAGAACTGTCAATTGCTAAAACAAAATTTTTCATAGCTATTGCTACTGCATTCAATTATTAGAAAAATACGTGGAACGACTCGTCAATTTACGGGGTTGTAAAAATGCTAAAAAAATATGCGATTTCGAGAAAAAGTTATTAAGAAATATTGTTGCTCTCGTCGAGTTACATTACTGGTTAAATTTAATGCACTTATTTCATTTACAGCCTGTATTATACAATCGACTCTCTATAAATCGAATTCGCAAGGGATATTTGAATTTGTTCAAATTAGAGAGAATTCGAACTAGAGAAAGTTTATTAAGTTATTTAACAGAAAGATAACAATTTGTTAGAAAAATAAGATGTACAATAGGAGGGAGTGAAATTATGAATTTTGGAATTTATAGTTGGCTTGGTAGGGATTGGTGTTCTATGGTGACTTGTTAATTGTACATAGTATTTTTTTTTTATCTCGATTCCTTGAACTGTTAAATAATGAATATAAAAGAGAATATTGTTAATTAGGAACACATTCTTTTTCTTTATTAAATTTGGATATTATTTTTCAAGATTCGATACTGGTCCTTGTAAATTCGTTTCGGTTGGATAACTCAGATACAGCAGAAGATGCCTCAGTCACAGTTTTCAAATGAAAATTAAATTCATAAACGGTATCGTTAGAGGCTCTAGAGAGGAGGACAAATGCGTCTAAGAATTGTATCTAAATTCGATTTATAGAGAAGTGAATTTCATTGAAATTGATGTCAAATGCCCAGTAATTAACTCGTACGGCTGTACAATTTAAATTAAAGAGAGGTCGATTTAGAGAGAGTTGAATGTATTTTATTAATCAGAAAGTAAACTTAATGGCGAATATATTAACGGAGTCTGTCAGACTCCGCGCCACCAATAATGTTACATTTTACATTTTTGGGCGCCACCACTGCAGGGCGAACAATCTTACTGTTTACGCTCTACATAGATAAAGATATCTTGATGGTTACACATTTGGCGTATTCAAATAATAATTTAAAATTGATAAATAAAATAAATACTGTAAAAAATATATAATTAAATTAATAGGTAATAGTAGAGTTTTCAGATGAGGAATATAGTAGTAATATATTTGATTAAATTGGAATATGGTAAGTGAAAATAAACTATCACATGGCTGCATTAAGCAGAACAAATACGATTAGTAATCATTTTAGAATGTTTAATAATCGAAGACGTAACAATGAATCATTTTGCTGAATGCACATTTTAGAGACAAACGCGCTTATAGGTCCGGTTTTACCAAGTATAAATTAACATGCGGTTATGAAACATGTAGTTAAAAGTAACATGAAGTTAATGTCCGGTTACCATCGTAAACGTTTTTCCACACAAACGGAAACTCCATGCTAGCTAACCCAAAGTTTTTGGTTATTTTTATAAGGTTGGTACAATTTTCTCGTTGAAAACGGTGTTTTATACAGTTGACAACACTGAATTTTGACAGGTGTTTATTTTGTTTCATAATATTTCATTTGGTTTGGGTATTTACGTTGTGTAAATATGTAAATTATAGCACCTACACAATTCAGAAAATCTGATGTGGCCAGCACATAACTTCCCGCCAGATATTTTACCTGGTTGTACGCATAAAACGAAAAATATTTTAAAATACAAATACATATATTCATGTCTCACTACAAAATAATTCTCACATATATTTACAAAATCTCTGGGATATTTTAATATAAATTATGTACAATACATACATTTATATTCAATATCCTGAAATTTTCTTTTTCTACTTTCCTTTTCTTTTTCTTTAATTCGTCATTTTTTCGCAAATTCCGCTTATATTCTTTTTTACGTATATTCTTTTACGTTGTTGACTTTTTTTTATTTTCATAATCTTCATAATAATGTACAAATATTTTTGACAGCGGCATACAAATATTTTTGACAGTGACATTTATGTGTCAATTACAAACATTTGAATTACTTGCCTTGAAGTAGTTTGATTTGAGAATTTTTAAATCAAATTTTTTTATATGCATTTCTTTATTTTTAAATCTATAGAAGATATAATAATGAATTTATATTTATCGAATAAAGAACTTAACATTCTTTAATATAAGTATTTACATAAATTTTTAATAAATAATATTTAGATGATTTTTTTCTTATAACTACTACTTCCGGTTGTCCAATTGTTACCAAAACTTAATCAACTCTTCCCATTATTGTTAGATTGAGGAATCCGTAGTTAAAAATGTCTTAAGTCTTATAGTATTTGAGAAATCGTGAATCCAACATCCACACATCCACACACACATCCACACACACACACACACACACACACACACATACATACACACACACATACACACACACATACGGACATCATCGTAAAAATGTTATAATCGGATTCTAGGGACCTTAAACGTGCTTATTCACTAAAATCTGGATATGCGATTTGTAGCATGAATACAATACCTCTCTTAGCGAGAGGTAAAAATGAGCAATATTGTAAAATTCGCGTTTCCTTTCTACAATTTCTTCAGAAGTGGTAGACTCTACTTATTCCAGCAATAGTTGTGATTACTATTAACTTAGAAACTTCACAAAATATTGCGGCAACTGATATAAAGGAACCTGTAGCATAATATCTTCAATCCAGAAATAATTGTTCTGCAGGAGACAATGCATGATGTTTGGAATTATATAAAATTTGTATAATAAAAACTCTTATTGACTTAAACCATTAACTATGATATTTATTTATACATTTCATGTCAAATGGCATCTTCAACTTGTTCTATAATATTTTTGACAGCGCGGACAGCTTGAATCCTTTAAAAAACTCCTTCCGACTATATTTTTCGAAATTATTTGGCCTTTGTCAAAATATCCTTTGCTGTCCTTATTGGTACCTCTTCATCATCGCTATATGCATTTATATCATACGGATACAAAATCTGATAATTATTAAACATTAAACAAAGTCTTAGGCACAAAATTAAAGGTTAGTTCATATTACCAAGTTAACATGTACTTTTCTAGATGTTAAGATAACATGTACTTTAGCTTGAGGTTATGGATAATATGGAATGGAAAAACAACTTTTTTTTACTAACATGAGGACGTATGTTTTTCTTAACTGTCAAGTTTACATTGTACATTTTTAGTTTTGACATTTGTTTGGTTAGTTATTATTATTAATATTTTATGTAAAAATGAACAATAATATTTTCAAAAAACGATGTTCGACTGTGTTAGGGATGGAATTATTTTCTTCGATAATGGGCTGAATATGAATTTCGCCAGTGTTGTCGATATTTAATTAGGCCATTACTGTTAACAGAAATTGAAAATTGAGAGCAGAGTCAGAAATGAAAATTAGTATGAATTACAAATTACACCCACCGATAATCGGTAATAGTAATCACAAATCATTTTCTAAATGCGATGGATTAGTTCTCATCGGCCTTTTCTAAGTGCGTTCAGCAGACAATATTCATCGATTGCTAATCGTTGTGTTCTGTTGAATGCATAGCCTATTAACTATGAGTTTATATAAAATGAAATTTGAAATAGCTGGAGGAGGTAATATGCTGATCAGATAAAATATTTGTTTATTTATAATTAAATTTACATTTTTAACTGCATTTAAATGAAACTCAAATTAACAATTCATGGGCGGTGGCTGTGCATAAAAATGTGTTCATTTTTACTCGGGTTAGAATATCTTTCTGCACAATTTGTAATACAATCTGTTCTTATTCTCAATATATGTACATACATATTCATTTGCCTACTTTTTGCACGATTGTAGATAACTAAATTATAAATTGTATTATGGCTAATTACAATAATAAAAATTTCTATTAGTGTGAAGTAATTTTAAATGTGATAAAAAAAATAAATGAATTTTTTTACGATGAATGTTTTTATATTTTGTGACTATTGATATAATTATTAGTTAATGGAAAAATATAAATTTGTAAAACTGTTTACTTCTTGTGTATATTACAAGAAGCCTACTTTTTGCACGATTTTTGATAACTAAGTTATAAAATGTATTACTGCTAATTATAACAATAAAATTTTCTATTAGTGTGCAGTAATTTTAAGTGTGATAAAAATAAACGAAATTTTTTACGATGCATGTTTCTATATTTCGTGACTATTAATATAATTATTAGATAATGGAAAAATATAAATATGTACTGTTTGCTTCTTGTGTGTATTACAAGAAGCTTAATAATGAAGACTTACATATTTTTGTTAAGTTTTGTTGCACTTCTCACTTTTGGTAAGCATATATACATGTCTCAAAGTAAATAATATCTCACAGCTTATTGCAAATTTCTAGATTAAAATAGTTATTTGTATATCAAGGCCGTGAAATCACTCTTTAGCCGAGAGAAAAATTGTCGCCGAGGCCGCTTGCGGCCGAGGGAAGACAATCTCGAGGGCGCTAAAGGATTTCGCGGACAAGGTGTACACAATATTTTTTGTGCAACCGTAAAAAATATATAATTACAAATTTTATTTGTTGTAAACAGAAAGTTAGCTTTCAAAATGGTTATGGGATTGACACTTGATAAACAAAACCATGCAATTCTTAAGTGTCAAAGTGATTGTTTATCTAATTTCGCGGCCGCTACCCTGACTACGGTCGCGAAATACAATTTCGCGGCCTGTATTGCGGCTGCGAAATGCTTATTTCGCATCCGGTTGTGCAATTAATGGGCAATTATATCGTTCAATAAATGACATAAATAGTGAAATAATTAAGATGACTCTTTACCAAGTACGAGTAGTCATCTTTTGAAATTCACACTTTTTTATTACCAATGCTTCTAGAGTTAAAACTTGTATATAAATATCAAAATATTGTCCAATAATACATGCTGGTAGATGCAAAATTGTTTCACAATAAATTAATTTTGTATTTATTTAGTGCAATCAGATGTGGTGCTAGAACAACATGTTTCCTTCCACTACGTATCAAGGTAAATAATTTACGTAAATATAAAGTTTTCATTTGCAGCATAACAAAATCTGTCGCTTGGTGGCGAATTAACGATTTGCTCGCCTGTAGGCTGATATATTTTGTCACTTAGTCCCATTAATGGAATCCTTCACAAATTCATGTTTTCGCATTTGCGAATTTGAAATTTTTTGAGCAACCCTTAAAGCCCGTTTGATACCATTATAATTTTTAATGAAATTTGACATGAAATAGTATCTTATATATTATGAGTTCAGTGCCGGATTAAACAATGTGGGGGCCTTTATGCCAGGGCCGCTCCGTGGGTATAAGGCGCCTTTGTGCAAAGTTATATTTTAGGTATAGTTTAAGTTTAATAGTCATTGGCAGCCTATGACATTCAACATATCTTTCATTTTCATTCAAACACACTTGATTTCTATCTGGTGTAACATCATAAATTCAAACAAGTGTTATTTCGGAGTTCAAAAAGGCGATAACAGAGGGATTGAATGTAATTAGAATGTGGAATACAGTAGATATGTGACGTATAGTTAATAATGGAGAACATAAATATTTTGAAAAAAATAGTTCTTTAAATATGAGGGTGAAATTAAATATTAAAATGTGGCATTTTCAAAACAGCGGTTTCAAAACAAGGCTTGTGGTACCAATGAATGACATTAAAAACTCGCATAAAACTAACGATTTGATAGTGCCCATTATAAAGTTTTAAGATCTAGTTTTAATATAACAATAATTTTTTAATTTGTACTATTGTGGTACTAGTGAAAACAACCTGATTGTAGAAATTAACCCTCTATAAATTTGTGTTATTATAACATAATAACATCATTATCACCTCTATTTTGTAAGAAAGTTGTTAAGTCTTAACAATATTGCTATAGCAAAAAATCTGGTGTGGCCAACACAATACCTCCCGCCATTTACAGCTCGAGTCACAAAAAAGATTAAGTTTTTTGGATTAGCGAATTTGACAGTTTAGTTCTTAAAATATAGTCTAATCTAATCCAAGTAACTACCTTTTTTTAAACCCCTCAACAGGATTAAATCCCAATTGCAGAGTGGGTTCACATTCACACACATCCATGCCGTAGTGGGATTCGAATCCAGAGCCCCGAGGGCACTCATGACATGAGGCGGAACTATAATAAATTGAAGATTATATTTTAAATACCGGGATAGAATAGAATTCACTAATCCAAAAATGAGGATTAGCTTAAATATTTTTGTGAATCGTTAATTTTTATTAATCTAAATACGTACGTACATATTTACTTATGGTGGAAACTGTATTGAATTCCTTTTCTATTGTTCTATTTACTTAACCTTTTTAAAACGTTACTAATATTATTTTAAAATGATTAGTTGTTTGATAGTGACAGGCTCTGGGATTTTAATTAAAGATAATTTTATAAATTTATCCATAAAATATATAGAAAAAAGCATTAATGCAAATCTATAAAAAAATTAAAAATATTTAATTTTTATAATAACATTAATCTCGAAAAAATACCATTTAAAGATATTTTTGAAGAAAAACTATTTTGAGCTTCTAGTAAAGTGCCATTTCCGGTTATTCGATTTTCACCAAAATCTAATGGGTTCTTTCCAATACAGAAAATGTTCGAAATACAAGATTTCAAAATTTTCTGAATGATAGTATTTGAGTTAGAGTGAAGGATCCACACACACATACACACATACATACACACAGACATCATCGTGAAAATGTTAAAATTGGACTCTAAGGACCTTGAAACGTGGTAATTTACCAAAATCTCGATGTGCGATTTTTAGCACGATCCCTATACCTCCCTTACCAAGGGTAGCAGGAGGTAAAAAACTAATAATAATTGCGAACACTGAAAAAAACATGAAAATGACAGGCTTTACAATTGTTTCTACTAGGTTAAAAATTTTAGCAACGTTGCTAAGACAACAACTTAATAGGGCTGAATAATATACAATTTTTGTTTCGTTGAAATCTTCTATTTGTCCCATATTTTTTATTTAAATAGGTGGTGGGGCGGATTGTGAATTAGTACCGCATTTTGATAGATAGAAAACATTTATGAGTAATTATTAATTTGCTAATTGATACGGTAATTTATGTATCCTCTTAGAAACAAGCCCAACTCTACCGAATTTCATATTTCAACCGTTAATGACATCCTCTCAACTGATTTCAATTCTTCTCGGCGAACGATGTTCATCATCCATGGTAGATTTAAAAACAAGGACTCCTCTATGAATAAAGAAATTTCCAAATCGCTGCTACAGGCTGAAGACTGGAATGTATTTATTGTGGATTGGAGCGAGGTTTTCGGGAATTTTTTTTTGGATTTGGCTGGAGTTTCTGAAATTCTTATAGCAAGAGACGTAGTAACCAAGTTCATAAACAAACTGATAGAAACAACAGAATTGTGCCTAGACAAAGTTCATTTGTGTGGGCATGGTGTAGGGGCTCATGTGTGCGGACTGGTGGGAAGAAAATTAAATGGAGCAGTTGAGACGATTATGGGTGAGTAATATACAGAATAGGGGTACCACCATTTTTTTTATACAATTTCATCAGAAAGTATAAGTAAAACTAAGACTATTGGTGAAAATCCGGTGAAAAATTCCTATTAATAAGCGAGTTATAGTCCCCCGAAGTTTGAAAATATAGATGTGACGTCACGAATATAAGTTTTTATATAAAACTGTTTCCTTCGTGGACCTAAAATGTTCTTGAAATGTATGCTATTCTTAAATTATATTTATAAAAAACAAATTAATATTTTAACACTGTACAAGTCTACATGGTTTATAATTGCAAGTGTATCAAAATTATTAAGTTTAATGCAAGAAAATTATATTCAAATAAAAATTGTTTGAGAATAGGGTAGTTCAGTAATTACGTCATATGAGGCGAGCTTCATTTAAACTACTGTCCTACCGGTAAACACATTCTTTAAAGTGAATCTTATTGCCACAGAAAATAAGAACTATAATTTTAAGCAGTTCATTTTGTCAAAAATATCTTACTTAATTAAGAAAAGTTGGCTATTTAAGCTGTCATTCAGTTAAGTTTGAATATTACCATTTCAATTAAACAAAATATATTATACTAATTAATACTACTATTTAAATTTTTAAAACCTTTGCTTGGAATTACATATTCGTTCAATCTGGAATATGTTCAAGAAAAATCGCTTGAAGCGGCCGGAAGAACCCGTTTGAAAGACAGCGAACCATTTTTAGGTTAGAGTACCCTAAGAAACCGACATACTATTAATATATTAATATGGATAGACAGAGTTATTTACGTACCTTAAACTTAAAAGAAAAAATCTAAAGTTCTGAAAAGAACTGATTTGAAAATGCTCAAAAACGCCAATAAACAAAATCTCAGTCGGTATGTCGGTAAAATGTTTACAATTTGATGTTATTAATCTCAAAGTTAACTTCTTCACAATAAAAATAATATGAGCATTAAATTACAAGCCTTTCAATTCTGACCCTTACGTGTTATATCACTAGAGTCTACTTTGAAAGTATCGTTTTCACTTAGGACAATGCTTCATATTTCGCGCTATACTCTGACGTCACACTATTCTACTCCATTGCAGTACTGGACTGGTAGCCACGTGTCCGTTTTTTGAATTTGTCTACTTCCATTGGTATTAGACTCCACCCACTAACTTGGTATTCGCTATATATTTATAGGTGGTCTTTGAGTCGCCAATCGAAATAATATATGGATTTCATATGTGTGACGAGTTGCTAAAAAAAACCCTCTTATTTCCGAAGTATTTCAATTATATCATTTTATTTCTTTATTAATATTCATTATTAAGCATCTACTTTTATTATTTTTTACTAATTTCTCTTAATTCGATTAAGCTGTAATCCCCTATTTCTGCATTTCGAAGCCAACCTTGGGATTTCGCGAATTATGGTCATATTTGTTTAGGACTTTCAAAATAATCTAGTAGGATAGAGGGTAGTTCTATTTACTTACTTGATCGATTTACGTAACTATCAGAACTGTTCTGTAACTGACCTTACTCATCCAGCAGATTTGATGGCTTGGAAAAGCAACCTTTTTGTTCTATTCGTATACAGAGTAACACTGAAAAATGGGCAACTCAAAATAAATAAATGTGGCTATTTTTGAGGTAATTTTCGACATTTTCGTACCTAATTTCTGCCGATACGAAGCACATAGAATTAATTATGTTTATCGATTTAGATGCAAAATTTTATGCTTTACAACTTTCATTTGAAGCTTTTTCATCTAAAATAATTAGAGAAGCAGGAAATTACGAAAGTATGATTTTACATATTTTATATTCTAGATAAAAATACGGATTCGACGATATGCTTGAAATGAATTTTTATTAAATAAATTATAAAAACGTAGAAGAAAATTATGAATAATTAACTTGAAATGGGAAAAAATTAGGAACATCTTGAAGTTAAAAAGGCCGTAGGTTCCTTCTTTGTTTATAACATCAGTCATAAGTCTTTTATTAAATAGGACGTTCCGGACAATATTTGTCCATCCTCAGCAAAAAAACATATTTTAAATGTAATATAAATGTTTGTCAAAATAACTTAGTGAATTACATTGTTACAAACTCAGTGCTCGCCCAAAAATCTGCCAAAAATTATTGCAGAATATAAAGGAACAAGTTAACTTCAAGGCAGCAAGCTGAGCATTCTGTGCTGAGGATGGACAAATGTGGTCCGAAACGTCCTATTTAATAAAAGACTTGTGACTGATGTCATAAACAAAGAAGGAACCAACGGCCTATTTATTTAATTCCAAATAATTAACCTGCTAAGCAAAATTTACAAATATAAGTTACTATATCAACAATTAACTTATATATTACTCAATATTATCTCAACTGTTTTCACAGCTTGCCTGATATCACGGCTTAGCAGGTTAATTAATTATAATTTGCTTTTATGTTTTTGTAATTCGTTTCTTCAATAAAATTCACTTCAAGCATATAAAAATATATAGGGTGTTACATTTGAAATAAGAAAGTTAATGTCACTTCAGGCACTGGTACAACACTACCCTATACGTGTGTATTTGAATTTGGTGCCCTTCAACAGGCTCGCTTTACGCGCTAGCATAGGCGTACGTAAGATGTCTGCCTGGGTATCTAAGAGGACAGATTATTTATTTTGATATCAATGTTAGTGTTAGTACTATGAAATTTTTTGAAATAGTATTCTTTCAAAACATTTTCCGGCTTAAATTAAAATGTAAACATACAGAAAATACTTGAAACCTAATTCAAATTTAAATGTCCATTTGATAAATATAATAATTGTTCTAAATTAATAAAATCCCTTAAAACTTACATATAAATTTTAGTGTAACCATAATATACTGAGGCGGTCGATAGAAATGTAAAATAAAATATAATACTTTTCTCTGTCAGTCGGTAATCTAAAAAAGCTTTTTAGAATTGTTATATCTTTATTATTATTATTTGGACAGCCTTTTATACAACAATATATTATCTACCCGGCATTATGTCTAGTAGTCTGGTCTGGTAGTCGTAATATTCTTGCGCTGAACCGCCCTGCACACGAACGCTGTCACTCCGTCACTGGCAATGCCTGGCGTACCAGAGTACGCCCAATCTCCTTACATTACCCCTCCCTGATCCAAGTTCACGCACACATAGCCATGAGCACACGGACGGCAATACATACAATAGTGTCGCTTCTGTTGACGTTAGTCATGCATATATTCTGTGCTTCAGGTTAAACGGGAAACGCTACCATCATGCCATGCCAAATACCATGATATATGAGCCCCTAAGCCTAGTATATCAAGGAAATTAAACAATAATTACAAATAAAAAAATTATTTTGAGTGGCCCGTTTTTCAGTGTCACCCTGTATAACGTGATATATATATATATATATATATATATATATATATATATATATATATATATATATATATATATATACAGGGTGTTTCATTTAAAACAACCAGCGCTTTTTTGGGCGAACTAACTTTAGAGAAAAATGTTTTATACCAAAAATGATCAAGAATAAGGGGATAATGTAGCAATAGTAACAAACCGAATATTTAACCAGTGGTTCTCAAACGGTAGAACAAAATTATATTTTTTTAAATGGCACCCTATATAATTTTTAGCCCTTTAAATAGAATATTATTTTCTGATTCCAACGATATAAATATAGCATAAGATTGTATAACAATTATTTCGAGAAAAATGGTATTAAAAACTAGAAATAATAGGTACGTTCTATCGGTGTCAGAAATTTTCTTACTACGTCTCGTAGTAGCTGAATGGTTGTTCTTTTGTGTCAAAAAAATCTGAATATTCCTACTAATCATTCCACCGTCAGAGTTGGAAGCGTTGGTAGGAAGGTGTATGGAGTGGGGATAAATTCAAATAGCCGACTGTCGCGCGCGCATTGCTGTCAAGTACTGGCAAGTTTGTAATGTTTGTATAGGTTAGGTTGTGCCAACTAAATAAATACCTTTGCGTTGTACTTGTGTTATTACGTTTTAAAATGGTAGACAACAATAAAAAAATATTATTATTTAATATTCAGGGTATGTAGATATGACATGACAGTTATTTGCTACTGTTGCTTCTGAGCGTTCTGTTGCTATAAGAATATTTTTATTCTAGTAGGAATATTTCTGACACCGATAGAACGTACCTATTGTAATAAAAAATGGGTTACTACTAGCGTAACTAGGCAACAATACCTGTGTATTGCATAGCCTATTGTAATATTATAACATTATTTTTAATACCATTTTTCTCGAAATAATTGTTATACAAGCCTATACCATATTTATATCGTCGAAATCAGAAAAAAAATTATCTATCTAATGGGCTAAAAAATTATATAGGATACCATTTAAAAAAATATAATTTTGATTGAGAACCACTGGTCGAATTTTTGGTTTGTTATTATTATATTATTTTTCTCTCAAGTCATTAGTTCGCCCAAAAAAGCGCTGGTTGCTTTAAAGGAAACACACACAAAAAATTCTATTTGACCGATGTTGTAGTTCTTATACAAGTATTTGAGATCCTATATTTAGTAAAGTTTTCACGCAACTTATAACTATGTATTTCATTCTTAAGGCTGGTTTATGTAAGCTGTAAACTTAAGAATTTATCTTATCATTAGCATTATGACTTTGCATTAATAATTCGAGTATAGACAAATGCGTGCTGTGGTGTATGTAGCTGTAACCTTAACCTTAGCATTATGCCGTAACCCTAGAATACAGCAATTTCTAAATCTTTAAGTCATAATGCTAATGCCGACCAATCAGAATTGTACATGTTAGTGCCCGATAACTTGATCCATATTTTCGCATCTGTCAATTTCAAGTTTGACATTTGTTATTGTTGAAAAATTCTGTCAGATTGTCTTGAATATAAATGACTGTCGTTGAAAAAGATGTCCAATTAAAACAGTTGGATGAAAAGTACAGATATGATAAAAAAGACGTGTCGGTGTTAGAAATAATGATATTACCGGCCTACTCTTATTGGTTTGCCCTAAGAAGTACATGTACCGGACAACGTAATGTAAAGATGAATGCAAAGTCATAATTCTAATGTAAGGTAAATTCTTAAAATTACAGTTTGCATAAACCAGCCTTTAGTTATTAAACCTTAAATAAAATAATGACATATGAATAATTCATTGAATTTATTTGACAGATGTCAAACAGGCCGTGTTTTAAGAATATTTAAGCTTAATTCGTCCGCAGCGCGAAAAATATAATAGGCAACACGGAATGTACCTACACCACACATCTTAACATCCTCGAAAGTTACAAGACCCCGGCTTACCGTTTCAGCCTATTACAACTTCCTCGAATATTGAGACGTACTTATGTACATTATTTGTAGCTTATACAACAATTTTCTATTCCTACGATTAAATATACCTATTATGTATTTGTCATCTGTACTGAAAATCATTTCGATACAGATTATCATTACGATACAGTTGAATTTTATAACCAATTTATTGGTTTATATAGTTTTTTTTTTATTATTATGAATACATGTATTATCATGATAATTAATTCACTCGTTGCGAAATATACTAATTATATTTTTTTTAAAATAGTCTTAAACAGCGATCGCACAGTTTGTTTCACGATGCTACGGCTATTCGGTAGTAAAGTTGTCGACTACGAGTGTAGGACAAGCAAAGCACTTGAAATTTTGTGACATTTTGTTTTCTCCTCCAATACATATTTAAATTTAAATAACTTTTAATAATCACGTAACTGTAGATAGTAAAAATGTATAACTATAAAATTTGATGTTAGTTTTATGTAAACAAAACTGATTTTTTCAGCTTTGGACCCATCTGATATCACGGATAACACTTACATTCTAAACAAACATGATGCAAAGTACGTCCAAGTCATTCACACAAGTACTATAGGAATCTTGGATCCTATTGGTGATGCAGATTTCTACCCAAATGGCGGCAAACACCAGCCAGGATGCACTTTCGATATCTTTGGTTTTTGTTCACATAAGAAATCCGTTTCATACTTTGTTAAATCTATTGATAATAATGGTTTTAAAGCGAGATATTGCGAATGTGAGGATGATTGGGAGGCCGGACGGTGCGATAATAATACAGTTGCATGTATGGGCGGTAATACTTTGCAACAAGCAAGTGGAACATTTTATTTAAATATTTAATGTGAACATAAACCATATGGCTTCGATTAATTTGTCACTATAAAATAATATAAAATTAATTATGGTAACATAATGTAGGTATTATATTATGTACATTGTATACTATTTGGAATATTATGAATAAATAAATAAAAATATAAAATAATAACTAATTTTGCACAATTTTTACCTTCTGTTGCCTTTGAAAATAACATAAATTTGTCAATCAAATATAAACCAGCTTTTTTAAAAACTCTTTATTCAGTTTTCAGTTATATACAATATTTCTAATTCATATACTCAACACGGTAATACAGCGTGTTTTTTTTATCAGGGCTACTGTGGGTAAGTGGGTATCTCGGAAACTGTAAGAACTACGACTTCGACGTATAGGGACAAAAGTTGCCGTATTAGAGGGACATTTTAGTGATACTTTTGTTTTCCTAGAAACATGCACAAGTCATTACCTAGTGGCGAAAAACTATTTTTCTTTTTCAAGTACGCTATTATTCACGAAAGATGACTATTCAATGTCATTTGTTCGAAGAAAGAATACACATCACTTTATAGCAGTAGCTTAGCAACATTTTGTATTAGAAAGAGAAAGATTATTTGACCTATGTCTATTTAATTTATGATGTGTGACAGATATACGTAAATAGTGGCATTACTTTCTAACATATTTTAAATAATAATGACGTACGTCGTAGTATTACAGATACCTAATTATCTACTGCACTGCCCTCTGTGCTAATATTTACCCAGTGGCGTTGACGTTTAAATCAAATTATTATTCTTTGGTTTATAAGATAAGTCTATGTTTTTGTACTTTGTAAAAACATAAGTGAAGAACATAAATCTTTCAGAAAGGCATTATTTAGGAAGAATAATAATTTTCAAATGAATTACTCTTATTTTTTTAGTTAAAATGTTTCCATAAATATTTCATGTTGCACGCTTATGCAAACTAAATGCAATGAAGTTATCTGCAAGCAATATTATATCAAACGGCTCACAGATGACCTTGACTAGTCATCTTTCGTGAATAATAGTTTAGGTAACTTCTATATTATAGCTGTTGAAAAAAATGTTTAAAATAAAAATATTACTTCATTTATTAAATTAAAAGTTGTTTCTTTTCCTTGATGTACATTTTAAAATATATTTATTTAAATTAATAAATTCTCTTGATGTGTACCACAGATAAGTAAATATAGAAATTATAAAATCAAAATAAAACAAATAAATAAATAACGTCTAATCGATTTCGGTGTTATTCACCATCTTCAGAGAAAATACGTGAAAAATTATAAGTAAATATATAAAAATATAACATAATTATATTGTGGCGTTGACGTTTAAATAAAATTATTATTCTTTGGTTTATAAGTTAAGTCTATGTTTTTGTACTTTGTAAAAACATAAGTGAAGAACATAAATCTTTCAGAAAGGCATTATTTAGAAAGAATAATAATTTTCAAATGAATTACTCTTATTTTTTCAGTTAAAATGTTTCCATAAATATTTCATGTTGCACACGCTTATGCAAACTAAATGCAATGAAGTTATCTGCAAGCAATATTATATCAGACGGCTCACAGATGACCTTGACTAGTCATCTTTCGTGAATAATAGTTTAGGTAACTTCTATATTATAGCTGTTGAAAAAAATGTTTAAAATAAAAATATTACTTCATTTATTAAATTAAAAGTTGTTTCTTTTCCTTGATGTACATTTTAAAATATATTTATTTAAATTAATAAATTCTCTTGATGTGTACCACAGATAAGTAAATATAGAAATTATAAAATCAAAATAAAACAAATAAATAAATAACGTCTAATCGATTTCGGTGTTATTCACCATCTTCAGAGAAAATACGTGAAAAATTATAAGTAAATATATAAAAATATAACATAATTATATTGTCTATCCAGTAAAATATATTTTTATTGGAGTATTTTCAGATATATAGAACAATAGACCGGGGGCTAGTGCTACGTGAAAAATGTGTAATGGTATTCTAAATACTGACCCTTGGGGCTCACCTTAAATAGCCTGGAGAACGATTTGCTGTCTTACCCGGAAAAAAAGTCGATCTACCCAGCTCTGGGTCATGACCCAAGTTTTAAAAATAATATTTTAGAATCTAAGTATTGTGTATATCGGATCTGCATTTTTTGTGTCTTTTAGTTTAAAAATTGTCAGTTGACTAAAACCCGGATGGAATAGCATGAATAATTTCTGATAGGAAAACTTGACAGCAATAAAAGGCTTTAGCGCCGTCTGCAACGATTAAAAATGATTGGCATTTATTATGAGCTACCATTTATATATACATAATGTCATTTTATGCAGATTCTATACAGTGAATATCTAGATTCTAAAATATAATTTTTTAAAACAGTTTTGGGTCATGACCCACAGTTGGGTAGATCGTCTTTTTTTCCGGGGAAGACAGCAAATCGTTCGTCAGGGTCAATATTTAGAATGCCATGATACATTTTCCACGTAGCACTAGCCTCCGGTCTGCAACTACCTTTTTACCTCCCGCTACCCTTGATAACGGAGGTGCAGGTATAGGTATTGTGCTAAAAATTGCATATCTAGATTTTGGTAAATGACGTTTTAAGGTCCCTAGAATCTAATTTTAACATTTACACGATGATGTATGTATGTATGTGTGGAACCTCCGCTCTAACTCAAATACTATCAATCAATAAATTTTGAAACATTGTATTTTTACCTTTTTCTAATATGGAAAGAAGCTATTAGATTTTGGTGTAAATCAGATAACTGTAAATGACACTTTACTTGAAGCTCAAAATAGTTTTTCTTCGAAAATACCTTTAAATATTATTTTGTCGAGATTTATGTTATAAAAATTAAAGATTATTATATTTCCACAAGTTTGTATTAATCCTCTCTCTATATATTGTTCAGGATAAATTTATATACTTATGTATAATTTAAATCCCGGAGCATACTCTTTAAACACAAGTCCTTGGCTCAGGTCTGCAATGTATGTAACTGACATAAATGTCACTGTCAAAAAACTAATCATTTCACAACGTTTTAAAAAGAAAATAGTAAATAGAACAATAGTTACATGGAAAGGAATTTAGTACAATTTCCAGCATAAGTAAATCTGTAGGTATGTATTTAAATTTAAAAAAAATTAAATGGCGGGAGATATTATATTGGGCACAAGATTTTTTTTTTAAATGGAATGCATATTTCATTTTTACCCTATATTTTTTTTCATTTTTTCTGTTTTTATTGATGTATATGTTGTTGACACTAAGGTACGAACATATAGGCTAGTAGTATTGTCACAGTTTTATCCCCGGTTGTAATTTTCAGACTAAAAAGCGTAGTAAGGTGCGGTTTTAGATGTGTTGTAAGTATGGTTGGTTTTATTTATCATAGCAAGGCTGTCAAATTTAAAACCAAACTTACAACCGGTATACTGGTAGTATAAGACTTGTTGCAAAGAATAAAAATGGCAGGTGTAGAAGGAATTTTTGATGAAATTGAAAAGGAAAATGAAGTACAAGGAATAGCAGAACACACAGGAAGAAGGAGAAGATTTCGTGAAAGAATAAATGTTCTACAAGTATTGTCATGGTTTTGGTTACAACAGAGTTGCAACCGGGGATAAAACCGTGACCATACTACCAGCCATAGTTTTTAACGCATTTTTAATTTATATAAAATAATTATAGTTCTTTTTTCACAAATTATAGGTTATGTTCTTATTAAACAAGAATCGTGACTGATATTAATGGATAATAGAGACAATAATTACAACTAATATTACTGATTTTTATTAATTAATTGGGTAACGAGAAGTAGAAGTGGACAAAAGCGGTATTTGCTTCAATTACTTTTTTTATTTCAGAATTTCCGTGAAAAATGATGCATTTGGAATAATTAAATAACCTTTTTACAATTTTCCAGTGTTATTTTTCTAGGGTTGCCTTTACTATAATAGAATGTTAATCTAGGACACGGAGTACTTGAAATCTAGGACAATTCCGGACAACCCCACTTCCAGAAAGAGGACAAAAACTAGGACGCAAATTTTGGAATATTTTATAAGTACCTACATAAATAATTGAAATATTTTTTATTCATATATTTATTTTGATTTATTGTCGTATTCTGTACAAAACTGTAATGCCCATATTCATAAACACTCGTAAAATTTTAAACGGATCGTTATAATTTTTATGCAGTAAAAACATTCGACACTAAAAGAAAAATCTAAATGTAATTTTTCGAAATTAATTCTATATATATAGTGCTTATAAATATGAGCATAAGTCTTAATCTATAAATTTTTCACTTTTATGTAAGAATTTATATTAATCAACAAGTATAAATACATTGATATGTTTTTGTAAGTTTCTTCTAGTGAGGATACTTCCGGTCGACCAATTATAACGAAAATCTAATCAGCTCTTCATATATGGATGTAACGAAGAGGAATACGAAAGAAGAAGAATTTTTAGAATTGTAGTGTTGGAGTTATCGACGGAGAAAAAATCTTCACATACACACACACACATACACACACACACACGACACACACACACACACACACAAAGACACACACACACACAAACACACACACACACGCACACACGCAGGCACGCGCGCACGCGTGTGTGCGTGCGTGCATATATCATTGCAAAAATAGTAAAATCGTATTCTAGGGACTCTAAAACGTGCTTATTCATTAAAAATTCATCATCGATATACCAAAAACAATACCTTCCTTTCCTAAGGGTAGGTATTAAGATGTACATTAGGATGGAGTGAAATTATGAAAGTTGGAAATTATAGTTGGCTTGGTAGGGATTGGTGCTCTATGGTTACATAATAAAATTCAATTTTTTTATCTCAATTCCTTGAACTGTCACAAAGTCATTGAAGTAATTTATTACCAAAAGAAATTATAAAAATTTGTACAATTTTTTTTTTTTGTTTATTTATTAATATTTTTTTTTTTGTAATTTTGTTACATAATATGACACTCAGATTCAAAAACACATTTTAAACATTTTTAAATGCAGGGTGAACAATATTACTGCTTACGCTCTACATAGATAAACACATCTTGATGGTTACACACAGGGACGTAACTAGGATTATTTTCTGGGTGGGCCAATGAAAAATCTGAGTGGGCCATCTTATATCATAAGAACAGTATTACAGTAATAATAAATTACTTGTTACCATAATATATGGATAGCAGTATAGAAACGGTAAAACAAAAATTATAAATATTGCACTGAAAATTGGAATTGTTAAAGCAATGACTATTAATTCAAAGTTTCCGGAAAATATAATTCATAAATATATTATAAAATCTATAGTAGGGCCAATATAGTTTTATTTCAGTTTTACATTAATTTTCGTACAATTTTATTGTGTTGGGAAGTAAATGATATTCTGCTGCTCGCATATCAATTTGTGTAACGCTTAGTAAAAAGAAACTATAACTAGTTTTAAATATACGTTACAAAAATTATCTCCTTTACTTTTGACATATTAATATTATTATTTCATGCTTACGAAATCCAGAATCGCTTTCCAAAGCTCTTTTCCAATTTTTAAAATTCTAAATAATAAAGCACTATCATCGAAATTATTGTGTAAAATGCATATAAATAAATACATACTATAATTCAACAATTTAAATTATCAAACCTTTCGTCATATTAATTCGTCATTGACTAGAAAATCATTTTTTTATATAATTTAATTTTATTTCAATGTTGATAAATGTAATAAAGAATTATCAATTTACTATATTCCATATAAATTTTGCTGTAAACGATAATTAAACATAGTTTAATTTTTGTAAAACGAAATATTACAACGTATGGGGCTCGTAAGTTATTAATTTCAGTTTTGTGAATTCATCAAAAAGGGTTGGTGTTATATCTAGTATTAGTCCAGATACTTTTCTTACAATTCCATAGTATACACAAATCTGGCGTGGCCAGTATGGTATCATCTGCGTCGTTAAAATTTCTAATCAATGTCAATAGAAAAAAATCTGATGTGGCCAGCACATTACCTTCCGTCAGTTCTATGTATTTTGTACAAATTTCATACAGAAAGTTCCTTGCTAAAGATTATATTTCTTGTACTTTACCGTCCGGCAGTTGCATGTATATTATGCAAATTCCATACAGAAAATTTATAGCAAAAGTTATCCAGTAAAATTATAAGACAAACACACTATGTCAATTTCACTTGACACTGACATCTTTCAATCAAAATTTTCTTAACATAGTAGCTGTTTCCATAGCTATGGCTACTTTATGAAATTTAATTTCTTTATTATTTTTTAACTTTTATCCATTTAATATTAAGTACAAAATGCAGTCAAATCGTATATTTATAATAACATTAAATGTGAAAAAATGATATATACATAGTTTTTTCAAGAAAAACTGTTAAAATTTTCATATGAGGGTACTTCCGGTTGTCCAATTCTAACCAAAATCTAATCAGCTCTTCACATGGATGTAACGAAGAGAAATACGAAAGAATTATAATTTTTAGAATTGTAGTATGGAAGTTATCGTAGACGAAAATTTTGTTACACACACACACACACACACACACACACACAGACACACATACATACACACACACAAACACACACACACACACACACACATACATACAGACATCATCGTAAAAATAGTAAAATCGTATTCTAGGGACCCTAAAACGTGCTTATTCATCAAAAACTCACCACCGAATTTTTTGACCAAAGACAATACCTTCCTTACCTAAAGGTGACGGATGGTAAAAATGTAACGTGTCATGTTTTATTTGGCAATTATTATTGGTTACTTGCAATAGCAGTGTTGCTACAAAATTGGGGCGATTGCATGAAAAATTCAATTTTTTCTCCACGGAAAGACATACTATCCATCTTATTTTTTGGCAATAGGCTCACATACAATTCAAATGTTTATTATGCAATATGTACGTTTTACATCCACACAAATTGTATTTATTGTTACACGTTCTAAAATTATTATCTCTTTTGTAAAATAAACTACATATTTTTAAAAAATTTGGGTGGGCCAGCAGGTGGGCCAACACGTCAATGAGGTGGGGCGTGGGCCAACCGCCCCCCCCCCTAGTTACATCCCTGGTTACACATTTGACGTATTCAAATAATAATTTAAAATAAGTCGCGTTCAGCCACACCTAGCAGCTAGCTAGCGAACTTCGTTGAACGGACCACAATCGAATGAAATTATTGAATATGAATATGAAAATATATTATATTTCTTGTAAATTTCGCAACTTCCTGTTTTGAGAAATTAAAAAATAATAATACGGAAAATCCAGCAAGTGGTAAGTAATATTTCTTGATAAATTATGAACTGGCAAGTTTCTTTTCACGAAATAATATAAAACTTTTTAAAACTATTTTCTTAGGAAATTTATTTGCAACCAATTACCGTTCGAGTCACCACGACCGCTAATGTCTAGCCCTAGCTAGCATCTAAATAGCTGCTAGGCGCCGGCAGAACGGGACCATTGATAAATAAAATAAATTCTGTAAAAAAATAAATAATTAAATTGTTAGGTAATGGTAGAGTTTTCAGAGGAATATAGTAGTAATACATTTGATTAATTTGGAATATGGTATGTGAAAATAAATTATCACCATCAGGGCCGTAACTAGGGTGGGGCAAGCGGGGCGCAGAAATAAGTTCTTCATTTGATAATTCTCAGAAAAATTCTTAAATATAAGCCAAGCACACTCTTGGATTTCTTATTGCACACTTTGCGAATAAATACTGTATTTCTATGCACTGTGATTTTTAAAGTTCGAGCGCAGGCACCCCCAGCGCGTGGCAGTCCAGTCAGTGAATGTATCGGCAAAAGCACACAGAGATTGAATCCCAGGATTAAAGATCGGGCTTGCTTTTGTTTTTGTGCGAGTAGAGGCTTTTCCATTGCTTAGATGAAAAAATTTTAAGTTTGGATTGTATTATGATGATTTATTTTACCTTGGAGAACCCATATCTGTTTTTTTTCTTCTCAGAAAAGTGTCTTTAAAGATCGATTTGCCAATCACATTTATCCATTTGACAGGCAAATCTGGGATAGACACTGGGCGATCTTCTATAATAATCATCGAAAAACGCCCAGTTTTAAAGTTTGTCTCGATATTTCCGGTATTTTTAAACTGCAACATTAAGGTTCTCGTCGTTCCTGACGAATACTTAATTTTTTTACAATTTTTTGCCCAGAAAGCCTATTTTATGCGCAATAATAATAGAATTTCGTATATTAAAGGATAAAGACTTTCCGCGAAACTACTTTTTTAACAATCATACTGCATTGACATGTCAACAATAAGTTTTAATTGGTTTCTTAATGCAAAATCAATAATACATTTGAAGAAAAAAAAATTTGATGTGGACATCACACGACTTCCTTGTGCGCAAGACCAATACAATATGAAGATGAAGTATAGACCCAATTATAAAATTGCACGTGTTTGACGTAATTTGACATAACATCTATTTTTTATTTTTTTGTTATTTTTTGTCCTAATCCATAGCAAGCTTCATTACAAAAACCAAAAAGTATATAAGTTTTATATTTACATATCTCGCTTATACAAAAGGCTAATTTAATAATACTTGATGTACTAGACGCAGAATTTAATTCTCTAACTCTTATTTCTAAAATCAAAATGAAACCATTTTATTCAAGAAATACTGTTAACAACTTCAGGTAATATATCACTTCCGGTTTGCCTGTTTTAACCAAAATCTGCTATGTTATTACAATTGATATAAAAGTCTTATATACCAAATTTGAAACGTGTTGGATTATATTTTAATATAGTTTTTCATTAAAATCTATTATGGGCTTCAAATAAAGTACCATTTCTGGAAATTATGTAATGACCAAAAAGGGAGGTGCACAACTAGATGTTATAGAAGTCCTAAATACAAAATTTCAACTTTCTACGGCTTACCGTTTTTGAGTTATGCGAGATACGTACGTACGTACTTACAGACGTGACGACGAAATTAGAATGGATTCAGGGATGGTCAAAACGGATATTTCCGTTAAAATCTCAAAACCGAAATTTTTCGCGATTACAATACTTCCTTTACTTCTTACAAGGAAGTAAAAAACGCATCTTTGTGTTGATCAAGATTTAAATCTAATTCTGCGTTCCAGTTTTGGTCGAATTGATATGGGTCAGACATAATTTTGTCTTTATTTTGTTCTTTATAATTATTGTAATTGAAATATACATTAAATACTGATATTAATACTAAAACTATATAGTCTAATCGCCGAGACAAGAGAATATGGAACTAAGACGAGAGAATATGGAACTAATTCTTGAACAAACACAAATCGTTATGCTAAGTCAAAAGAGGATAATTTTTGGAGCCGAAATTACCTTTTTATGTAGTTATATTTTTTAAATAATAATTTGCTAAAAATGAAGGAGAACTGCATTTAAATGAAACTCAAATTAATTATTCATGGACGGTGTGGCCGTGCATAAAAATTTAATCATTTTTACTCGGGTAAGGATAATTTTCTGCACAATTTGTAGTAGTAGGTATCTGTTCTTATTCTCAAAATATGTACATACATATTTATTTGCCTACTTTTTGCACGATTGTAGGTAACTAAGTTATAAATTGTGTTATCGCTAATTACTATAATAAAATTTTCTATAGTATGAAGTAATTTTAAGTGTAATAAAATAAAAAATATACGAAATTTTTTACGATGCATGTTTCTATATTTCGTGATTGATATAATTATTAAATTATGGAAAAATATAAATACATAAAATTGTTTACTACTTGTATGTATTATAAGAAGCCTGCTTTTTGCACGATTGTTGATAACTAGGTTATAAATTGTATTGTCACTAATTACAATAATAAATTTTCTATTAGAGTAAGTAATTTTAATTGTGATAAAAATGAACAAAAAATAAACGAAATTTTTTACGATGCATGTTTCTATATGTCGTGACTATTGATATAATTATTAGTTCATGGATAAATATAAATATGTACTGTTTGTTTCTTGTGTATATTACAAGAAGCTTAATAATGAAGACTTACACATTTTTGTTAAGTTTTGTTATACTTCTCACTTTTGGTAAGCATAAAAACATGTCTCAAAGTAAATATTATAACTCACAGCTTATTGCCAATTTCTAGATTAAAATAGTTCTTTGTATATCAAGGCCGCGAAATCACTCTTTAGCGTACTGAGAGAAAAATTGACGCCGAGGCAAGACAATTTCCAAGGCGCTAAAGGATTTCGCGGACAAGGTGAACACACGGCCTTTATTGCGGCTGCGAAATGTTTATTTCGCGTTAAGTTGTACAAAAAAAATTTAACGTCCGACTTGTTTATTATTTGAATTTGAAATATTTGGAACTCAAATTAACTAATTTAAATTTGAAAATAAATATGAAACACAAAATAAAAATTTATTATTCTGTAATAAAAAAGCAAAAAAGATACGTTTTAAACTATTTAAAATAGAAACCGTGTAATTGTCTTTTGTAATTTCATTGATATATCTCCAAATTTTACCTTTAATTTTCATCATAATTAAACTGTACTGAATCCTGAATTTTATATTCGAAAAATATACAAGTTCGAGCATGTAGATTGTAGATTAACCAAACATTTAACTTGCATGTAGATAAGTACAGGCGCATGCATGTCATCTGCGCAAGTCTATTGCAGACAATTGGGCGGCGCATGCGCAGTGTAATTTATGAAAGTTTCATGAAACTGAAGGTTTGAAACTTTCAATTTTGAAATTTTTCAATTGAAACTTTTAATATGAAAATTTCAAAAGGTACATCACTGTTTATAGCCTACCTACTTCGTAAATTTTATTAAAACTTTCTGATTCGTAATCCATAGAATATTAAAAAAATATAGTCGGACGTTAAAGGTTGAATTCACCACGGGAGTTAAACAGACAATAATACCTTCGGTCAACGTACACTGTTGACTTTAGGCGTTATTGTCCTTATAACACCCTTTATACTTTAATTACTATAACAGATATGTAATATCATTGCGCAATTATATCGTTCAATACATGAAATAAATAGTGAAATAATTAAGATAACTCTTTACCAAGTACGAGTAGTGATTTTTTAAAATTTACGCATATATATATATATATATATATATATATATATATATATATATATATATATATATATATATATATTACTAATGTTTCCAGAGTTAAAATTTGTATACATATCAAAATATTGTCCAATAATACATGCAGATAGATGCAAAATTGTTTCACAATAAATTAATTTTGTATTTATTTAGTGCGATCAGATGTGGTGCTAGACCAACATGTTTCTTTCCACTACATATCAAGGTAAATAATTTACATAAATATAAAGTTTGCATTTGCAGCATCCCACTAGTAGAACCCTTCACAAATTTATGTTTTTGCAAATATGTCAAAACCCAATGTTATTTAAATAAGAAAAATCAAGTGCATTTAGGCACGATCAAATATTTATTTATTTATTTATTTATTTATTTATTTATTTATTTATTTATTTATTTATTTATTTATTTATTTATTTATTTATTTATTTATTTATTTATTTATTTATTTATTTATTTATTTATTTATTTATTTATTTATTTATTTATTTATTTATTTATTTATTT
>OY720454.1:46316953-46336953 GCA_963082715.1 Harpalus rubripes
TTATGAATAATTATTAATTTACCACAGACAAATAATTTAATACGGTAATTTATCTATTCTTAGAGTCAAGCCCACCACTACCGAACTTCATATTTCAACCGTTAAAGACATCCTCTCAACTGATTTCAATTCTTCTCGCCGAACGATGTTCATCATCCATGGTAGATTTAAAAACAAGGACTCCACTATGAATAAAGAAATTTCCAAATCGCTGTTAAAGGCTGAAGACTGGAATGTATTCATTGTGGATTGGAGTGAGGTTTTCGAGAATTTTATTTTGGATTTGGCTGGAATTTCTGAAATTCCTATAGTAGCAGATAAAGTAACCAAGTTCATAAACAAACTGATAGACATAACAGGATTGTGCCTACATAAAGTTAATTTGTGTGGGCATGGTGTAGGGGCTCATGTGTGCGGACGGGTGGGAAGAAAATTAAATGGAGCAGTTGAGACGATTATGGGTGAGTAAATAATATACAAAATATGTGGATTTCGAAACCAACTTTGGGATCTCGGAAACTATGGCCGTATTTGTTTATCAGAATAACCTGATAGGATAGGGGATAGTTCTATTTAAAACTATTATAATTACCTCTTAACCTTAAAATTAATTTTAACAAAAACTAGATACGTATTTCGAGAACTAAGTTCTCATCATCAGTAATACAACAAGTGAAAGTTAACCAGAGTAGTCAAGATTACTCAACATGTCAACCATGCCAGAGGTCCTAACAACTCTGAAAAACAAGGGAGAGAACTGGGATTATATAGGGATGGGAGTCACAAGTGCATGATTACCTATAAACTAAGATAATTTTCGTCCAATAATGAGTCATTAAATTTTAAATCGTCCAATAAAATTTAACTTTGTAATAAATTGAAAAGTTTTGAGTTTGGTATGGGACCGAGATCTGCGTTCATCAAATTATTTTTATATTTATTTATTATTAAACTCTCGTATGCATCTAAATATCTATCATTATTAATATGTTTTAAAAGTTTAATATTAGAATTGTTAACTTTGTGATTATTAATGAACACGTGTTGAGCTACGCTAGATTTTTCTGGATTGCCGCTTTTTAGATGATAAAAATGTTTTTTAAACCGAGTGTCAATTTGTCTTTTAGTTTGACCGATGTAAACTTTATTACAATCATTACAACTAATTTTATAAATACCGGATTTTTTGTTAGTATCTATTTTATCTTTAGGGTTACCTAATAACGATTTAATGGTATTATTTGATTTGTAAGTTACGGTTAAATTATGATTTTTAAAAATTTTGTTTAAACTTTTGGAAGCTTTATCGTACGGTAGTGTTATGTATTTATTATTATTTTTATTATTAGGTGGCGTCAACGTTGTAAAATTAGAAATGGATTGGCGATTTTTAAATTTATGAACTAATTTATCGATAGTTTTAACCGAGAAGCCGTTATACTTAACTATTTCTTTAATATAGTTTAGTTCAGTTTTAAATCGTTTTTTGTTTAAAGGAAATTTAGTTAATCTGTTTATTAAGAAATTAAACGAAGCTAATTTATGTTGCCAAAAAAAAAAAAACCTTAGACTCCATCTATTATTAATTTTTAATAGTTCTATTTACCCACTTGGCCCATTTTAAATAACTATCAGAACTGTTCACTAACTGCTCCTAGTCATCCAGCAGATTTGATGGCTTGGTAAAAACAACCCTTCTGTTTTCTTTATACACAGGTAACATTGAAAAACGGGCAACTCAAAATTACTAAACAATAATTATTTTTTAGGTGTAATTCAAATTCATTTCTTCATTAAAATTCACTTCAAGCATATAACAATATACAGGGTGATAATACTAAGTCGTTACACCCGAAAATGGTAGATAGAACTCATTAAAACAAACAACTTTTCCTAACTGAAACTTTTTTTGGGCAGATAGAAAAAAAAAATTCAGACAAATATTGTAATAGAAAGTTTATGGATTTTAAAAATGTTTTATTTTCGAAAATCGATGGGGTGGTTTTCAAAATATCTTGTTTTGAAATTTTTGATTGGTCGCCATTTTGTTATTTGATGAAATAGAAAATAATTGTAAATACAAGTGTTTTAGAGAACCGAAAGCAAATGCTGAAAGTTTTTGTATTTTTTAAATATTCCTTAAAATAAAGGAGTTATGACGATTTTTCGAAAAACAAGGGAAAGCCAATAACTATGAACTGGGGCTCAAAATCAAAAATTTGAGCTAAGTAAAAGTTGTTTGTTTTAATGAGTTCTATCTACCATTTTCAGGTGTAACGACTTAGTATTAACACCCTGTATAGGGTTACTTTTTTGAAATAAAAGAAGTTAATGTCACTTCTGGTTTAAGTTTCATATATATATATATATATATATATATATATATATATATATATATATATATATATATATATATATATGTCTTTAATCGGAACTAATAATTGCACAGGTAGATCCGGATTATCGAAATGTTCGGATTATCGAACAAATTACAGAAAATATTCATTTTCTTAATTCTCTAAGAATTTTCACATTCTCACAATAAAAAATGCTTTATATATATATATATATATATATATATATATATATATATATATATATATATAAAATTAAAGAACAACTGTACTTACTACATATGAATAACAAAATAAAGTACATATAGGCATATTACATAAATCTATATTAAAGTCAATAGTAAATAAATCTAAGAAACTGTGAAAAATTTGGTGATTTTGCTCTGTTAATGTTCGCTTCTTCTGCCTTTTTTCATTTCCGATATAGATAGAATATGGTGTTGCGATCATTTTCTTCAGTCCACTTCAAACACGTTTCAAAACTTCTGACTGCCTCTTTGTAATGTCTTGGTATCACTTCTACTTCTTCGTCGGAGCTTGATTCATTCTGAATATGTTCAAAAATATCCATATCATTTGTGGATTCCCATGATTCTTCATGTCCGATAGCTTATTCAAGAACTTTGACATCTTCAGAAATTTAGTTTATTAGCGCAGAAGTCTCGTTTATTTGTCTTTTTATACCCTCCAACTTTATTCTGTTCCTTCACTATAATAGTGGAAGATTATCGTTTTCAGTCCAATCATCATCAGGAAGTGGTATAAGAAGTTTAGTCCAGGACTTTTGGATAAGTTTCGGCCTCATATCTTCCCAATTCCTCTTGATAATCTAATAAACAACATCTTTCAAATGAACTTTCTTCAGTTCTGCAGAAATACCAGCACCTTCGGAAACAACAATTTTTTTAAAAGTCTCTTGCGGTAATTTAACTTGATCGCTTGAATCAAATTTTGGTCCATGGGCTGCACTAAAGGAGTTACATTTGGCGGTAAAAACATTGCAATATTTTTTTATCTTCAGAACATGTCTAAAATCAAAAAAGCCTTGGCTTCTAAATTCAAGCTGCATTTTTTTCGCACTGCTGGAAAAAAATCTGTGTAAAACCAGTCCTTGAAAATTTATCTGGTCATCCAGGCTCTTTTCTGTCCTTGGTACCTCACCGGCAGCGGTTCATTTCCAAAATCTCGTAGCTTTTGAGATTTACCCACTACAAACAATCTTATTTTATGTGTGCCGGAGGCATTACAGTATGGAATAAATATAACTCGTTCCTGCACATTTTTCTACCTGGAGCTGATGTTTCAGCTTGGTGAGCAAATGTTTTATGAGCGAGTAATTTCCAGAAAAGTCCGCTTTCGTCGGCATTATAAATTTGATCTGCATTTCTGCTATTTTATTTTGAAGCGCGTTTTTAAATGGCTCAACAGCAGCCTCATCACTAGATAATTTTTCTCCTTGTCGAATTCCGTATCTGTTTTTGAACTAATCGAGCCATCCGGAGCTAGTTTTGAAATTGCCATCGTTGTGAGTCTGGCCATAAAAGAATAATGCTTTTTCAAACAAAATTTCTCCCGATATGGGCACACCTAAAGTAATTCAATTTTGTGTTAAAAAATGATACATATGTATATAGTCAACCATCTTTTTACCTCTAGATTTTTGCTGTAAAAACAAGGTGTAAACCGTTTTATCAACTTCGGTATATGCACTTATTTTTAACGTTTTTCGTTTATTGATCAAATAACTGGCTGTGGTGCCATAGGATAAAATACTCATCTAGTTTTTTTTGATGTCGCAAATCGTTGATTTTCCTACATCTTATTTTTTCGATAAACTGGTACTATGGTACCCGCCTCTAAATTCATAATAATCTCGATCTTTTCTTTAATCGATAAAGTAACGTGTTTTCCTTTGGAAGTCATTTTAGTTTTATATTACAGTGCAAACTTAACTCAGTAACAGACAAAGGTCTAATGAACAATGAACAGTAAACAGAACAGTTCTTAGGCCTGGGTCACACTATGCGTTTTGGCGGGACCGGTAAAACCGCATCCGGTTAAACGGGATGGATATTACAGCGTCCACATATATCCCGCTAAACGGGACGGTAGCAATGACAACCCGATTTGGACACAGTCGGACCAATATCTGATCAGTGCAGAGTCCAAATGGTATACATTGTCTATTGAAAAACAAAACTACACCCTTGTGAACGCAAGAATGATCTCCAATGGGTTATAGTTGTTATGCGGTAAATTGACCGTGCGGTCAAACCGCAACATGCTGCGGTAGTATCCTGCAACCGGACCGCAACCGCATCGGTGTGGACGCATTCATTTAAAACAATAAGTTGTTGTTTTCCCGTTCAACAGGTCCCGTTAAACCGGTCCCGCCGAAACGCATAGTGTGGCCCGGGCCTAGGGCCCGAGCCACACTATGCGTTTTATGCAGGACCGGTAAAACCGCATCCGATTAAACGGGATGGATCGTACAGCGTCCACATATATCCCGCTAAACAGGACGGCAGCATTGACAATCCGATTCGGACACAGTCTGACCAATGTCTGATTAGTGCAGAGCCCAAATACTATACGTTGTCTATTAAAAAACAAAACCAGACCCTTGTGCACGCTCGCAATATTTCCAATATGTTGTAGTTGTCATGCGGCAAATTGACCGTCCGGTCAAACCGCAACATGCTGCGGTAGTATCCGGCAACCGGACCGCAACCGCAACCGCATAGGTGTGGACGCATTCATTTAAAACAATAAGTTGTTGTCTTCCTGTTCAACCGGTCCCGTCAAACCGGTCCCGCCAAAACGCATAGTGTGGCCCGGGCCTTAGAGAATATGAAATCAAGGAATTGCCTCATTTAGGTAGTATAATAAGACAACATGAAATCAAGGGATTCCCTTATTTAGGTAGCAGAATAAGAGAATATGAAATCATGGGATTTCCTCATTTAAGTAGCAGAATACATGAATCTACGGGATTCCCTCATTTAGGTAACAGAGAACATGAAACCAAGTGATTCCCTGATTTAGGTATCACTGGTATCAGTAATCACTTTGCTGTTCGGATTAACGAGGCATTGTTCGGATTAAAGAGGTCATACTGTATTATGAATAATCATAAAAAAAATAGTGTAAGCAACTAATGTATAATGACTATTAAAACACTCGTTGTGTAATACATTAATCATATTTTTAAAAAACAATCTTAAATAGCGATAGTAAAGTTGTCGACTACGAGTATAGGACAAGCAAACCACTTGAAATTTTGTGACATTTTGTTTTCTCCTCCACTACACATTTAAATTTAAATGACTATTAATAATTACTTAACTGCATGTAGTAAAAATGTATAACTATAAAATTTGATGTTATTTTTATGTAAACAAAACTGATTTTTTCAGCTTTGGACCCATCTAATATCACGGATAACATTTATATTCTAAACAAACATGATGCAAAGTACGTCCAAGTTATTCACACAAGTACTATGGGAATCTTGGATCCTATTGGTGATGCAGATTTCTATCCAAATGGCGGCGAATACCAGCCAGGATGTATTTTCGACGTGTTTCCAACATTTAGAATTTGTTCACATACCAAATCCTTCTATTACTTTGCTGAATCTATTGTTAATAATGGTTTTAAAGCGATATATTGCGAATCGAAGATTGATTGGGAGGCCGGACGGTGCGACAATAATACAGTTGCATGTATGGGCGGTAATACTTTGCAACAAGCACATGGAACATTTTATTTAAATATTTAATGTAAACATAAACCATATGGCTTGGATTAATTTGTGACTATAAAATAATATACAATTAATTATAGTAACATCATGTAGGTATTACATTATATACATTGTATACTATTTGGAATATTATGAATAAATACATAAAAATATAAATAAATAATTAATTTTGCACAATTTTTACCTTTCGTTGCCTTTGAAAAAACATACAACAACAGACAAGTGTAACACGAAAGGGGTCTCCTAAGAGGATGACGCTGAAGAGGATGATGATGCTTCTTCTTCTTACTCCTACCGCTTACTGATGATTACAGTTGGCTCCAACGATGATACACTTTACACTTACTGACTGGGGATAAGGACTTCGTGACAAGGAAGAACACACATACACTTCACTTTTCACTTGATGAACACTACGGACTTTACGGACATTACTATATATTTTAGGATTAAATTAACTATTTATTTACAATTAAACTAATACAACTAAGCCTAACATGTTACATTCTGTAGCCCAACGGGCGGCGTTCTGCACGCGCCCAAAGCTAAAAGACACTACATTCTGACAACAAAACGTCTTGACGACGTGACGGACTCATCTCGATTTTTACATGCTTACCCCATGACTATCTAATGCCGACTATCTAACAAAACGCTATCTTCAAGACAGGATTATCTTAGGGGTACAGGGTGCATAGGCTAGGGCATTCAAAGTCACGCACGTATACACAATAATTTCTAAACCTAATGATCAACAAATAAATGTCGTGACTATCATAATAAGATGAGAATTTCTAAACTGAATTTTGACTTAAATAGATAAACAGAGTTAAAATATGAATATTGAAACTATAATTTAGAAAAGTTTATAAAAAGTTATTTATCTATTATTGCTCTTACCCTCGCATTGCCACACAAGACCATCATTTTGGTCTCGACTGAAGACGAGACGAGACCAGTATCAAGTCTTGTCGAGAAAATCTTGAAGTCTCGACAATACTCTCGACTTCAGTAATTCGGTATAATTTCAAAATATTTTTCTAAAAGTGCTTCAAAAATTAAAAGCAATAGCAATGCTATTAATACTATTTGAAAATTCATAAAAACAACAGACATTAATTTTTAATCTTGTGTTCCCAAACATTAATTTAAGTAAATATAAAAATTCAAATGGGATTAGAATATTACAGATTAGGCTGGAAACATGGCATAAAGAAAATTATTACTCGCTCTGCGGCCTACGTGGCTAAACTTTTTCTTTCGTGACTAATATTATACATTCCACATTATTTTATAGTTTATAATTTTTTAAGTAAACTATTTATATTTATGAGCAATTTTTTGTTAAAACTAGAAATTTTTGTAAGAATACTGTAACATCTTTCTTTATAACACTCAAATACAAATATCTCTACTCTAAATTGAATCATCTGTAAGAATTTGCTTACATGAACTTGTTCAGTTAATTTTAGGTCCTTTATTTAAATTTTAAGTGTTGTTCTTTAGTTTTGCAACACCCTCTATACTGGAATAATTAAATTACCTTTTTACAATTTTCCATTGTTACTTTTCTAGGGTTGCCATTACTATAATAAAATGATAATCTAGTGGCCGATTCCACCAACTTCAATTTAACATGCTGTTAAATAATACTATGTTAAGTCTTCAGACCACCGACTATACACTTTACAGACGGTACAGTACATGTAGAAAACAAAGTATATAGTTTTTGGCGCCATCTTAGCGTTGCCAATCCAGAACTAAAATTAAAATTACAGCCAACGTGATTATTTATTTATTGAAATTGTACTTAATGTTTACTGAAAATTGAAAATAAAATAAAATAAAAAAATACACGGTTATTACGTTATTACAAAATTTTATTATTAAAATTTGGTACATAATATCCATAAATTACATAAATTGTATGTTTTTCTTTGGTAAAATGTAAGCTGGACTATTTGAAGTTTACACATTTCGGTTCCTGTAATTTCAATTGCAATAATAAAAATATATAATCTTCACAAGTAATATTGAAGTATAATATGAGTTAATTATTATTAATGAGTATACTTACGGTCTTCCTGGTATATGTTTTCCAAAAATTTTGATTATAAAAACTTGAAAATCTGCATTACATCTCGTTGACATATACAAATGACATAAAATTGTTTGAAATTTAAACGTTTCCGTTTCGCGTATCCAAGGTAAATTCAAACAGCTTTGTTTCACCAAGAATAACAGAAGCCGAATTTCAGCGAAAGTATACGAACATACCCGATAGGGACTATAGCGACATTTTGCGGTGCCATTCCCAAACTACGTTTGTGAAATTAATCGGTAATATAATTGTCAGCCCCATGCTTCAGACATTTTGCACGCTGAAGTTGCAAAAAGAATGTCAGTGCAGTAAATACCCGTTTCACACTAAATTGTGTAGCTGTAACTCCACACTGTAACAATTTTTGTTCCTCCCAAAAAATTAATATATTAGCAATTTTTGGAAATCTTTGGAAGACTTCATATTTTTTAAAAACTACTTGTAAATTAGGTTTATTTTAATTTTAATATTTCTACTTGAGCTTATTCATAATCTCTCACTACCTTTCTAATAAATCTTCCCCATCTTCAAATAATGAAATAAAATATTAAAAATGTAGGTTCTACTTTAAAGGCAATTATTATATGTAACTATGGGGCACAGAAGTATTGAAAACTATTGGTTCAGTTAACCCGGTTTTATGAACCTGAAAATAGTGGGTTCAGTTCCGGTTCGGGTTCATGTCGACCAAATTAACAGTGGTTTAGGTTATGGTTCAAGTTCACAAAAAAGGTAGGTTCGGAACGGTTTTTGGTTCGGATTCGGTTCGGTTTCCGGTCCCTAAACAAAACGCAGTTATTCAAATGTATGTAATTGACAGATAAATGTCACTATCAAAGAACTAATCATTTCAAAATAATATTAGTAATGTTTTAAAAAGAAAAAAGTAAATAGAACAATAGAAAAGGAATTCAGCATAAGTAAATATGTAGGTATGTATTTAGATTATTAAGAATTAACGATTCACAAAAATGTTTAAGCTAATCCTCATTTTTGGATTAGTGAATTCTATTCTATCCCAGCATTTAAAATTTAATCTTCATTTTATTATAGCTCCGGTGGCTCAATGGTTAGAGCAATGCCTCATGCCATGAGGGCCCTCGGGGCTCCGAGTTCGAATCCCACTAAGGCATGGATGTGTGTGAATGTGAACCCACTCTGTAGTTGGGATTTAATCCTTAAAAAAAGGTAGTTGCTTGGATTAGATTAGACTATATTATAAGAAATAAACTGCCGGTAATGGCGGGAGGTATTGCGTTGGCCACACCAAATTTTTTTATATGGGTGGCATGAGATGTCTTCAATTTTGAAAGCAACTCCCTATTTTGTGTGCTGTCATTTTTAAATAAGTTTGGAAATGAGTGATCCAAAAAGAAAAGAGAAAGGGGAAGGAATTTTGTTGAGAGCGATAAATGTAAACTCATGCGACTTATTCAAAACTGTGTTAAAAACGATATTTATTGAATTTTTTTTTAATTAAACTTTTGCAGATATGCTAACGTAATCGAGAACAGAAAGACAGATGGGGCATCTCTTAAAAGGCAAATGTGTGGGAACAAATTCATTGCGAATTTAATGCAAATTCTCTGGGGGAGGATATAAAAACATCCCAGCAAATAAAAATCAGAAAATCATATAGGATTTAATTAAATTAATATAGACCTTTTCAATTTAACGGCTATCTTTTTCTATCGCTGCTTATATAAGAAAATGGCGCAAACAACTGCCAGTTGGGCTGTCAAACGAAAAGTCAAAAATATTGTAGTCATTAAAATACCTGTATTCTTGGTGAAGATTTGCATCGCTAGACAATTTAACTTCAATAAAAGCTTTTCTAACTTATTTCGATAAGACTTTTTAGAGTTATCTGACATATTTCTCACATTTTACTTCTAATTTTTTTCGGAACAAACGCCATGGATCTCAGTTGTTCTTACTATGCGCATATCTTCTATCTCTTTAAATTGAAAAGGTCTATTGCGGAGAATCTGTCAATTATTTTCACAGTATGTTTAATTGTATGTTAATGTATAACAGAGGTTGGTGGAATGCAAACAAACGTTAACAGCAAATTAGAACCCGTGATTCTAATCACGCCATTAAATTGATTTTGGTTAAATAAATTGAGGTTGGTGGAATGCAAATTATATTTTAACTATTGTTAAGTTTGTAACAACCACTTAAATTATTTAATTGAGCGTTGTGGAACCGGCCATAGGACACTTAGTACTTGAAATCAAGGACAATCCCGGACAACCCCACTTCCAGAAAGACACTCTTGGGTAAGAATTTTGATTAATCGACAAATATAAATAAATTTGTACTTGTCAGTTTTTTAAAATTATTTATTATGAAAGTTGTAATTTATAGTTGGCTTGGTACGGATTGGTGCTCTATGGTGACTTGTTAATTGTGCATAATAAAATTCATTTTTTACCTCTCGCTAAGAGAGGTATTGGATTCATGCTAAAAATCGCATATCCAGATTTTAGTGAATAAGCACGTGTTAATGTGTGTGTGGATGTGTGTGTGGATGTTGGATCCACGATTTCTAAAATACTATAAGACTTAAGACATTTTTAACTACGGATTCCTCAATCTAACAATAATGGGAAGAGTTGATTAAGTTTTGGTAACAATTGGACAACCGGAAGTAGTAGTTACAAGAAAGAAAACATCTAAATATTATTTATCGAAAATTTATGTAAATACTTATATTAAAGAACGTTAAATTCTTTATTCGATAAATATAAATTCATTATTATATCTTCTATAGATTTAGAGATAAAGAAATGCATATAAAATAATTTGATGTCAATAAGTGTCAACTCTTTCGCGTCGTGTCAATATTTTATTTTTATTCATATTTAGTGTTTCATTTTCATTTTAATATTTAGTATATAATTGTGCTCGTTTGCTCTCTTTGTTTTTACAAAGCTCATTTAAATATCAACTAGGGACATATCAATTTAAAAACCGACAACGTAGGAACATTTCACTGCTATTATTACCAACTTAATTTTTTTGCGTCACAGAAAAAATCGCTGTATTTGTCATGGCTGTAATAGAAAACCATCGATGACGGGGGCGTACTGTTGTTTTATCGATGAGCTCATCGATCCTCCTTGATACTCATCGACAAGTGTGCCATAGGCTTAAGCTGTAGCTGAATATTCGGTTTTAAGATTTCTTGTTAAATGTCAAATTACTTCATAATTTTGTTCAATTTTGTTACACCAGCAATGGAAACTAGATTTTTCTATGTAAACAAAAAAAATTGCATTTGTCAGTAAAAAAAACTTCTAATTTTTTAATATAAATACGTCACTGACATGTTATTATTTGACAATTGTGGATAAAGTATAGTCATTGATTTTATATACTACGAAGTATATAAAATCAATGGTATAGTATTCTATTCACATGTAGGTAATGGCTATTACTTATTCGAATGATTTACATCACTCGCCTTTCGGCTCGTGATGCAAACGTCATTCTCATGAATAATAGCATACATTACATGCTCATTGAATATATACTATTATTAAATTGGAATATAGTAAGTAAAAATAAATTATCACCAAATATTGAATATGAGTTTATATAAAATGAAATTTGAAATAACTGGAGGCAATATGCTTATCAGATAAAATATTTGTTAATTTATAAATAACACATTTTGAATTGCATTTAAATGAAACTCAAATTACAATTCATTTTACTACGTTTACATGCAGTTTTGAAAATGGTTTCAGTTTTCAGTCAAAATTATGCTAAACTGTTTACATGCAGTTTTCAAAACAAGTTTAAAAATTGATTTGAAATCAGTTTCGGCGCATGCGCATTTAGCTGATGTAAGTGACAGATCCTCTTCACTCCAAATACTTCGTTTTGCTATTATTGCAATTATTTTTTATACTTCGTACCACTACGCACTAAAACTACACAACTGTCAGTATATTTGAAGGTTAGTAACACAAAGCGACAGAAATGTTATGCTCTGTACACATGCGCAGTATCGAAACTGAATTTTAAGTGTTTACATGAGTATTTTTGAAACTAGTTTTCAAGTCCAACCCATGAATTTTAGTTTTGGTTTGAGATAATTCAAAACCGTTTTGACACTGTATACATGGCGTTTTCAAAACTAAAATCGTTTTAAAAACGGTTTCAAAACTGCATGTAAACTCAGTAATTATTTTATTGCCGGTCGGTCGTGCTTGTTCGGACTCGGTGCGACCGTGCATAAAAATTTGTTCATTTTTACTCAGATAAAGATACCTTTCTGCACAATTTGTGTCTAGTTTTATTATCAAAATTAGGTACATAATTACCTACTTTTGCACGATTTTAGATAATTAACTTATAAATAGTATTATCGCTAATTACAATATCTAATAAAATTTTCTATTAGTGTAAAGTAATTTTAAGTGTGATAAAAATAAATTTAAAAAACACGAAATTACCTTACGATGTATGTTTCTATATTTTGTGACTGTTGATATAATTATTAGATAATGGAAAAATATAAATATGTAAAACTGTTTACTTCTTGTGTACATTATAAGAAGCCTACTTTTTGCACGATTGTTGACAACTAAGTTATAAATTGTATTATCGCTAATTACAATAATAAAATTTTCTATTAGTGTGAAGAAATTTTAAGTATGATAAAAATTTCGTGACTATTGATATTTTGATATAATTATTAGATAATGAAAAAATATAAATATGTAAAACTATTTACTTCTTGTGTGTATTGTAAGAAGCTTAATGATGAAGACTTACATATTTTTGTTAAGTTTTGTTCTACTTCTCACTTTTGGTAAGCCCAAATATATGTCTCAAAGTAAATATTATAACTCACAGCTTATTACCAATTTTTAGATTAAAAACTTTCTTTAACAGACCCTAGACATTCAACATATTTGTGCAATTACAGCATTCAATAATATTGATCAATATATAAAATAAATAGTTAAATAATTCAGTTAACTCTTTTCCATCTACAGTCATTTTTTTCAATTCACTCTTTTTTATTACCAATGCTTCTAAAGTAAAATATTAAAATATGGTTATTTTGTATTTATTTAGTGAGATCAGAAGATGGTGCTCGAGCTAAACGTTTCATATCTTTATTCGAAGAAATCAACGAAAATTACATTTCTTTCCACTACGTATCAAGGTAAATTATTTACACAAATATTAAAATTTGTATTTGCACCACATCATAACAAAATCTGTCGTGGCGAATTTACGATTTGCTCGCCTGTAGGCTGATATATTTTTTCGCTTAGTCTCACCAGTGTAACCCTTCTCAAATTTAGGTTTTCGCAAGTATTTGCTAATTTTGCGCCTTTGAGCCACTCTTAAGCTTGAATTACATTATACTATTTTTGTCTAGATTTTAGTTCGATTCTCGTTTGAGAATTTCTAGATATTTCTAGTATAATGTAAATCAGATATTTTCACTAGAGTTTCGAGTTTCGTTCGATTTTCATACTAGTTTCTAGTTCAGAAATATACGGTCTGTCCTATTTTCCATCAGAGTTTCATATTAGATTCTTAGTAGGCATGCGTACAATATGACAGAGAGTGTTACCAACACTTAACGACTTGAAAGGTAAAAGCAGTGTTGTTCATTGTTATGTTTATATATTTTAATTTGCCAACCTGTCATTTACGGAAACACAGAACACGTACACGAAAATATGCGGAATTAATCGATACTGTACGACTATATATTACAAAAATCGAAATAAATTCGGATGAAAATCGCACGAAAAATCTAGTTCGAGAATATGAGAAAATAGTATAATGTAATTCAAGCTTTAAGCTCACTTAATACGGTCATATTATTATAATGAAATTTGTTATGGAATAGAACATCTTGTTGTAGCATTCGTTTCCAATGAAACCAATTTGTTAACAAATTTTCACCAATACTTTATTTTAAAAGTTTAACCTTGAGTTAACTGTCCTGATGGGTATGACCATAGCATCCATAAAACTGAAGGGGAAGGGATGGAGGACAAGGCAATGGATATTTCCAAGATTTTCATTTATACCAATATACCTAGAAAACGAAAATATACTGCTGGTGGGAATGAGATTTGTGCGACTGACTGACTGACATTGAACGAGTGCAGGCATATAGATCTGCATACAGCTGCACTTGTCTGTAAGAGTAGCTTTGCGCAAGTACCGGATTGCTTTGATTTTATTGGCGTAGCACGGTAAAGGGGAACTAGCGGGAGGGAAATTTGTAGTAGACAGAGAAATAAAGCATCAGCAGTATATTTTAGTTTTATAGGTATATTCAGGCCCGGATTAGCATTTCTTTACGCCCTAGGCCAAAATTCATAACTGCACCCCCCTCGCCCTCTCAATGTATACCGAGTTTTAATAATGCTTGATTTCATTAAATTCTTGTTCTATATCGGTGCTTTTATGAATCTATAAACGGACTGAAAACATGTTAAGAAGATCTATAAACGTACTGTTTTTGGAGCTTTTCATTTTCTAGAGGTGGTACGACTTACTGCTTTTATAATGATACATAAATGACATATCAACATCAAATTGCTGACAGTCAACAAAGAATTTTCATCCCTGAAGTTCAATTTCTTAGAGGGAAATGCTGCCAACGTAACTGATTTTACAAGACGCATTTATTAAGAATCTAATAGAATTATAAAATTACTCCAATAGAAAAAATTATATATTCCTTGTTACATTTGTGCCATTGTGTATTGCGGAGCATAGGGAATAGTTTTGACCTCTCTGATTGGCTGACATTAGAGACAAGAGACAAGTTTACCCAATATAATTTCGGCTACTTTAGATTTGCGCTGTTGCCAGTGCCATCTACTGAATGGTTTAAATGGAACAGAGCATAAAAACATGTTTCATAAGAACTGTGATCGCACTCGTCCTTTATAAAACTCACCGCGAAGCGGCTCGTTTTCCAAAGCTGGACTCGTGGATTAACAGATTGTCTTATAATAGTACACTCTATTCCATTTAAGCCATTCAGTAGATGGAGCTGGCAACATCGCAAACTTGAAGTAGCCGAAATTACATTGGGTAAACTTGTCTCTTGCCTCCAATTTCAGCCAATCAGAGAGGTCAAAACTATTCCCTATGCTCTGCAATACTGAATGGCTTAAATGGAACAAGGTATAGGTATATCGAAAACAAATTTCATCAAAGCTACATTTACCATATTTTTATAACTAGCTAAAGATTACCACTTTTATTTTGCTTCTCTATCTCTCAAATGAAACGCGTATAAACAATAATTTTGCTAAGATTCATAAATAGACACCCGGTATATAAATATTAGAATTATTTAAAATCTTCGACAACTGTCATAGCTCAACAGGATTTATCAATCACTCTACTATACTGATTTTGTATAATTAAAGCAAATGTGACTGTTTACGTCGTCTAGTAGAGGTGATGCCAAATATCATGAGCTATGAAATGCGCAGATCAAGAAGAGAGACAGCTAGAGAAAGGTCAGGCAGTAGGGGAGAAAGAAAGAGAAAGATAGAGTTTTGCTTTCTGCGCAACAGCTCTTGAGATTTGGCACGGTTATAACTGCAGGCACTTCTCTCTTTCCGTTTTCTCATTTATCCAACTACTCGATGTGCGCCCCCTCCGTGCCTGCGCCCTAGGCCATGGCCTAGGTTGGCCTTATGGGTAATCCGGGCCTGGGTATATTTTTATACCTACTTTTACATTCTACTCTAATCTTTACATTTTGAATCTCTCAGAGCTAAAATAACAATATGAATGAATATTTTTCACTTTATTTTATTACAAATCGTAATAATATATTTTCATGTGGTAATATTATGCTTTCACATCGAAACACGCATAAAATAACATGAAAATAATGTATTCCCAAATAATGTAATATTATGCAACTTCATTGTTGTTCTATATTTTTAATCTCTAGATTTTACTGTTTACCTAGTGCTATTTTTAATAATAATATTAATAATAATAATAATATTAATAATTTATTTGCCCAACAGTGTACACCATATAAAGGACAAAGTACAGTTACATCCATCTAAGTAAATTTTGAAAGGAATATACAGACATAAAAAAAATATAAAATATAACATATAAATAGATAATAAATGTCTAAATTTTTTCCAAATTCGAAAATATATTCATAACAGAATATGGTGATATTGTGAATATATCTATATCATTAACAATTTTATCGATGTTGTTGCACATTATATAAATCGGGGATCTGGTTTGTGTATTTGTCCTCGCTCTAGGACATTGACAATATAATTTATGTCTTGATGTTAGACGTGGTACATGAATTTCAATATTCTCTAACAAGGCAGGACAATTAATTTTATTTTGTATTGCAGCAGTTTTAACAAAAATATAATTGACTGACAGATTCTACGTGTTTCTAATGATTTAAAGTTAAAACGTACTAATAAATTGTTATAATCTGAACCTCGTTCAGGATAGATATGATCACATTTAAATGCTAAATACATCAGGAGACGTTTTTGTACAGCCTCAACTCTAGTAATGTACCGGTCATAAATTGGATACCATATTAATGCTCCATATTCTAATTTGGAACGAAAATAACTATTGAAAAATTTTATAATTGTGTTCACGTTACAAAATTGTGTACAGTTCCTAAATATGAATCCAAGTATTTTAAAAGCAGAACTAACCAATTCTGTAACATGTATTACAAAAGACATATCTGGTTCAAAAATAACTCCAAAATCCTTAAAATGAGATGTTCTTTCTAGTACCATGTTATCAATGTGATAATTAAACAAAATTGGATTTTTTATTTTATAATATGACAAAGTTTTGCATTTATCAGAGTTAACTTTTAAATTGTTTTGGTTACACCATTCAAAAATTTGGTCCAACTGACATTGGAGCCTATGGCAGTCTAATTCATTTGTGATTGAGCAGTATATTTTTAAATCATCTGCGTAAAACAGATGATCACACATATTAATTAGATTGCTTAGGCTATTAAGAAACACGCATTGCTGTCAATTATAATTATGTTTCTAGTTATGTACCTAATTGATATATAATATATTTTTAAAAGATCGGCGATCGACGATAGTCAAAGAATACTTTGAAATTAATATCTCAAACATTCTTTGGAATTTTTAATCGTGATTGTAGGGTTTTTCTTAGACATTTATGCACTATTACATACAATTATTATAAACAATTTGTTGATAGACGCAAAATCGAGAGTGTTGTCGAGACTCGAGACAAGACGAGACTGACTTCAAGTCTCTTCTCGACAAGACCAAGAGAAGACAATAGTAGTCGAGACTAAGTCAAGACCAAGACAAGACCGACCTCAAGTCTTGTCTCGTCTCGTCTTGTGGCAACACTATTTTTAATAATTATTAATTTGCCACAGTGAAATATTTGATGAAGGTAAATTATATTTTTTTAGAGCCAATCCCACCCTTACCAAAATATATATACCAAACGCTAATGATATCTTGTCAATGTCAACTGATTTCAATTCTTCTCGCCGAACGATGTTCATCATCCATGGTGAAGATAACGACAAGAACTCTCCTGTGAATAAAGAAGTTTCCAAATCGCTGCTAACGGCTGAAGACTGGAACATATTCATTGTGGACTGGAGCAAGATTAAGATGGAAATGGTCTTGGACGTTGGTGGAGTATTTAAAATTCCTTTAGAACAGATTCAGATGGATATTTTTTTGGACTTTGTTGGAGTCTCTAAAATTCCTATAGTAGGAGATATAGTATCCAAGTTCATAAACAACCTGATAGAAACAACAGGGTTGAGCCTAGACAAAGTTAATTTGTGTGGGTATGATGTGGGGGCTCATGTGTCCGGATGGGTGGGAAAAACATTAAATGGAACAGTTGAGACGATTATGGGTGAGTAACTAATATACAGAAGCACAAAATAATTATTTATGCAACAATAATGTAAACACATGCTTTATGACAAGATGTTAAGTATTGCTTGCCGAGTCACGAAAATTATTGACCGAATGTCATAAAACTTGTTTACACTTGAGTTGCATACAAGATTATTTATACGACCTTAAATAACATACCTGAAACAAATTAGATATTTGACAGACGAGCAGATGATAATTTGAACACACCAAATACCGAGTGTGGGATCCCAAGACTTCGCTATGATAGCGTAGCGGAAAATACCCCTTACGTTTCATCTTCCTTCCCCTATTAACTTCCAGGGTTGTTAGGGAAACGAAGTGTTATTTGTCGCTGCGCTATCATAGCGTAGTCTTGGGATCCGACCCCTGTACTGAATTCACATTGTCAGATAACAGATCTGAAGTTGAATTCTGTAGTTCTCAGTTAGTATTACCAACAGGAATATACAGAAAGAAATGAATTTAGGTAAGGTAACTTAAATAGCACACGTGTATTGATGGCAATAGCTCTGCAATGAGTAAAGGAAATTAAATACGAAAATTTACCTTACACATCGGAGTATAAAAAAACCTATTTAACCGATGTTGTAGCTCTTATAGTATCTGAGATCTTATATTGGTGGCCGTTTTATATGGAATTCACTATTAAACATTTGTTTACTATTTTTATTTGGCGACGGAACTTAATAATTCACTTCCCAGGAAAATAATATTTTAGTAAGTACGATAATAAATAAATAATAATAAATTCAACGCAGCAACCTTTGCGGCTATATCAATATTTCGTTTAATCGAGGCTAAAGAAAATAATAACATACCGGGTGGTGCTCGAAATCCGTTCAATAGGCATTTAACATTGGAAAACAGTTTTTCAGTGCCCAGTGCGCGTTGCTTCCCAAATTATATTAGAAAAAAAAATTTCACATGTAGAAAGTAAAATTCTGCATTTGAATCAATAAACAAAAATAATTTTGCATGCTTTGTAACGGCAGAAACTTAATATGAAAATATCGAAAATCACCTCAAAAATAGTGATAGGCATGGAATTAAAACAAACGCTTAACAAATGTGTGACTTTTTATCCGTCAAAATTTAATTTACTATTTATTTTTTAATAAAATTATCATAACCCAAAATTCATAACCAGAATAATATATTAATTTTATACAATTTAAATACCTACTCATTCTTCTTGACAAAAAAGTCATAATATATGACAGTTAAAACATCAAACATTCGTTTGTCTTTTTATTTTAATTCCGCGTCTAGCACTATTATACTGAAGTTTTCATATTTAATTTATAGAGTCACCAAACATACGAAATGAATTTATAAAGAATTTTATGTTCTACAACTTTAATTTGAAGATTTTTTTTCTAAAATAATTTGGGGGGCAACGCTATCGAAAAACTGTTTCACCATGTTAAATACCTACGCCTACGTAACGGATTTCCACCGCCACCCGGTATGAATAGTTCATTTGACAGATGTAAAACATGCAGTGTTTTAAGAATAAATTTCAGTGGCGCACCCAGGAATTTGGATACGGGGGTGTACTATAAAAAAGACAAATTTTCTTTTCTTTTATAAGCACCAAAACTTGGGTGAGGCAAGGCATCCAGAAAAAAAGGCGCCTCAGGCAATTTTTTTCCATTCAAGGTCAAATGCCTTATAATTGAAAGTTACATTTTTTCAAGGGATGTGAAGCTGCATGTTTTCCCCCTTTCATGTACAAAAATAAATTGCCACCACAGAACATTTTAGACAAGAGAACATATTTAACGGATTAACATGATGATAATTTATGGAAATTTCTA
>OY720454.1:46341953-46469453 GCA_963082715.1 Harpalus rubripes
TTCCAAAGTAAGAGTAAATGTAATATAAAATAAAAAAATACTAATTTTTCAGGGTACAACAAATATGAAACACAATAACATTGAGAACAAAAACAAACAAAATTTTGTTTATCAGCATTTGATATTAAACTTCGCCATCGAAAAGCAAGGCCAATTATTTTTTCGCTGCTTTGTTTATAAGTATTTATTCTACACAAGTACTTATATTGAAATTGAAACTATCAGACCTATTTAACGAAATGCTATTATGAATATTGTATACCTACTTACTAGTTATTTTACCCGTCACTGCCGGAGAGAGAGCAAGCACCTGTTTTCTGTAAGTTGTATAAGTTTAATAATTTATATTAACTAAATAAGTAATTATTAATGTTCATAACAAAGCAAAATGTTTATTAGAAATTGGATATAGGTACGTGAATTTAAAGGGTATATCTGAAATCTCCTCTGACAAAAACATTTTTGATTACAGTAAAGAAAATGTCTAATCATACAAATACTGATTTTAATAATAATTGGTAGGTATTGTATGTTTTTAAACAAGTTGCAAAAGTAAACAGGTAAGTGATTATTATATTATTAATATTTATAACAAAGCAAGTTTATATTATAAATCTGATTACAATAATGATTAAGTGGCAAAAGTAAATAGTTAAGTGAATTAATATTCATAACAAAGGTGTTTATTGGAACTCTAATTACAATAATGAAAATGACTAATCATACAAAAACCAATAATAATAAAAAGAAATTATTAATGAATGTTTTTGAATAAGTATGTTACTATATTAAATAAGTGATTATTAATATTCATGACAAAAAAAGTGTTAATTAGAAATTTGATTTGCTTGCATCCTTCCATACTATAATTTTTTTAAATTACAATAATGAACTATTATTATTATTATTATTATTATTATTATTATGAATTTTCCCTGAAGAAGGCAGCAGTGTATGCTGCCGAAACTATCCCGGGTGTACGAATGTGTAAGTACATATACTGTATTTCAGATAAGAATAGGCTTGGTTGCGCTGCTGCGCCAGCCTGTTTTACACACATAAAACTTATGAATTAGTTTTGTTCCGAGTATGACATACTTGACAGGTCGAAACGTCATAATTTGATAATTTGTAATTGTTTAGTAAATAAACAATTACTTAAAGTTATTAAATAGATTATAAAGACAAAATGGAATAAATCATATACCCGCTTTACATATTGCTATTGTAAACTTGGCTTGCGTTTAGACCAATCAGAAAGCTGGAATTTTAAGCCCTATCTTACTCCTAAGTCTGTTCTTATCTGAAATACAGTATAGTATGTATCAAGGATGTAAAAATAATTTAATTTAATGAATATATGTCCCTCTGATAATTATCTGTTTGGATTTTTTAAAAATAAATCTTATTACAACAGAATATATAAAAATATAAATATGTAAAACTGCTTAGGTATCTACTTCTTGATGAATGTGTGGCAGGAAGCTTCCTTATTTTCATATTTTTTATGTTTTGTTGCAATTCTCTCTTTTGGTAAGCCAAAATGTAACGTCTCCTCATAACATTATATTATAAATGACTGCTTATTAGTTTATTTCCCAATTTCTGGGTGTAACAATAACAATCTTTTAAATATTACACATAAAAGAGTTGAAATTTTGTCTAATTCTAAGTAGATATTACTCTTATATATATACATACCGGGTGTCTACTTATTTATGGTCCATAGGAAATACAATGGTAAAATTTTCATATTGCTGTAAATTCTGTTAATTTTATAATTAAAGTGTCAAAAATGATCAGAATTAAATACTGAATGAAATAAGCCTAAATTTATTGATATAATCGCTTCGTGTCATGAGATAAACGTAAAATAAAATATCCGTCTTCGAGTTTTTTACAGAATTCCATGCAAGACAAAACATACAATTCAAATAGTCATATTGTTTGACTTTGACAGTTAACAGTATGTTATTTGGTATGTCATTGTAAATTTTGTTCCATTGATTTTTTCTGCGGTTAAATGTATCCATGCTTACTGATAAATAAATTACTGTATTCAATAATTATTTAAACTTCATGGCAGATGTCATCTGTAAAACTCAAACAATACAACTGTTCAAAATTTTGTATTATTGCTCATGGCACTCTGAAAATAGCTAAAAATTATTACCTTATTACTTTTATTTTGCCTCTTTTTCGCAAACGAAACGTATGTAAACAATAATTTTGGACTTGTTAGACGCAGCTCTTAATTCTGAACAATTTTTGTATTTACACCTTTGTTCTTAAATTAATAGTACAGAATTTACAGCAATATGAAAATTTTACCATTGTTTATGTACAGGATGATTCATAGGTCTGTCCTCTCTTTATAACTCTTTTATTTTAAGTCAGATAGAAAAACTCTTCAAATATAATTTATATGTTATAGTATTATCTATCTACGTACCATATCCATTTGTATACAGGGTGCTCCATTTAAGCGCAACAATATGTAACTTTATATTTCTTAATAGAACATCCTATATTTATTTATTTATTTTGATAGTAAATTCGATTCCTTTTAAAAAAGTATTAAATAATAAGAGGTCTAAAATTATAAATTACGAAGTTATTTACCTTTATTCGTTGAATGATATGTTTTTATCATGTTATTATTAACAAAGTAAGCTATGGATAATTTGATCAATTGTTTCAAATTTAAACAAACAAGTTGTCCAAATACTCTTAGTTTATCATTGTTGATGTTGATGTGAAAATGAATAATACAAATTTTAGTAAAGATGAGATGGTTAATATAATATTTATAATAGAAAAATCTATTGAAGTTGAAGTACAAGTTTTCGAGCATTTATTATAATTTTGCATTATTTAGTCTGTCACTAAATTTTAATAGCTTCTTTGGAATTAGTGTAATATTTAAAATAAGTATTAATAAAAAAGGATCAAAATTTTGTATTATATTAGGTTTTTTCCACTCTGAACTACTATTTTTTATGAACGTAAATAACTTCTTAATTTATAATTTTAGACCCCTTATTACCATTTACTGTTTTAAAAGGAATCTCATTTACTATCAAAATAAACAAATAAATATAGGGTATTCCATTAAGAAATATAAAGTTACATATTGTTGCGCTTAAACGGAGCACCCTGTATACAAATGCATATGGTACGTAGATAGACAATAATATATCATATAAATTATATTTGAAGAGTTTTTCTATCTGACTTAAAATAAAAGAGTTATAAAGAGAGGACAGACCGATGAATCACCCTGTTTATATATATATATATATATATATATATATATATATATATATATATATATATATATATATATATATAGGAATCTTGAAATAGCATTTGAGCTTTAAATAGTTACTTTAATTTTTAATTGCATATTTTATTTAATTGTACCATAATTGTTTATTATCTACAATTTCTATAATTTGTTAGATAGATTAAATAGAAAAATTAAACATTTCTTTATTTTATTTCATTATTTATATTTTTAGTGCAATACTTATTACAATATAAATGTTGACATTTTATCTACGAGTAATTTTAAATTTAATTTTATTATATTTTGCTACAACAGGTTTAGAAAATATAAGTAAATCAACTTAGTTCATTTAATATTGGTAAACTGAAAAATAGGGAATTTGTTTTGTCAATTTTACTACAATTTAGTTAGTATACCTATTTTTTTTCTGTGTAGACAGCCTTTAGAACTCTGAAGAATTGTAGAATAATACCGTTATGTCTGTCTTTCTTTTGCTATGTTTAGGTAAGTTTTTACTTAGTAAAAGAAGAGGGCCGATTTGGTCTAATATCACTGTCATTTTATCATATATTATGCAAGCAAAAGCGATTAGCAATAATAATTTATTTGTTATTTGTTTAGTGACATCAGAAGATCGTGCTAAACGATTCTTCAATTTATTCGATCTTTGCGATGGAGTCAAAGAAACTGACGTTTCTTTCAACTACATATCTAGGTATAGTTTTAGATTCTTATTTTTTATCACATATTTTCCTAAAACTAATACAGTTTCCTAATACTATTAATATATGAATTTATAAACCATTTGGGGAGGCCCTAGGCTCCCTGCCGCCCCTCTAAATCCGCCACTGGTTTCAACACTTACATCATTCAAACTTGTCAGTAACTAGTTCATGTATGTACCTACATGTACGCGCATTGAAAAAATCAGAAACATGTTGCAAACTTACAGGCTGGAACAAAGCTATTGTTATATAAATTGAAAATTCAATAGAGAAATTAATCTCTTGCTGAGCTGGGTTTACCATGTCATTAGTGACGTCATATCATTTCACTATAAGATCAGACTTATTGAGACAGGCTGTACTTTCAAACGCATCCCTTGGATAGTTAGATAACTATATATGACTACGTTTATCTCGATGCTTGAAGGTTGAATTTAGTAAATATTTTTCCAATCTTCGAAATAAAAGTTTGAGATTGATATTTCAAGGAACTTGAACTGACAGGCTTGGCTTGATATAGTCAAGATCTCTGTTCGTTGACATGTAATGTGTTACACTAGTGTTAACTTTTATACACTAGCGTGTTTTTTGACAAATCGGGCAGTTTCGTGAAACGTGTACGTTAACAACCATTTCAGAACTAGTACTATCTTACTTGCACTGACTCCCTAGATAATTGTAAAGAGAGCAGAGTGCTGTAGAGGGGATGAAATCAGTGCAATGCTAATATTTAAAAGGGAAATATAAGAATTTAGTTACAAATTTTATAAAAAAAAAAACATTTTGTTATTTACTTGAACAAATCTCCGTTGTTTTGTAAACAGGTTGTGTTCCTATATGCCACCAAGGATGTTCTATTAAAACAATGGATAGCTGACACATGTTTAACAAGTGAGGCAAGTGATGGGGGTACACCGCCATTTGCAGGAAAGGCAAAACGTCAAACGTTCGTTGGTTTATTATTGCATTATATGGTCGTTTTCTTGAATAAAGTGGTGTTTGTGTTGTGTTCTTAGTGAATAAATACTTTAAGTGAGATATTTCCATAATAAATGGCAATATGCCATCTTTTTATAGTGCTTTTGGGTGCACAAATAGACATAGCAAGGATAACCCTCGACAATTTTTCAAGTATTGCTGTTCATTATTGTTTTAATTATTTTACAGATTTCCTTTAAATAATAGTGGTATATTACGATTGTGGATAGATGCCATAAAAAGAAAAGATTTTACACCTATAAAAGCATCAAAAATTTGCAGAGATTATTTTTTTGAAACAGATTATCTGAAAAGGCCTGGAACATATGTAAGAAGATTAAAACCAGACTCAGAACCTTCTGTATTTTCAAACTTTCCACCACATTTGCAAAAGTCATCTATTTAATAAGCAAATATTATTTTTAAATTCATAGTCCTATTTTATTGTGGATGTGCTTTATATGTAATAAATGTATACTATATTATTAACATAATAACTATAATATTTAAAGTATAAGCAATAAATATAAAAAAATCTGTTAATTCAACCCATTTATAATTTGTTTCTATATGTAATTTTAAATTTGGCGCATATTTTGCCTTTTCTGCAAATGGCTGCCTTTCAGTTGCTTGTCTCACAGGTGTCTACGTGCACAACATACAAGTTAGCAATCCAGTGTATATGTTCATATCATAAATAAATAACAAATAATTGTAAATAATGCAAAAACCACAAGACACATACAATTCACTGTGACGTCAGTTTTAACTTTGTGCGAAATTTTTTTGCATGATCAGCTGATCAGACAGCATTTATTACGTAACATAAATGCACTGTTCTGTCCATTTTCTTGACAGTGTACACTGGTGCTAACTATACTGCTCTACACTTTACTACACTGCACTGACACAATTTTCAACGAACAGAGCTAAATTTACAAAATAATAGTTTTGGATTTATAAAGCGGCTCAAGATTAAGTTAATATTATATTTCCATAAAATAAAGCTTTCTTTTGACAGTAAATATGACTTCTTCTTCTGTACTTCCAGGATTAGGCACTCTGCCTGTTCGGCGTCAATATCTTGTCCTCGCCTTTCCTAAGTGTCTTTTTTTCTTTTCCAGTTTTCTTTGAATACTTTAGCCCTTTCAGTTATCGGTTGTACATTTAACTCTTCACGTTTGCTTTCATTTCTGATGTTATCTAGTCTTGAGCTTCCATTAACTGATCTCAAAAATTTCATTTCTGATGATTCTATTTTCCTGCGATCATTCTTTCTAGGTGCCCAGCATTCTGCTCCGTACAGTAAAGTAATATGACCATTACTTTATACAATATGTAATAATGTCATATTTACAGAGGTTAATTTCGGTGTTGGCTCTGGGCGATTTAACGAAACCAAGTAGTTATTTCCATTTAAAACCCAGAAGATGTTTACTGATTTTGTTATTAGACATGCTCGAAACGTTTGATCTCTATCGAAAAATCCTACTCCCACGCTGGGCCGTTCCTAGGGGTACTGCCGCCTGCGTGCAAATATATAATTCGCCGCCCCTAAGTGATAACTACACAACAAAACACAATTTTTACTATTTATAATATTTTATTCATATATACGAGGTGCTACCCAAAATATCGAAGTATTATTTTCTGGCGGTTGGTAGACGCGCTAGTTCTGACTTCTCCCAATAAGTGCCTTCACTAGGCACCCTTTTGGATCTATTGTCCAATTGTCATCATTGGCGAAACATCTGACCGGTCAATATTTATTTATTTATTTTTTTGGTAAGCGCTGTGTTAAGCTATTTTTCAATAGCAGGCAGTAAAATTTTGTTGCCTGTTAGAGAAAATGAGCAGTGGAAACTGTTGCATTGCTTCGGAAGACTTATGGGGAGGAATGTTTGCAAGGGTTTGCGGGTGGGTTTCTCTAAGGCGCATCTACACATTTGCACCCGTGTTTTGCCTCGTCAGTCGCCGAAATTCGCGAGTGGCAATCGCACGTTCGTCCCCACAATGCGAATGACCGTTTCACATTCGCCGAGTGTAAAGTCTTTAGCTCGTCCCCAAAAACCGCTCCTGGAGCGAGAGCTACAAGCTGCGAGGCGAGGAACGAGACGAATGACGAGTGAACAGACTACACATTTGCCCCGCCACTCGCTTTGCGATTCGACTCGCCATTCATGCGAATGTGTAGATGCGTTACTTTTTAATGAAAATCGCCGAACACGTCAAAAAGCGCTTACGAAAAAAATCATACTAACCACTCAGATATTTCCCCAAGAATGACATTAGGGTAACATATCGAAAAGGAAGTCAGATGTCTAGTAAAGATACATAGCGGGAGAAGTCTGAAATAGCGCCCTACCACCAGCCAGAAAATAATTCTCGGATATTTTGGGTAACATCTTGCAAATACAAAAAATAAATATTATAAAACTTTTTTAAAAATATTGCTACATTCTCGCACATATTGTAACCTGATTGAAATTATTTACGTTATATTATAAATATTTTGTTATGATATCTATTCGCGAATAAAATTAAGCCGTAGCCATCTAATGGCAAAATAAGAACTATTTGTTGTCGTACTTCACTGAAAACGCTATTTGGGCTAGTGTTATTTTATTTGGTTATTGTTTGTGAACAGTAAGTCTTTGTTTTATTACTTCTATTTTACGTGTTCATTCACTACTTCAATACATAGGTATTGACCAAAATCAGATTTTTTGAAGACTACTTTCCCGTTTAAATCTGTTTCATCCTTAACCTGTTTTACACTTTCCTATTGAATGACTGAAAGTTTCCTGATTTTTTCTTCATTTACTCTATATTTTACTTAAAATTTCTTGAAGAATTATTGGAATTTAATAATTTAAATAATTCTCTTTATGAGAGGTGAAGATTATTTTCCAAGAACATTGTCATATTTATCTGCAAATAAACAAATTTTGAAACGTCCATGCACAAAATTGAAGTAATAACATTGAAACTTATTCTTCAAACTTATCAATAAGTAAAATTAAACCTGCCTAAATATTTTAATAATAGAATAAAACACTCTTGAAAACTGCGTTTTAACATGTAAACAAGTACGTTTGAAAATGACAGTACGACAATCATCCGACATCTTGGTTGATAACAGCGCCGCCACCGGTGATTTTATTCACGAATATGTTGCGGGGCACGCATAGCACGCCCGCTAGGAACGGCCCTGTTCCCACGTCCAAGAAGGCAAGTTTGCCGCGTAACGTCTGAATACCGAGTACCCAATGGTAGGTTGTGAGAGAACAGAAGTGAGAGGGTGCAAGGCGAAACTCGGGCGCCAAAACCGGAATCTTTTGGCACGTGCGTAAACACTAACAGTAAATCCTGGCCCTCCAAGTCTAGAGGTTTTGCGATGGACGCAGGCTTCATACGGAGCCTCGGAATATAAACATTTTTACAAATTGTAGAAACGCACATGCTTTGTTTAATTAGTGCTCGTCAACTTCAAATGTGCTCCTACAACTCTACCTACGCTTGAATTGTCGAGATATATTGATAAATGTATTCAGTTATTGGTATTGTATATGGAAGCAACCATTTTTATTTAAATTTCTTCTTAGAGACAACCCCATCCCTACCGCATTTTACGCCTCCACCATTAGCGAAATCTTATCAACGGATTTCAATCCTGTTCGTCGCACGATGTTTGTCATCCATGGTTTGAAGAATAGCATGAACTCCCCTGTAAGTTATGAAATTTCCTCGGCGCTGTTGAATGCTGAAGACAACTGGAACGTATTCGTAGTAGACTGGAGTAAGGCTGACAAGCTGTTTGTCTTGCATGCAACTGCTATTGTTCCTAAATTAGGAGATATAGTGGCTAACTTCATAGAAATACTGATAAAAACAACGGGATTGAACCTAGACAAAGTTCATCTTTCGGGGCACAGTCTAGGAGCCCATGTATGTGGACGAGTAGGGAATATTTTCAAGGGACAAATTGAGACGATTCTTGGTGAGTAACTAAAAGATGTTCAAAAGATAGGGTGCAAATTTGAGAAAAGTATCACTCATACAAAGACAAGAAAAAGTCCTAATAAGGAGATACATTCATGTCCGTAACTAAATGGTCTGGGATTTAAATATTCTTCTTATATTTTGCGTTCATAATGTAATCATTACGAAACCAAATTGCAGATCGAATGAGCCTTCATTTCAATACGCAATTTTTTGTTTTAGAAAGTTGGTACTGACATGACATTTACTTATGTTCATAAATCAGAATAGGGTCATTTCATAAATTTCATATTTCTCTAAAAACGACATAATTTTATAAACAAAAATTATACGATCTCAATAAATAAACACATTAAATTCTGTGTCATTTTTGTAAAAATGAGTAAAAAAATAACCTAAAATATTCATATTTCAGAACGCACTGTTATTGGTATGACGTCATCGTCTCGATTACCAGTTTCTTCTTGTTTAATTTACATTGACTGTCACAGATGAGACGGGCTATTTTTGTATTTAGACCAGGAACCTGAAAGTGAACCAGAACCTGCACCGAAAACACGAATTAACCCGAATTTTTTATGAACCTGAACCCGAACCATACCTTTATTTGTCAATATAAACTTGAATCAAAAATATTTTAAATTGAAGTTTGTGCAATATTTTTCTTAGTAATAACTTTTATTTTAATAATTTGTTGTTATTTTCGTAAATAATTAAATAAAAAGATTAGTGCCAAAAATAATCATAAAAAAACCTCCCACTCATGTGACGTCATAGCACTTAGTATAGCTACCCATTGCATACTTTGAGACAGAAATGTATAAATGTTCCCCCAAATTCCATTGCCGTCTGTAGAAGATGAAAGTATTTTATTTTGACGTTATTATATGACAGTTCTCAGTTCTGCATTTCATTTGTACTTATTTCTGAATATTGCATTTTAATTTTAGAGACGTTGTACTGTTTTGGATTTGTCACAAGTGACGGTAAATAATATCAAAAATAAATTTAAACGAATATCTATTACGTCGCCAAAAAAATTAGTGATCCGTCAAAAATCAGAGCGAAACATTGACAGATTTACTTAGTCTGCAATTCGACGTATCTACTATTTATATGTATAGGGCGCGAGCAGACACGTGACTCGAGTGACCTTGACGTGCTTAGAATCAGCTGATTTGTGTGCGCAAGTCATTTTGACAAGAACATTGTCAATTTGACAAGATCAATGTTTTGACTTATTTTGATTTTGAATTGCTAAAATGTTAATATTTCATCATTTTTAGGCAGTAAAACACATGAAATAAAAAATAATAACATTTTAGCAGTTAAAAATCAAAATAAGTCAAAACAGTTGACTTGTCAACATGGCATTGTTCTTGTCAAAATGACATGCGCACACAAATCAGCTGATTCTAAACACGTCAAGGTCCGTTGAGTCACGTGTCTGTTCGCGCCCTATAGTGAAAGTAAATTGCTTTTTAATGCCCTTTTCATAAACAACTTTAACTCTATTTTATAATTAAATTAAAAATAATTTCTTCGTTGTTCATTCAAAGCTGTTTTCTATTAAAAATTAATATAATTGATTAAAAACAATACCTGCTATAATTATAAATTGTATTTCATTTAATTTCATAAGTTTAGTAAAATTTTTGCCGAGAGTCCAAAATTTTGTAGATCAATCGGCTTCACTACCTGGGGCCTGTTTCATAAAAATTACTAGTCGACAAGTTACAAGTTACAAGTGACAAGTGTACAAGTGACAAGTTCTAGTAATTTCTATTTCAAGAATAATTTTTGACTACTTGTCAGTTTTCCAATATTACTATACTCTATCCGTTTTAACTATAGACTAGATGGCGTTTCGAGCGCGGCCGTTTTTACATGTATTAAATAAAGAATTCAAATTTTGGCGCCATTCCTGGATTTTAAAACAATCTTTCTAATTGACATTTTTTCAGTAACCGTTAAATATGAACAAAATAATGTTCTAACCAAATTTCTTTGTTCCTGGGTTGATCCAAATGACCCTTTTTCTTCATGTTCTTTTATAGCTTTCCAAATATTTCGTCCTATGTGCAGTATAAATTATACGCCACTTTTTTGCCCGCTTCGGAGGACCTTTCCTTTTGTATATTTCAAAACATTGGCAGAGCCAGGTTCAGGATTTTTATCTATAATATTAACGAAGAGAACAATAACAAAACTAACGAACTACTAACCAAAAACTAAGAAAACGCGCACAATGAAAACTATGTAATATGAAATATAACGACAAAATACTATGAAAATTATATAAACGAAAAAAACAAACAAACAGAACTGAACAGAAATTAATAATATGTAATAAATCGTGTACTATTAACTTTGTTGACATTTATATATTTTGTCAGACGGCAAAATAATTGATATAGTTGTCAAGCAAATTTAAATTTCGCGTCAATTATTTTACTGTGTAAACTCGATTCACGTTTGAACCAATCAGGAAGCTAGAATCATAAGCCCTATCTCACCCAACGCTCTATAGTTAAAACGAATAGAGTATAGTGTATTTTTACAAGTTGACAAGTTTGAAACCATGGTGTCATAGTAAATGTAATATGCAGCCACCTTTGCCTTAAATATATATTTTAATCACATTAAAAAGTATGGGTTTTAAAATAATTTAATTTTGTCATTAAACCCTTGCAATCAATGAAAGTAAAGCAGGGGAAATTATAATGGCTTGTAATTATATTTAATATGGCAAAAATGCTGTTATATTGGCGTTTCTTCGGGAAATTAAAGAACATAAAGACATTCTATTTGGCGCTTTATCCACAAATTTAACAAAAAATATGAAATGCGAAAAATAGAAATTAATCTATGAATTTGCTGTTTCCCACGCATTAATGAGAAGGACTGGCAATATTGCCGGAATCAGGGATTTGTTAACAAATTCTTGGCCAGGATATATTATGAACAGTGGTAAATGCTTTTGTTATAGTCTCACTTTGCAGTATAATAAAACATTTTCTCTATTTATTTAAACATAAACTCATTTTCATATTTTCTTTTAAAATTTTAATTAGATTAATCAATTTTTTTAACATTGGAAAATTTGTCCGTTTTAAATATTGCTATAGTCCGTTTCCCCGAAACGAAAGAAATTGGAACTAACCAGGGATCAAGTCATTCTTATTGGTCGATGATGACAAATTTTAAGTTGAATCTTCAGATTTGTCATCATCGACTAATAAGAATGACTTGGTTCGGATCCCGGGTTATTTCCAATTTGTCTCGTTTCGACGAAAGGACTATATCGAAAAGTATTAAATTATTAAATGCCTCAATTTTTATGAAGACAATCTAAATCGTTCATACTTTTGTTCAATATATTCATAGCACAATTTTCTTATAATAATTCTAGCCCGTCGAAAATAAACATGAACATCTTCCTCTTTTGAATCACTGGACCACATGTTTTTTACATTACATAAGAAAATTCCTATAATTAATTCTCATAAAGAATTCAATTGTCAACTTGTAATTTTCAAAAGACCAATATTTCATTCATGGTTACTGTTCACCTGTAAAATACTAGTAGTAAAAACCAGTAAATATTTTTTGAAACGCTACACTTGTAAACTGCAAAAATACACTTGTAGAAACGAACTAGTTTACTTGTCACTTGTAATTTACACTTGTAGGTTTTTGAAACAGAAACTTGTCAAATTATTCGTTTGACAAGTTCTACAGTGGTAATTTACAAGTGTAGAAGTTTAATGAAACAGGGCCCAGGCTTTTATAAATGAACTAAATGGCATCATCACATTGGAATGTAGATACTGTATGACATTTTTTATAATATGTAATAAGGTCGATTTTTTAGGTTTAGACCCTGCTAGACTAGCCTTCATAGACCTAAACGATATTGACAAACGCTTAGATCCTACTGATGCGAAGTACGTGCAAGTCATCCACACAAGTCTACTAGGAATCCAAGATCCTATTGGTCATGCTGATTTCTACCCAAATGGCGGCCAGAAACAGAAAGGATGTACTTTCAAAATAGAGGAAACATTGTTTATATGTTCACATGGCAAATCCTTCTCATATTTTGCCGAATCTATTGTCAGTAATCGGTTTAAAGCGACATATTGCGAATCTAAAGCAGATTGGGAAGCAGGCCGGTGTGATAATAATAGAGTTGCATATATGGGTGGTAATAATTTAGAACGAGCGTATGGGACATTTTATTTAACTACTAATGAAGAGAAACCAGTTACTAGTGCATGGAATATTTTATTTAAGTACTAATGAAAAGAAACCATTTGCCAGGGATTAATTTATGACTATAAAATAAATTATGATATAATAATTGTGTACTATGGAATATTATGTATAAATAAATATTTGTCTTTTGTTTCAGAATTAATTTTTTAATAAAAATATTAGACTTCTGCATATCTGAGTCAACTTTTTCAGTCGTCATCAGAAGCTAGCACAACTAGTAATCAGAGACGCGTTTCGCACTATTTGGTACTCATCAGTGTAGTGTAAGACGTGGCTTCTGTCCAATGCCGGCTCCAGGCGGAAAGCAGACGAGTACGTTCCGTGCGGCCGAATCCCACGCGGTCGAAATCCCGCGCGGTCGAAATTCCAGGCGATCGAAATCCCGGTTGAAATGTGCCCCCACCACTTTGTCCGTTCTACAGAAATTCAAATATTTCCATGCCGTCGAATCCCACCTGGTCGAAATGTTACACGATACAAATCCCTCGTACCCGTACCGCTCTCTTTATCGATCGTATTGCATTCTATCAATCTATGCTTCGTAGTAGTTCCGCGTCAAAGATAATATATTAAAAAGAAATTTTAAAACATATTATTATACTACGAACTATTTAATGAATGAAGCAGGAAAAGAATTTACCTATCCATCTTAAGTAAACATGATAATTTATTAGTTATTTAATATTATAAAATAATTAAATTTATTTTTAAGTAGACAAGTATGTGTAGATACATCAAGTTACCGTTATTGTCAAAATATGCCGAGTGGAAGAAAGTATATTTGGAAATAAAAGCAACATAAGATTTATAAAAACCACAGTAATACATAATTTTACAACTGAAATAAAGAATGAACTGCTTATTCACATAATATGACAGCTAATCTAAAATGGCGGACCAGAAATATCAATAATTTTACTTAAAATGTGTAGGTAAATTCTTTTCCTGCTTCATTCATTAAATAGTTTATTGTATAATAATATATGTTTTCATTTTTTTTAAATATATTATTTTTAGCGCGGAACTACCACGAAGCATAGATTGTTAGAATGCAATACGATCAACACAGATAGCGGTACGGGAGCGAGGGATTTGTATCGTGTAACATATCGACCGGATGGGATTCGACGGCGTGGAAATATTTGAATTTCTGTAGAACGGACAAAGTGGTGAGGCACATTTCGACCGCGTGGGACTTCGACCGCATGGAATTTCGACCGCGTGGGATTTCGACCGCGTGGAATTCGACCCCGCGGGATGCTTCGAAGCAGACGATACGTTGCATCGGGGTGCCTTCCTTAAGGGGCGCCGAAGTGAGGAAAAAAAATGCAATTTAATATTAACAAATATTAAACAAATATATGGACTAAATAAGTTAACATACTTTAATATAAAAATTCGCGAGTAATTCATTCTATCAGTACCACCTCATGTCGTAAGTAAAAGGCGCCTTTGTCCAAAGTTATATTTCAGCGCCCTCCACATTGTATAATTTACAAATTAACACACGCTTTAAAATCTACACTTTGATACCTTTGATTCTTCAAAAAATGCCAGTTACTCGTATAAAGAAAATCGTTTGTTGTAATCAATAATTTTACAGTTATAATTTATAGTTTGTAACATAATTCTAGAATATTATTAATTTGGCAAGTTATTTTTTTACTTTCTTTCTTCTAAATTTGAGTAGTACGTAAATAGGTAAGGGAAATTCAATATCGGAAATCGGCAGAAAAGAAAAATAAAATTATCTCATAAGATTTCAGATTTGTAAATCATCAGTCTTTGATTCTTCGCAAAATGCTAGTATTTAAATATTTGATTCATTGTTGTAATCAATATTCTTGAGCTATAATGAAATTAGTCTTTGTTGTAATCAACACCTTCACAGGTCAATATGATAATGATAGAAAAATATCTTTTTGGTAGGATAATTATGCAAAAAATTATTGTTCACTTCTATCCCCTTATTGTGTAAGTTATTATTTTTAGTACCTATATTTTCTTTACTTTTATTTACTATTATTTACTGTCTTGAAATGTCGCCCCTGGCCAGGCGCCTTTGTGTGGGGCATGACCTGACCACCCGCAAGGAGCGGGCACTGCATTCTCTCAAGAATGCATGTAACTTATCATTAAAATTAGTGACTAAAGTTAAAAGTTTAGTTTACGCCAATTTGAACTTTACCAATTTTTTGAAAAATGAAATTTTTGCGAAGGCGCCTATTTTGAAATTGGATAGCAACCAAATAAAATAATAAATAAAATCAGGAATGAAATCTTCTTCTTGTAAATTCAACTACAAATTATATTCTCCATGTCCAATAGTAGACATAATATTGTGTGCCAATAATACTAGTCTAGTCTATGTGAACTTTTATATATTTTGCTTTGTTTTTAGTATGTACGAGTATGTTTGTTAATACCTATCTGATGTACACAATTCGACATTAATTAAAAAAAATATAGGGCGCACAATTTTAATTTGCATAGGGTCGTAAGGAACCCTAGAGCCGGCACTGCCTCTGTCCGGTCCACAGTAAGCGGACTCCTGCGGCAGAGGCAATGACTGGTTACGCTATCTCTCGGTAGATGGCGCTGCATGTACTAATCTCTACCTCTACAGTTTTTCTAACATTGGAAAAGATCATATGATAGCCACTGCTCCAGGAGTCCACTGTACCAGACTAAGGCAGTGCCGCTCCGTGGGTATAAGGCAAAAGGCACCTTTATGCAGTTATATTTTAGCACCCCCCCCCACGATCTAAAATTTGTAAATTAAAGTTTGAAATAACTATACTTTTTATTCTTCAAAAATGCTAGATATAATATATTGATGAAATTTTCTTAGATTCATTCTTGTAATCAATAGATTATAACCTATAGTCAAAATCGTTTCTTGTAATCAAGAATTTTACAGTTATAGTTTGAAATATTACAATAAAAGAAAATTATCCGTTTGCCGGGATATGTTTTTTACTTTTTAATTTTTTATAATAAATAAGGGAAATTCAATGTCGGTAAAATTATTTCACTAAGATTTCAGAATTGTGTATGTAAATCATAAAATACTAGTAGGTACTTAAATACAGGGTGTAAATGAATTAAGTGCATTAAATTTAACCAGTAATGTAACTCGAGGAGAGCAACAATATTTCTTAATAACTTTTTTTCAGTCTTTTAGATTTTGAGTTTATTACTAATGTCAAAATTGCAACAACTGACAGGACTGTCAATTGCTAAAATAAAAATTTTCAGAGCTATTGCTATTGCATTCAATTATTAGAAAAATAATTGGAACGACTCGTCAATTTACGGGGTTGTAAAAATGCTAAAAAAATATGCGATTTCGAGAAAATGTTATTAAGAAATATTGTTGCTCTCGACGAGTTATATTACTGTTTAAATTTAATGTACTTATTTCATTTACACCCTGTATAGGATTGATTCTTGTAATCAATATTCTTGAGTTATAATCAATATATTCTTTGTTGTAATCAACATTGTTACAGTTATTTCAATATAACAATGCTAGAAGCTAGAATAATAACGAACCGATTGGTACGATAATTATTTTACTTATAATTTGCAAGTTATTTACTTTACTGTCTTGAAACGGCGCCCCTTAAAGTCAGGCGCCTTTGTGCGGGGTACAACCTGCCCACCCGCACGGAGTGGCCCTGGACATAGGCCACAGGTTACATCACACTGATGAGCTCCAGATAGTGCGATACGCGTCTGTTTACTTGTTGTTGTAGCCTGCTTCTGATGATAACTGAAAAAGTTGACTCAGACGTTGTGGAATATGACGGAAAGCTAATATTTTTATTATTATGTAGTTTGCATTTTAAATGAATTTTTATTTAAAATTATACAATGATGTTTGATCTGTGGGTGTGATGATCCTGTCTGTGCTTTAAATCAAATATTGATGTAATGTGTGATGTGAACAATTTTTTATTTTTACATACCGGATAGAAAATTGATTGATTATTTTTCCTTTTATTACTTTGGTCTTGTTAAATATAAATTGTTTGCCCATTTAATATTCTTTGTAGCTCTTATAGTTTTCGAGATATCAATGGAGGCTTATTTAAAATAAAAACCCTGTGTAGTTAAATCCTTCGTACTATTTTTCCCGCTTTTGTGAATCGGAAGGATCTACGGAATATTTATGTCATTCTAGGGATAGTGTTTGCATATATTTAAATTTATTTTTGATTTATAACAAAACATGTAAAGATCCCACACACGAACACAGGTGTGTTTTTTCTATGCATTTGGTTTAAAAGGGTGAATATAAGTGGGAATTTTAATCCGGATCAACTTTAGAAGGGTTCAACAGGTAAAAACGAACGGAGGTTAGAAATTTGACAGCCAGATTTATTTTATCACCAGCAACAACGAAAGGAAGTCATAAATTTCAATTGAGATAAATACTAAGAATATATTTGTGTATGATCTCTTTTTTGTTTTGTGTGGAACATTTGGTAAAAATTCTTCCAGTATCAGTGATAATTTTAGATACTTATTTTGGTTAGAAGACACTGTTTTGCGTTTCCAATTAAATTAAAAATGACTTCATTTTAACTAATCAGCTGATAGATTTAAATAACATTGAGTTTTGACACATTTTGGAACTATGTTTTTGTCAAAGGCAAGAAGAGGTTTAAAAAAATCCACTTAATATTGGAATATATACTAGAGTGACCCGAAAATATGTGGACAAAGTCTCAATCAATATTCTTAAGACAATTGTAGTTAGCTTTTTTGGGCTTTTGGCCATAGTTTAACAATCTATAATTATATTAAGAATAATGATTGGCTCATTTTAGTATATATTCCAACATTGCGTGGATTTTTGAAACCTCTTATTGGCTAGGAAAAATTAAAGTTCCAAAATGTGTCAAAACCCAATGTTATTTAAATAGAGAAAATCAAGGGCATTTTGGCACGGTCAAATATTAATATTAAGCGAAATCATTGCCAGCACAATTTTTGTTTATTTATTTGGAACCATTTTAGGGGGCGTCCTGGTTAAAATTCGACTTGACCCCTTTTAAGGTCAACCCTAATATACATATATTTTTCATTTCATATACTTATTCTCTCTAATTTAAATTGAAAGCAAAGATTTTTTTAAAGATATTAAGGCATAGGAGTTTTACATTAAAAATATTAGAAACATTAAACAAAAAAATCTGTTACCTAATATAGCATGATATATACTTAAAAATGGCTCTCTTTCCTAGAAATTCTAGCGCAATTTTTTCATCACGCCAATTTTTTTCTTGATAAGTTGCAATTTCTTGTTTATTGTGAACGATACCTAAGTCAGATTTACTCAAATGAGAGGCAGTTATTAGAAGAAATTTCGAGATAAATGAACAAAACTTAAAGCAATTTTACGACAATTATTACAACTAACTCGAAATATCACTGATATAAAAAAAATTGTGTAGGTCTAGGGGAAGGGGGAGGCGATCGCCCCCATCGCCCTTCCCCCTGGGTACGCCATTGAGTGTATGTAAGTGACAGGTAAATGTCACACGTCAAAGAACTAATATCAAATTAATAATAGTAACGTTTTAAAAAGAAAACAGTAAATAAAACCATAGTTATATGGAATGGAACTTAATACAGTTTCCAGCAAAAGTAAATATGTCAGAATGTGTATTTAAATTAATAAAAATCAAATGGCGGGAGTTATAGTGTTAACTACATCAGATTTTATTATATACAAAGGCAGATTCATGGAGTCATTTACATTTAATTTACATTTAATTTAATTTTAAAGTTAAATGTATGTAAACCAATGTAGGGATTCATACACCATTTTAATTTACGTTCTTATTTATCTCTCATTTTTATTTAATTTATAAGATAACCAAGTTTTAACTTTTGAATATAAATAAAAATAAAAATTCACTGCACGTCAAAATTTTTGTTGTCAAATGTCAAAGACAAATCAATAAAAATAAATTTTGACGACGGTAATTTGGTCGATTTAGTGCGACCAAATGCACTCATTTACAACAAAACCAATGTTTTTAAAAGTAAGGATGCAGGAAGAAATATTTGAAATTTAACTGGAGCAAAAATGCAAAGAACGGGTTCGGTTATCAATGCAATATAATTTGTATTTATTTGTATATACAGTTCAATTAATCTTAATAAATTATCAAATAAATTTGGTGTCATTCTTGTATATATAAAAAAATATCATGGTCATATTCTTTCATGAGTTTTAGCAAATTATTATAAAATCCAATTTTTTGGCGACACCTATTCATTGGACGTACCGCGAATCTCCGGTGTCGTTTCTTTCTGTGTTTTCAAAGCTAACGTCAGTACTTCGTCCTCAATATTGCTTTCATTAAACTTTTTAATTAACTTTACAAACCGAACTTATCAATGTCAATATGCACATGCATTCTTTTTTCATTTAATATATGTTTATATGTCTGTCTGAATGACACATTTAAAAAAAGATAAATGAGAAATAAAAGAAAATGAAATTAAATGTAAATGTAAATGGCTGCATGAATCCGCCTAAATGTGTGCTATATTAACATCATTTTTGAAGAAGTTTGAAATTCAGTACTGAATACAAATAAATTTATTTCCACATACCTACTTCTGATACATTTATTTTATTTTTATTTATTTACTTATGAATGAACAATGTAAATAAAAATAAATTTTGTTGTTTATAAATATGAAAATAAAACTAAAATAAATATAAAACTAATTATATATTTTGAAGGATTAAGAACAAGAAAATTTACTATATACAATGTGCCTATAATTCAAAATTAATCTGTGACTCACTACAAATAACAGGAAATAAAATCTTTATATATGCTACCCTGAATACTTCAAACTTTCAAATATTCTTTCTTTCAGTAACAGCGTTCCGGTATTCCACCGGCTGCTGAAAAAAAATACCGCGGTTACTTTGGTTCAATTTTCGGAATATACAGTGTGTTTAATAAAATTTCTAACTCGGAGTAGGCTATGAACAGAGAAACGTTTGTTTGATCATTATTCAATTTAGAAGTCAAGATGTCAAAATTGATCTTGAAATGTAATTTTAAGGAGAAAAGGCAATAAAGAAGGATACAGTATATTGACATTCGTCGTTTTCTAATTTGTTTCAATTTCTAAAATAAGATTCAAGAAGAAAAGTTTTGATTTCTTTAGATATTTGACAATATCTCATGTCAAATTGACATTTAATTAAACAGTTTTAAATTGACATACGTTTCTTTGTTCATAGCCTACTTCGAGAAAGGAATTTTTTTGAACACACTGCACTATTAGTTGCTGTAGGGAGGGCATGGGCGATAGTGGTAAGTACACTGAACACAAACGGGTTGCATATATTTAAGGAGGCAATACATACTTATTTACCCAAATAACCAAATAGATTATGATGCTACAAAGAATTAAAGAAGTGTCCAGTTTTTCATACTAATTAATTAATTAAATTTACTAACATAGAAAACTTTAAAAATATCATACGTATAAGCATTTTCTAGATTCCATAAATTTTAATTACATTAATTAAATTAAGATTCGGAAGTACAATAGTGTAATGAATTTTGACTAAAATTTTTATTGTAAGTAGGAACCCACACTTGAAAAGCATATTCAACAATAGAACGAATCAAAAAGTTGAATAATAATATTAATGATATTTTTTCTTTTATAATAATTAGTTCTGTATATGAATCATAATATGCTATTTACGTGATCTACATAAATTTAGTAATAATTTGGAATCTAATATTACTCCAACATGTTTGATGGCATAGGTTTGTTTCATAAAAATTATAATTATGGGTACCAATTACGCGGGAAACTAAAAACATTACACATGACATTTGTTTCATTCTCATAACAAAGTTCTGCTTGAATTATTGTAAGAATTGAAGAATAATTAATTTTGTATAAATTTAAATTGGCTTTTCGCATAGCTTATTCATAAATTTATAATATAATCCGGCACGCATTTCAGTTAATTTGGAGAAAAATGAAAATGAAATGGCAGGAGGTAAACAGATTTTTCCCCTACAGGCATATTTTTTCCAAATTAAAATGCAGGACCATTCTTTGCAATTAAATAAAAATAGGGAATTCTACCATTTTTTTATATAATTTCATCAGAAAGTATAAGTAAAACTAAGACTATTGGTGAAAATCCGGTGAAAAATTCCTATTAATAAGCGAGTTATGGTCCCCCGAAGTTTGAAAATATAGATGTGACGTCACGAATATAAGTTTTTATATTTTTAAATTATATTTATAAAAAACAACTTAATATTGTAACACTACAAGTCTACATACTTTATAATTGCAAGTGTATCAAAATTATTAAGTTTAATGCAAGAAATTTATATTCAAACAAAAACTGTTTGAGTAATTGCAGTACTGGACTGGTAGCCACATGTCCGCTATTTGAATTTGTCTACTTTCATTGGTAGTAAACTTCACCTCCTAACTCGGTATTTGTTATATATTTATATGTAGTCTTTGAGTTGCCAATCAAAATAATATGTATGGATTTCATATGAGTGACGGGCTGCTAAAACAAAAACCACCTTATTTCCGAAGTATTTCGATTATATCATTTTATTTCTTTATTAATATTCATTATTAAGCATCTACTTTCACTATTTTTTACTAATTTCTCTTAATTCGATTGAGCTGTAATCCTTTATTCCAGTAGTTTTTGATCCATTTGAATCTATTTTAGAATCTGTTGTAAGAAATATTTGTTTACAATGTTCCAACCTACTCGATTTCTCGTGTTCTTGTATTCGTGGTAGGAAGCCATGAAACAATCGAAACCTTGGAGTATGCTATGCTGCCGACAAAGGAGCATCGATCTGTGATATGAAAGCGATGAACGCTATTAGCAGAGCCACCTGCGATGACATTGTGCTGGCCGGATTAATAATGTTGTATCATTTGGATGCATTGTTTCTCCGGATACCGAGCGAGGACTATAATGTTTTTCTTTGTCCGGGTGTTAATTGCACTCTGATCGATTTTGGATGCCTGCTGCACAGAATTCGTGTTTTGTTTTCATTTACGGAGATATTGTTTTGTTGGACTTTTTGTTAGACAACGAACCATTCATGGATGGACTAGTTTTTGTACCCACATAACTAATCTTACATTACTACATTTGCAAAGCTCGTGCATATATAATAGGCATCAAGACCAAGCTATATAAGTTCTTCTTAAATAAGATTTAAGCATATACCTATACCTTTTATGTTTTCTGACTAAAAACTAAATTATAGTCAAAATATCTATTGTGGCCAACACATTACCTTCCGTCAGTTCTATGTATTTTCTATAAATTCCATACAGCAAATTCTTTGCAAAAGATTCCATATTTCTTGTTCATTACCTTCCAGCAGTTGTATGTATTTTATACAAACTCCATACAGAAAGTTTCTAGCAAAAGATCTAGTGAAATTATAACACAAATATATTACGAATATATCAATTGTACTTGACACTGACATCTTTCAATCAAAATTGTCTTAACATAATAGCTGTTTCCATAGTTATAGCATAGCTGTCCACTTTATAAGTTTTTACCTCTATATTCATTTAATATGAAATATACAGTGTGTTAAAAAAATATTAACTCGGAGTAGGCTATCAACAAAGATATATATCCTAATTTAAAAGTATTTAATTAAATATCAATTTGACACGAGGCATTGTCAAAAATGTTATCTAATGAAATTACAGTTTTTCTTCTTGAATCTTATTTTAGAAATGGAAAAACTTTAGAAAACGGTTAGTGGCAGTATACTGTATCGTTTATTATTATCTTTTCTCCTTAAAATTACATTTCAAGATCAATTCTGACTACTTGACTTTTGAATTGAATAATGATCAGACATACGTTTCCCTGTTCATAGCCTACTTCGAGTTAGGATTTTTTCTGAACACACTGTACAATGCAGCAAATCTTATAGAGAATTAAATATTCTTTAATATTTATAATAAAAAATGATATTGTTTTTCATGAAAAACCGTTAAAATCTTCAAATGAGGGTTCTTCCGGTTGACCAATTATAACCAAAATCTAATCAGTTCTTCATATGGATGTAACGAAGAGGTATACGAAAGAATTATAATTTTTTAAATTGTAGTATTAGAGTTAATCGCAGGCGATTTTTTTGGCTTTCTCTCTCTCACACACACACACACTCACACATACACACTCTCTCACACACACACACACACACTCACACACGCACACGCACACGCACCCACACGCACACGCACACGCACACGCACACGCACACGCACACGCACACGCACACGCACACGCACACGCACACGCACACGCACACGCACACGCACACGCACACGCACACGCACAAGCACACGCACATGCACACACACGCACACGCACACGCATACACACGCACACGCACATGCACACGCGCACACACACACACAGAGCATCGTAAAAATAGTAAAATCGTGTTCTAGGGACCCTAAAACGTACTTATGGATCAAAAACTTACCACCGAACTTTTTGACCAAAGACAATACTTTACTTTCCTTACCTAAAGGTGAAGGAATAACTGATTCAGTTAGCAGTAAAAAAATACTTGAAATTGGTAAGACTGACACAAATTTATTTCCTGTCGTTGACACTTTTGATAGTGTCATTTGAAAATTTTAAATTAGAATTCATTTACTTTTTTTTATTAAACATTTTATTTTTATTTAATGAAATTGATATCATCTTACAAACCCTGTATTTAGATTTAGTCAATATTCTTTAGTTTTGTAATATCAGTTTCTAAAATTCCTATGTTTTATAAGCGTCATAAATTTTCCTATTTTTGACAAGTTTTATTTGCATTTTGACTTACAATTTATGAAGTAAAATTCTCTGTAAAGATTTTATAAATTTATAGCGGTTTATACTACCTTACTTTTACACAACACTTTATATAACTAATAATTATTACTTATTATAAAATGCGAAACTTTTTTAATGTATTTTTTAACATTCTTCGTATAACGCAATTTTTATATGTCTTTTTAACTTCTTTCAAAAATTTTGAATGGTACAATTTATTTGTTAAGCTTTTTCACATTTATCTTTTTTATGTCGCATGTGAAGAATACACATTTCAAAGAAATATGATATATTTCTTGCTTTTTCTAAAACATTAACCGATTTCTAACAATTCAATCTCTTGCAGCTTGTAAGAAAAATTCCACCCTATATATTTATTTACTGCTGCATCCCACCCTCATATTTTCCCGTTTCATTCGCCGAGGTTTAATATTTTTATTTTTATCGTCTGCATTCTAAATCATCCCCAGAATAATCTGCAAGACAGAAAATATGGCAATATTGAAAAGTTTTTAATTATCTATAATCGTGAAAGGGGTGAAATGTTAGCAAATGTTACTAGGGTAGATACAGAAGGGAAACCCTAATACCTTAAATATGGATAATACAAAGTTAAGGGATACACTGTATTTTGAAGTGCATCACACATTTCATTATGTTTTATGTATAAATATTTATATATTTTATTAAATAAATATAGAAAAATATCCAGTAAACTACGAGTATTTTGTTTGCCATATAAAAATATTTTTGTTATATATTTTAACTCAGAAATTGATATTTCTGTTTCAATGAGATTCTTGATTCGTGCTGCCACCTACCAGAAACTCTTGAACTACATACCAGTACCTATCTACAATATACCTACTAATGGAATTTTTATGAAATCATAAATGAAAAATGAATATAATGTATAGATTATTGATTGCTACTTTAAGGGTAGATTTTACGCATTAAAAGGATAAAAACGTTTATATAAACATACACAACCTATGTGTGTTTTAATACTATTATTCTAATTAAACATTTTTGTAGTTGTAGTTATTGATATATTTTAACAAAAAATAGTTCGAGTATATCTATGTGTGTATTGTGACCAGAAAAATGGGTTGAGCTCCAATTTTTTACGTCACCCTCTTTTAAGGAACGAAATTTATCTGTCGAGACAGTTAACATTCCATAAATTTAAAAATTGATGCTAGAAGGCGTACAGTAACATCGAAAAATATGCATACATCTGATAATTGTTTTAAAGCCTTTACTTGTCAAAACATTAATTTTTACAGGAACATTATGAGGAATTATTTTCCTGGTGCCCATTATAATGTTTTGTTTTCTTTTGTTTTGTTTTTTCAATTTTGAATAGATTCACTACTTTGAATAATTAAATAATTATAATTTGTATGTGTATAAATATTATTTTATTAATAAATTAACATTGTACTTGATAAATTAACATTACCATCAATAAAGCTTAATTATGTAATTTGATGTTATTATTTCAAATTTATATATATACATATAGATTTCTTATTATACACAATAATCTATTTATGAAAATAAGAAAATGTAGGAATAGGTACCTATATCATATACCTAGGTACATATTTATACACCATAATAAGATCAACAATTTCAAATAAAACCGTTTAATAATCCGTTTGTTACAATTTGGAAAGTACATGAATTTGGTACAACATAAATATTACTTTTCTGTTTTCTATATTTGTCCAATTTGATTTTCGAACATGATTTAAAATGGATTTCTTCAAAATTTAAAATTAATAATACGAGTAGCTTACAATAATTAATGTTAATTACTGTGAACCTTGAGTTTGCATAAGTTTCTAAAGTTCTTCGAATCACGGCGGTTCCTAAAATTTAGTTTTAGTAATTATAAGATTGGTGTGTCTTTTTTTAACCAAAATGAAATCAAAGTCTCGGTATGGTTATAAGCAGTAACAATTCTACATTTTATTGCTTACATTAGTAACATTTTAGTACATTTTAGAAAAATATGATTGGCATTTTGTAATCAAAATTATAAAATTCTGAATAGTTTACGCGACCCACTCAAACCCTTTCGCGACCCAATAGGTTAAGAAACGCTGCTTTATATATTAACCACATAAGAAGACACTAACTCAAAAATAAATAAAAATCGGATTTGAACTTTTGGGTTTTTTTAGTCATATATGTGTACAAATGAAATGTTAATCCTTTTCATTGATAAAATCCAACCATAAAATAAATAACACACACGTCGGCCTATAAGACCTTACTCGCTACATAAATTCTTGAGCCACAATAAATCATTATAAATCACATTTATAAAATAATCCCCCTGCCCCCCTCATTTCAGAATTCCTTATTCCTGATTATTTATTCCCCTAAGACATTGCAAAGGGTTGACACTGGTAGACAATGGCTCACAATACATGAAATAGGTCCCCGTACCTTTAATTAAATAATCATTATGGGCGAGTAACAAAAGGGCATCACGATCGCGACGCATCGTGCTGTCAGGGCCGTCTGCGACGCAGGGAAGGAGCTGCAAAGGGCATTGTGCAGCAGGACAACCATTGTCCAGAAGGATGATTGATTACGCAGGGTGCAGGAATTTACACTAATAATTAATATGCAAAGGGAAGGAATTTAAATATTTGTTGGGGTCCAATATAATTACTATAATTACTTAAGTATATCACTGTGTAAAAGTTTTTAAAAACGTACTTTATGATGCGATAGAATGCAGAATTATTTACATTAGAATGGGATCCTCCACTATTTTCTATTTTATTAAACATCATCTAAACTGAATGCGTTTTGTAGTTTTAAAAAGTCTTTATTGTTAACCGTTAAAGGCTCATTCACTGGTACGAATATAAAAATAAATTTATACAGGTGTTCATTTTAAATAAGCCACCATTGCTATCTCCAAAACTGTAAGAGCTAGAAAGTCAGTTAAATAGGCAAACAATTTCTATTTTACCAGACAAATTTAAAGAAAAGAAAAATTATTTTTTTCGACTAGTGGTTCTCAAAATACGGAACCTAACTTTGTTGTTTTAAATAAGAACATATATATTTTTTTATTTGTTCTTTCGTTAGAGAAATTAATTCTGAATTCAACAAAATAATATTTTCATATCTGCACATAACGACTTTTTTGAGAAAAATTTATATAAAATTTTGTATTAATTTGATTAAAATATGACTATTAATCAGGGTGCCACGAATGGAAAATATGAATATGTGTAAATTTTTACCTTCAGTCACCTTTAGGCACGGAAGATATTGTCTTTGGTCAAAAAATTCGGTGGTAAGTCTTCGATGAATAAGCACGTTTTAGAGTCCCTGGAATAAGATTTTACTATTTTTACGATGATGCCTGTATATATATATATATATATATATATATATATATATATATATATATATATATATATATATATATATATGTGTGTGTGTGTGTGTGTGTGTGTGTGTGTGTGCGTGAATGTGCGTGTGTCGATTTTTCGGATCCGATAACTCTAATACTACAATCCAAAAATTTAAAAAATTTCGTTTTTCTTGAAAAATCATTGTTAAATATCATTTTTCCACATTTAATATTATTATAAATATTAAAATATATTGTATTCTCTATCTCTATACCGTTTGATTATACATTTTATACTTCATATGGATATATAGAGTTAAAAAATTATAAAGAAATTAAATTTCATAAAGCAGCTAGCTATATGCTATAACCATGGAAACCGCTACTATATTAAGAAAATGCTTATTGACAGATATTAGCGTCAAGTGCAATTGACATGTTTGTGTTATAACTATACTAGAAATATAGAATCTCTTAGGTACACGAAACTTTCTGTATGGAATTTGTACAAAATATATGGAACTGAGGGAAGATAATGGGCTGGCCAAATCAGATTTTTTTACATAGAATTAGAATGCCGAGAAAGAAACAAGTGAAAATTTTATGCGCGTGACAGAACAAAATATTCATTTTTTTCTGTCAGGACATTCTAATTTTTTGTTAAAAATTTAACATGCATAAATTTTATCCATTCGTGACACTCTGATTATAGTTATATTTCAATTAAATTAATATAAAATTTTATACGAATTTTTCTCAAAAAAATTGTTATGTGAGGATATGAAAATATTATATTGTTGAATTATGTATGTTCCAATTTAAAATAAAAAAGTTTGATCCCGTATTTTAAAAACCACTGGACGAAAAATAATAATTTTCTCTTCTTTAAAATTGTCTTCTAAAATAAAAATTGTTTGCCCATTTGACCCTTTTCAAAGCTCTTATAGTTCTCCAGACAGCAATGGTGGCCTATTTAAAATGAACACCCTGTATAAACAATAAATTCTTATGAAAGTATTTACAGCTCTCGAAAATAAAAATAAATATCAAACATAAGCACAAGGATTTGCAAATGTTACATATTTTACACTAAGCATAAGCACATACGTAACTATCATTTTTGCTGTCAATTTTGGGTCTGGTAAAAGGATTTAAATTTAAATATAATTTTTAAAAAACTATTTAAAAAAAGGATCTCATGTATGATTGCGTATAGGGCGTTGAAAGGTATAAAGTTGATATTATTGCTTGTTAATTATGAATATACTAAATGACAGTTAATTTTAATTTGTTTTATTTTCGAAGCTGTGAAAACCAACCATAAAGTCTTATGTATAATTTTATTTATATTTCTTATTTTTGTAGATCGTAGCTGTGAAATGAGCCTTAATCCGTAATAATTTTTTTAATATTTTGTGATGTAGATATACAGTTGATTTTGTTTCAAACAGTGGACTCCATTAATAATTCACTGACAAAAGTTACATTTGTTTCAATAAGGCAACTTCGTTTTAACAAAATTATCTACAATGATATATTTAAATAAAAAATAAATAAATATATCATCATGGCATATTACCCATTGCTGGGTGTGCCAATTTGAATGTCAAATATAGAAAATCGCTATTCACTTGTTTTTCTACATTCATGTTTGAAATTTGGTAGGAATACTTTTCAATCCTTTGTCTACAAGAGGTAAAAATTTCAAATCGATATCTATGCGTACTCCAGAGTTATAGAGTTTCAACCCGAAATTAATTATTGCTATGTACATTTCTATTTTTCTGTAATAAATAAATTACTGAGTTTACATGTAGTTTTGAAACCGTTTTTAAAACTTTTTTAGTTTTGAAAACGCCATGTATACAGTGTCAAAACGGTTTTGAATTATCTCAAACCAAAACTAAAATTCATGGGTTGGACTAGAAAACTAGTTTCAAAACTACTCATGTAAACACTTAAAATTCAGTTTCGATACTGCGCATGCGTACAGAGCATAACGTTTCTGTCACTTTGTGTTAGCAACCTTCAAATATACTGACAGTTGTGTAGTTTTAGTGCGTAGTGGTGCGAAGTATAAAAAATAATTGGAATAATAGCAAAACGAAGTATTTGGAGTGAAGAGGATCTGTCACTTACATCAGCTAAATGCGCATACGCTGAAACTGTTTTCAAATCAATTTTTAAACTTGTTTTGAAAACTGCATGTAAACAGTTTTGCATAATTTTGACTGAAAACTGAAACCATTTTCAAAACTGCATGTAAACGTAGTATATACCAATCTGCATTTTTATTCGCATATTTTGGTAATACCGATATATTTTTTCCGTCGAGGGCATACTCCTTGCGTGTTGTCAATGCTGTCGTAGAGAGAGCATTACAGTAGTCACGTTTGTGTTATTTGAAAATTGGAAATAATTTTCGTTTGGCATCGTCGGAATCAAACCCACGCCGTCTGAATCACAACCCGTCATCTAATGAACACAGCCACACGACCCCATAAATAATAAATTTTACAAATTACTTCAATAATTTATTTGAGTACGTATTATAACCTACTCATACACATATGTATGTTTGTACATAGATATTATGTATTTAAGTTGATAAAATATGAAGTACCTAGGTACTTACTTTATTAAATAATTCTAGAACGTTGACCAAAACACAAAACACAAACAAAATTAGCCCATTAAATGTATCATTTGAGACACGCCACGTAATATAAAATATATCTAAAAGGAGATCTTGAATATAATGTGTACATAAATAAAATATCTGATCAAATATTCAGACGTTATTGTTTATATGTTTGACATAAAATAGATTTCGGATATTCAGATATTATATTAAATATTAAGATGGTATCTTGTAGACAATAAAGTGTATTAATATACAATATACAAACATTATATTACAAAACAAATTTTATAGTCCAGAAGTAGGTCTCAGAATTTTATGAGATTAATATGAAGAACATTTAAATATAACTTGGTACCTATTTAAAATTATCTGCATCGATATCGTTTGTCAAAAACACGCTTACAAAGTGTTCGAGGCACCACAAATTATTGGTGTTTTGCATGTGCGTGGCTGTTTGTTCCATTGATTTAGAAATAAAAAGAAATTGTAAAGAAATTTAATTTCATCAATTTTGCAACTTTATGGTAAAATCATGGATTTTATTCTATTCATATATTACTAATTTAATAATTTACAAAGTGTATTTTTACTGGAAACAATATTTTGCAAAAAAATTTGTATATGGATTCTGGTTTTGATTTTGAGTGCGAACAGATGCATGTATTTTTTAAGAATTTTTGTACGTTGTTTGCAAAACTAAATGTTTAAACAATAGTTATTTGTATATCAAGGCCGCGAAATCACTCTTTAGCGTACCGAGAGAAAAAGTGTCGACAATCTCGAGGGCGTTAAAGGATTTCGCGGACAAGGTGTACACAATATTTTTTGTGCAACTTTAAAAAATATGTTATTACAAATTTTATTAATTTTCAACAGTTTCATTATAGTAAATAGAAAGTTAGCTTTCAAGGTGGCTATGGGATTAACATTTGATAAACAAAACCATGCAATTCTCAAGTGTCAAAGTGATTGTTTACCTAATTTCGCGAATTTCGGGCCGTTACCAAAACAACGGTCGCGAAATCCAATTTCGCGGCCTGTATTGCGACTGCGAAATGTCCGGTTGCACAAAAATGTATTTATGTGTACATGAATTTATGTTTATGCATCTGCACGGTACCCTGAAAAACGTAAGAATAAATATTATGATTGGGATTTTGAGTAAATATTTGTTGACACCTAATCTACGAGATAGTCGAGAAATTTAAGCACATTGCATACGAAATTTATATAAAATGTGTATACAGAATTTACGGAAGGTACCGTGCTGACATTGGATGCTCAATAAAAAACGAGTTTGACTATAGGATGTCCAGAAAAAATCCTAACTCGGGGTAGGCTTTGAACAGGGAAACGTATGTCTGATCGATTATTCAATTCAAAAGTCAAGTAGATAGTCAAAATTGATCTTGAAATGTAATTTTAAGAAAAAAATATAATAATAAAGGATACATATTGCCACTAGCCGTTTTCTAATTTATTTCCATTTCTAAAATAAATAATTAAAAATAAAAATATCATCATGGCTTATTACCCATTGCTGGGTGTGCCAATCTGCTTTGTATACAGATATCGGTAATGATGAAATACCGGCACTGTCACAATCCTTTCCAAAATAAGATTCAAGAAGAAAGCTTTGATTTCTTTAAATAACATTTTTGACAATTTTTTTTGACAAATTGACGTTTATTTAAATATTTTTAAATTAAGACATATGTTTCTTTGTTCATTGCCTACTCCGAGTTAGGATTTTTTTAAATACACTGTACAAGATTTTTTGAAATAACAAGAAATACGAGGGCCACGCTAGAATTACTGAGAATAAAAACATATGGTCATATTTTTTAAAATTTCTTGAATCCTCCCTAGGCATCTTCTTTTGTAATGGGGTCATACCAAATTTTATAATTTTATTTTTTTCTAAAAGTACACGTAAAACTACTTACATAAATCTAAATTTCACGTCACCTAAGTTTCTAGTTTTACAGAAATGATTTCAAATGACGCCCCAATTTTGTGTGTAGTTTCTCTCGTGATGTGTACAAAATTATGACGTCACAACATCAGACTCAGAATGTTTATAAAGAAAATCATGAATGAAAACTATAATAATATTAAATATGTTTGATGAATATGTGCATAATATTAGGCAAATTTTTCATTTATGAAAATAAAAATCAATATTTTTTTATATATGGTATGACCCCATTCTTTCACAATAATCATGAATTACAACAAAGCATCAAGCTCATTTTCATACAAAAACCTTCTATCCCGTATATTCTAAATAAGACCAAAAAATAGATAAACATATATATATATATATATATATATATATATATATATATATATATATATATATATATATATATATTGCCAAAAATTGAAGAAAATGCTGTCCTGTTAATTCCATGACAATACATACTTTCAAAAATTATTTAAGTAGTTTCGAAACTTTATTTCGATTTTTATTTTATTTTGTGAGAAGGAAGTTTGGGTTACGACGCAGAGTGGAGAAGCCCAACCATCCGAACAAAATAGTCTACAGTTATGAAATGAGTTCTTTATACAATGTTTTCTATTTTGCGCCTTTTATGCCATTTTTACGTCCCGCCACCCTTGGTAAGGGAGGTATAGGGATCGTGCTAAAAATCGCATATCGAGATTTTGGTAAATGATCACGTTTTAAGGTCCCTAGAATCCAATTTGTATATTTTCCCGATTTAAATAGAAAATCGTAAATTTAGGGAATTTGGTGTCAGTTGGTGATACTAATGCGACTTTGGACAATTGAAATTCTAACCTTATTTATGTAACACTATCTACGATATTTTCAATTTCTTTCTAACTTTATTACTATGTCTTCTCTTCTTCTTATTCTTACTTTCAAATTAAAAATTATATAAAAATAAAATTCTTAACAATCGTTCGTGTTCGTTTATTTAGCGAGATTAGACAATTGATATATTTTGACTTTCACAGCCACCAATGCAACCTTAAAAAATCTGGTGTGGCCAACACAATACCTCCCGCCATTTACAGCCCGCATCGTTACTCTAATTTTGACAGTTTATTTCTTAAAATATAGTCTAATCTAATCCAAGTAACTACCTTTTCTTAAATCCCTGAACTGGATTAAATCCCAATTACAGAGTGGGTTCACATTCACATATATCCATGCCTTAGTGGGATTCGAACCCAGAACCCCGAAGGCACTCATGACATGAGGCGTTGCTATAACCACTGAGCCACCGGAGCTATAATAAAATGAAGATCAAATTTTAAATACCGGGATAGAATAGAATTCACTAATTCAAAACCGAGGATTAGCTTAACTATTTTTGCGAATCGTTAATTTTTATTAATCTAAATACATACCTACATATTTACTTATGCTGGAAACTGTATTGAATTCCTTTTCTATTGTCCTATTTACTTTTTCCTTTTTAAAACATTACTAATATTATTTTTAAATGATTAGTTCTTTGATAGTGACATTTATCTGTTAGGTACATATATTTGAATAACTGCGTTTTGTTTGTTTAAAGGGTAGGCTCTGGGATTTAAATTATAGATAATTTTATAAATTTATCCGTAAAAAGTATTAATTCAAATCTATAGAAAATTTAATAGTCTTTAATTTTTATAATAACATTAATCTCGAAAAAATAACATTTTAAGGTATTTTTCGAAGAAAAACTACTTTGAGCTTTTAGTAAAGTGCCATTTCCGGTTATCCGATTTTCACCAAAATCTAACAGACTCTTTCCAATACAGAAAAAGTCCGAAATACAAGATTTCAAAATTTTCTGAATGATAGTATTTGAGTTAGATTGGAGGATCCACACACACATACACACAGACATCATCATGAAAATGTTAAAATTGAATTCTAGGGACCTTAAAACGTGGTCATTTACCAAAATCACGATATGCGATTTTTAGCACGATCCCTATACCTCCCTTACCAAGGGTAGCGGGAGGTAAAAAATAAATTATACTTATCTATTAAAGCACTCGAATGAGCTATTAACGAACTCTTTTGGGTACTGTAATTACTTTGATACAGGCGCAAAATAGAAAAATAACATATTTTGTTTTCCACGGTCTATACCTGATTTTCTTATTCTGAATCATTTTATCGTGACTCTTGTAAATAATTATATTTTCAGAACAGCATTTAACTTTAATTAATTTATGTGATGTACTTGAATATATTAGTAAATGTGTATCACAGCATAATATACATGAAACATTGGTAAAAGGAACAAATTTTCAAACTTGAATTAAATTTTGTCGCTGCATAAATGTTACTAGTTAATAAATACATAGCAAAACAATGTTTCCATTTATAATACTTTAATAAGCCTGCATCGTTAATATAAATCTAAAACAACTAGGTCATCGAACATTGGTTCATAGTATTAAAATCACCCATTTTCATGATTAAATTTAATTAATTAAAATACAATATCATGGAATGGAAACGGGAAAGTTTTATGTTTGGAAAATCCTCGTCGGTAGATATTAACAAATTTATAGACCGGTTTGGGACTTTATTGAAATAAAGGGCAGTAAAATTTCAAGATTCTAGACACAAAACAACCGACCTTCGTGTGTAGGAGAACATTGGCGTACCTATTGGGAAATTTTACCCAAAGGAGAAAACTAAACAAAAAAATATTGATATATGGTTCTTCTATGTCCTACCTATAGGTTAAGGAATTATTATTTAAAAATTTTATGAGTTTTCAATGAAAAAGCTCGTTATAGGGTTTCTAAAACATGATTTAACTATTCCCGCGCCTCATTTTTTGTAAAAAAAATTCTGCTGTGATTAGTTTAATATCTACACAATTTTAAAAAATCTGAGGTGGCCAACACATGGCCTCCCGTCAATTACATGTTTGAAATAGAAATGAGCTTTAAGTAAAGTTTCACTTCCAGTTGATCGTTTGTAAACAAAATCTAATTTGTTGTTTCAATAAATAGAAAAGTCTGCAATACCAAATTTTGGATTATATTTTATTATGTCTTTCCTCGAAAATCTGTTAAGAGCTCCAAATTAAGTACCACTTCCGGTTTATCATATAGGTATAGTCAAAATCTAATGTTGTTTCAATTTATACACGAGTTTTAAATACCAATTTTGAGAAGTTGTGAATCATGTTTTAATATATTTTTTCAAGAAAATCTGTTTACCTATAGCTTCCTGTAAAATAGTACTTCCGGTTTATCAATTTTACGAAATATCTAGTACGTCGTTCTCATTAATATAAAAGTCTTAAATACCAAATTTGAAAAGTTTTGGATTGTATCAATTTATTTTTCACGAAAATCTGTTCATAGCTTCAAATAAAGTATCACTTCCGGTTAATAAATTTTAGCCAAAATCTAATATGTTGCTTCCCTTTATATAAAAGTCTTAAATACTAAATTTGACAAGTTTTGGAATATATCATAATATATTTTTCACGAAAATGTGTTGAGAGCTTCAAGTAAATTATCACTTCCGGTTTATCAATTTTAGGAAAAATCTAAATTGTCGATCTCATTAAAATAAAAAACTTAAATACGTAATTTCAAAAGTTTAGAATATATCAATATATTTTATCACGAAAATATGTTAAGAGCTTCAAGTAAAGTATCACTTCTGGTTTGTCAATTTTAGAAAAAATATAACATGTCGTTCTATCTAATATATGAAAATCTTAAATACGAAATTTGAAAAGTTTTGGAATATAAAATATATTTTTCACGAAAATCTGTTGAGAGCTTCAAGTAAAGTATCATATCCGGTTTATCAATTGTATCCAAAATTTAATATGTTATTTTTGTTCATATAAAAGTCTTAAATACTAAATTTGACAAGTATTGGAGTATATCATAATATATTTTTCACGAAAATCTGTTCAGAGCTTCAAGTAAAGTGTTACTTCTGGTTTATTAAATTTAACCACTCTCCCACATTCTATAAGTATCCAAACAGCTGAAAACTACGCCATATTAAAAGCACTTGAAGTAATATCTGACAGCAATGAAGAAAAATTGTCAATTCTCACAGACTCAGCCAAATCCATAAAAAATATCCTTGACCCAATCCACAATTGTCCGATAATCATCCAAATCCAAGAACACATCCATAAACTACAACTACTGAACAAACAAATATTGCTAATATGGATACCATCACACGCCGGAATTGAAGGCAATGAAAAGGCAGACCACCACGCCAAAGAAGCCATGAATGAGGACGACATGACCAATATGAATACCCCCAAAACCGACCTAAAAAAAATAATAAAAGACCAAATTAAATACAACAGACAACAAAAATGGAATGAAACTAGAAATAACAAACTAAGAGAAATAAAGAAAAACCTAGAAACCTGGTAAATGGAAGACTCAAGACGGAACCAAATAATTTTTACAAGACTAAGAATAGGACATACCAAAACTACCCACAAACACATATTCGAAAAAATCTGATGTGGCCAGCACATTACCTTCCGTCAGTTCTATGTATTTTGTACAAATTTCATACGGAAAGTTCCTTGCTAAATTAAATATTCTATTTCTTGTACATTATCTTCCGGCAGTTGCATGTATTTTATGCAAATTTCACACAGAAAATTATTATTTTGTGACGTTTTCTATATACAGTGTAATGTATCTGCAGAAATAAAAGATTTATTATTATTATTATTTCTTGTACATTACCTTAAAGCAGTTGTATGTATTTTATACAAATTCCATACAGAAAGCAAAAGATCCTGTACCTATTTCCAGTAAAATTATAAGACAAACACACAATGTCAATTTCACTTGACACTGACATCTTTCAATCAAAATTTTCTTAATATAGTAGCTGTTTCCACAGCTATGGCTACTTTATGAAATTTAATTTCTTTATAATTTTTACCTTCCGTCACCTATAGGTAAGGAAGGTATTGTCTTTGGTGAGTTTTTGATGAATAAGCACGTTTTAGGGTCCCTAGAATACGATTTTACTATTTTTACGATGATGTCTGTGTGTGTGTGTGTGTGTGTGTGTGTGTGTGTGTGTGTGTGTGTGTGTGTGTGTGTGTGTGTGTGTGTGTGTGTGTGTGTGTGTGTGTGTGTGTGTGTGTGTGTGTGTGTGTGTGTGTGTGTGTGTGTGTGTGTGTGTGTGTGTGTGTGTGTGTGTGTGTGTGTGTGTGTGTGTGTGTGTGTGTGTGTGTGTGTGTGTGTGTGTGTGTGTGTGTGTGTGTGTGTGTGTGTGTGTGTGTGTGTGTGTGTGTGTGTGTGTGTGTGTGTGTGTGTGTGTGTGTGTGTGTGTGTGTGTGTGTGTGTGTGTGTGTGTGTGTGTGTGTGTGTGTGTGTGTGTGTGTGTGTGTGTGTGTGTGTGTGTGTGTGTGTGTGTGTGTGTGTGTGTGTGTGTGTGTGTGTGTGTGTGTGTGTGTGTGTGTGTGTGTGTGTGTGTGTGTGTGTGTGTGTGTGTGTGTGTGTGTGTGTGTGTGTGTGTGTGTGTGTGTGTGTGTGTGTGTGTGTGTGTGTGTGTGTGTGTGTGTGTGTGTGTGTGTGTGTGTGTGTGTGTGTGTGTGTGTGTGTGTGTGTGTGTGTGTGTGTGTGTGTGTGTGTGTGTGTGTGTGTGTGTGTGTGTGTGTGTGTGTGTGTGTGTGTGTGTGTGTGTGTGTGTGTGTGTGTGTGTGTGTGTGTGTGTGTGTGTGTGTGTGTGTGTGTGTGTGTGTGTGTGTGTGTGTGTGTGTGTGTGTGTGTGTGTGTGTGTGTGTGTGTGTGTGTGTGTGTGTGTGTGTGTGTGTGTGTGTGTGTGTGTGTGTGTGTGTGTGTGTGTGTGTGTGTGTGTGTGTGTGTGTGTGTGTGTGTGTGTGTGTGTGTGTGTGTGTGTGTGTGTGTGTGTGTGTGTGTGTGTGTGTGTGTGTGTGTGTGTGTGTGTGTGTGTGTGTGTGTGTGTGTGTGTGTGTGTGTGTGTGTGTGTGTGTGTGTGTGTGTGTGTGTGTGTGTGTGTGTGTGTGTGTGTGTGTGTGTGTGTGTGTGTGTGTGTGTGTGTGTGTGTGTGTGTGTGTGTGTGTGTGTGTGTGTGTGTGTGTGTGTGTGTGTGTGTGTGTGTGTGTGTGTGTGTGTGTGTGTGTGTGTGTGTGTGTGTGTGTGTGTGTGTGTGTGTGTGTGTGTGTGTGTGTGTGTGTGTGTGTGTGTGTGTGTGTGTGTGTGTGTGTGTGTGTGTGTGTGTGTGTGTGTGTGTGTGTGTGTGTGTGTGTGTGTGTGTGTGTGTGTGTGTGTGTGTGTGTGTGTGTGTGTGTGTGTGTGTGTGTGTGTGTGTGTGTGTGTGTGTGTGTGTGTGTGTGTGTGTGTGTGTGTGTGTGTGTGTGTGTGTGTGTGTGTGTGTGTGTGTGTGTGTGTGTGTGTGTGTGTGTGTGTGTGTGTGTGTGTGTGTGTGTGTGTGTGTGTGTGTGTGTGTGTGTGTGTGTGTGTGTGTGTGTGTGTGTGTGTGTGTGTGTGTGTGTGTGTGTGTGTGTGTGTGTGTGTGTGTGTGTGTGTGTGTGTGTGTGTGTGTGTGTGTGTGTGTGTGTGTGTGTGTGTGTGTGTGTGTGTGTGTGTGTGTGTGTGTGTGTGTGTGTGTGTGTGTGTGTGTGTGTGTGTGTGTGTGTGTGTGTGTGTGTGTGTGTGTGTGTGTGTGTGTGTGTGTGTGTGTGTGTGTGTGTGTGTGTGTGTGTGTGTGTGTGTGTGTGTGTGTTTGTGTGTTTGTGTGTGTGTGTGTGTGTGTGTGCGTGCGTGTGTGTGTGTGTGTGTGTGTGTATGTATGTATGTATGTGTGTCCGTGTGTGTGTGTGTGTGTGTGTGTGTGTGTGTGTGTGTGTGTGTGTGTCAGTGTGTGTGTGTAACAAAATTTTCGTCTACGATAACTCTAATACTACAATTCCAAAAATTATAATTCTTTCGTATTCCTCTTCGCTGCATCCATATGAAGAGCTGATTAGATTTTGGTTATAATTGGTCAACCGGAAGTACCCTCATTTGAAGATTTTAACAGTTTTTCTTGAAAAAACGATGTTAAATATCATTTTTTCACATTTAATGTTATTATAAATATTAAAGAACATTGTATTCTCTACACGATTTGACTGCATTTTATACTTCATATTAAATGGATATACAGGTATAAAATTATAAAGAAATTAAATTTCATAAATTAGCTAGCTATGCTAGAAACAACTACTATAGGTATTAAGAAAATTCTGATTGAAAGATGTCAGTGTCAAGTGCAATTGACATATTCGTAGTACATTAATTGTGTTATAAGTTTACTCGAAATATAGGATCTGTCGAAAGGTAATGTACATACAAGAAATTTAGAATCTTTTGCAAGGAACTTTCTGTATGGATTTTATAGAAAATACATAGGCATTTACGAAAATTCTACCGGTAGATACCGCATCTACAGACCGTGTTCGAAAATTGTATAATATCTACCAGATCCATCTTCTGGATTCATTAAGAATCTAATCTCAAAAAAAGGTAGTGATGCAAAGCGAAGCGCGCGCATTTGAAGTTTGTTAACTATACCAAATTTCTAACCTGTTTCAAATTTTCAATTTTTTTATAGGCTATGGATCTACCCTGTTTATCACTTGCGTTCTTAAAATATCGATTCTGGTAGCTATAACCTATAAACAGGTGTTTATCGGTAACAGTTCACCGGTAGAATTTTCGTAAATGCCTCATATAACTGACGGAAGGTAATGTGCTGGCCACATCAGATTTTTTAACTCTATATCCATGTAATATTAGGTATAAAATTCAATCAAATCGTATAGAAAATATAATATTCTTTAATATTTATAATAACATTAAATGTGAAAAAATGATATTTAACATAGTTTTTTCAAGAAAAACTGTTAAAATCTTCAAATGAGGGTACTTCCGGTTGTCCAATTCAAACCAAAATCTAATCAGCTCTTCGCATGGATGTAACGAAGAGAAATACGAAAGAATTATAATTTTTAGAATTGTAGTATGGAAGTTATCGCTGACGAAAATTTTGTTACACACACACACACACACACACACACACACACACACACACACACACACACACACACACACACACACACACACACACACACACACACACACACACACACACACACGGACACACATACATACATACATACATACATACATACATACACACACACACACACACACACACACACACACACACACACACACACACACACACACACACACATACAGACATCATCGTAAAAATAGTAAAATCGTATTCTAGGGACCCTAAAACGTGCTTATTCATCAAAAACTCACCACCGAATTTTTTGACCAAAGACAATACCTTCCTTACCTAAAGGTGACGGAAGGTAAAAACATCAACACCCACCTGTGACGCCTGCAACACCAGGATAACAACACAACATATTATCACAGAATGTACTAAATATATACAAGAAAGAACCACAAACAATATCCCAAATGACATCAAGGAAGCCCTCAAAGAAGACCAAGCCCAAGCACAAAAAATAATACAATACCTAAAAGAAATAAACCTATATGAACACATATAAAATAAAATAAATACATGTCAATATAAGCTCACAAACTGTATATATTATAAACCAAAACTGTAAACAATATTGTACCAACGGTATAACCACGTAGTTAAAGCGTCTTTATAAAAATAAAAAAATAAAAAATTAACCAAAATCTAATATGTTGTTTCTCTTGATATAGAAGTTTTAAATACTAAAATTGGAAAATTTTGGATTATATTTTAATATAGTTTCTTTAAAAACTGTTATGGGCTTCAAGTAAATAGTCACTTCCGGTTATCCAATTTTACCAAAAATCTAATCAACTCTTTATATGAATGTAGAAAGCTTAAATACGGAAAATAGAAATATTTGGAAGTTGTTTATAAGAGTTATCGTCACACACACATACACACACACACACACACACAAACACACACACACACACACACACACACATAATAATAATAATAATAATAATAATAATAATAAAACACATAATATAATAATAATATGCTACTACCGAGGCAACGGGCAAAGTCGATTTTTTGAATTATTATATTTTTTTTCGAAGTATTGCTAAATCTTTTTTGATTCCTTATTTTCACAATACTATCTACTATTTCTTCTTCTACAGATCAATAATATTAGATAACTGTTTCTGTTCTTTGTCGGTAGCATCTTCCATTTTTGCCAAACTATAGTTCAAGGTGGTATATAGAAGATAAAAGGACCGAAATATGTCCGCAAAGTGCCGAAATAATAAGAAAAGAAAAAAATCTAATTTTACCCATCACTGAATAACAGGATAAAGATATAGGGTTGACAAAAAGATAGTAAACTGTATGTACCTACGCCCCAAAAGAATTAAAGAAGTAGTGAATAGATAATATAGATCCTAGAAAAAGAAGATTCTGATGTGCTATTTAAAAAAAAACAAGATTGGTTTTATTTATTTGTGAGCTACCATAACCATTAACTTTTACAAATTTATATAGGTTGTTTCACAACTTTAGTTACAAACGTTAAGGGCATATAGTACTGACCAAAATGAATAAAAAAAAAGTTAATCAACATGGCTCTGATCTTCAATAGTTTCCGAAATATAGGGCAGTGAAAAATGAGTTTTTATCGGCTTTATATCTGTTATCCCGAAAACTATAAGAGTTATGACTTCTATTAAATTGTTTACCTTTGAGAGATCATCTTAGATGTGCTAAAATCAAATAATTATATAAGTAAATTGACCTTCACCAAAATTAAAATTCAAAATAAAATTTTAATTATTAGAATTTAAGAAAAATGTTTCATAGTGTCATATAAAATCTTATATTGTTTTTATAGTCTATTTACTGGTATAGATAATTTTTTTTCGGTTAGTATCTTTATCAGTTTTTCTTTAATTCTACTACAAAACGACCTCTTTCTCGGAAACAATTGAAGATTCAAAACCTTCGTTGATTAAGCTTTTTTACTTATTTTGGCCTTTAAAGTTTGCACCGGAAGTCGTGAAACAGCTTGTATATATGAAAGATTATTTTGTTATGTACCTAAATAAATGTTATTATTTAGAATATTTTATGCCTTCTTATTTTACATCCGCAATGTGCTATTTTTAACAATGCGGTAAGTTAAACTGGTTGTCTCTGAGTAAGTGCTATTTAGCTTCGCACCCCATAGAGTTAGGGGTAGTTTTATGGCAGTTAAGTGCTTGCGGTAGACGTCTTTATATTTTGGGGTAGTTATTTTAGGGCATAAATTATCTTAGACAATTCTTTTAAACCATATATTTGTAGGGAGTATAGACAGATTTATATTCTTTGGTTTAACCAACAAGAATTTTAAAATACTTTACTAAATGAAAGCAATAAGGACCACAAGATACAATACTTTTATTAGTTTATTGCTTGGTAGAAAACAGTGGTTGAATTGTAGGAAAATTTGTAAAAGAATGCAGTTTGCAGTCAAGCAGTATTTCAAAACTGACAATCAATAACAATAGTTTGACAAACTTTTTAAAAACAAAATTTCTATCTCCTTTCGGTGAATGCACCCACACACACACATGATATTTTCGTTTAGGATGTATTAGTGATCGCTAAAAATGTAAATAAGAATAAAAGAAAATTTATAATAAAATTTAATCTTTACATTTTTATATAAAAATATGATTATCGGTACTTGCTAACGGTTAACAATGGTTGGCCCGAAATTTTCCATACTCTAAGAAATTCGGTGTATAAAATAAATACTTACTAAAATTGGTTTATATAGATCCACACGACATATAATGATGGCTACATAAACATAAACATTTTGTGAAGAAAAGGACAATTTTCATTCCTCATATGTCAAATTATGTTACACTTGCAACGCCAAATAGGTACTGTATTTGTAATGGTATTACAGTACAGGATACACATAATGTATGTATTATAAATAGAGAAGACCATGCTTTTTTTGTAGAAAAAAAGGTGCCGGTACTAAGAAAAAAAAGGTGGCGGAACGTACATTTTGTTAATTTTTTTATTGAAACAATAGAACAGTATATAACACATGTAATGTGTGAATTTGAATCAATATATTGTTGGCGCAATTTATATATCTATAATTTCAGAAAAATATCCAAATAAATAATAGACAAAATAATTTTCTAATAACCGTCGAAACAAAAGCCCTGGAGAAGACTATTGTATTCGAGGATGAGTATGAAGACAAGATCTCATTTATAGAAAGCATTTAACGCAGAGTAAATTATGCCACTTACCGGTTAATAAAGAATCTTTATACCTGGAACCGTCGTTGAAAGTCTAAAAACACACATAAACATAAGTATTTTTATATCACTTTAAATATTAGTTTGCACATCACTTAATAGGCAGATATATACGTCTATTCGCTACAATATATCACAAGAAACTATGTACTTACGTATATATATATAATTATTTATATTAAATCATGTCTACAACCGCGCGACTTTAAACGTGTTTCAATAGGAACCAAGTAAGATAAAACAGAGCATAGTGTCTTTTAATAATAATTTAAATGTTTATTCTGCCAACTTCAGTATTATTAACATTGATATTGTTTATTTTTTGTGTCTTTTGTGTCTTTTAATAATAATTTAAATGTTTATTCTGCCAACTTCAGTATTATTAACATTGATATTGTTTATTTTTTTTAGTTTATTGCTTACATTAAAATTTAACATTTTAAAAAAATAAATTATTATTACTAAATATGTTATTAACAATGGGCGAAATTTTACAAAATTCTAGTGTAAATTTCCACACTAATATATTCCACCACTTATCAAAACCATTTTAAACGACTAACATTTCTTAATGTACATAAGAAACAATTGCTGTAAATGCATTTGTCAAATTTTCTACAAATTATACTTATAAAATTACAGACTATTTTGATTAAGATCAAGCATAACTGTGAAATCTAAATGAAGATATTTGCTTAGTATAGTCCTTGCTGACTTCATAGAGATAATAATTGTTAAAGTTATATCACGGGGTATAATATCAGTATACCCGTAAACGTAAACCACAAATTTGAAAACAATCTTTCATAAAAAAAGTAAATTAATAAGGGAAATTTATCGACTGTGATGTAGTTAGATTTAAAAATTACTCTAAATCTCTGTACACAGTTTCGGTATACACGTACACGTAAGTCTTCTTCGGGGAAAGTAAGATCTTACATATTCTAATAATAGGGTAGTTTAGTAATTACGTCATATGCGGCGCGCTTCATTTAAACTACTGTCCTACCAGTAAACACAACTTTAGCAGTTCATTTCGTCGCCAATATTTCAATTACACCAAACATATTATCCTATCCTATTTGTAATAACAATTATTCTATTTAAGTTTTAAAAAAATTGGATGGAACTACATGTTCGTTCAATCTCGAACATGTTCGTAAAACATCGCGTGAAACGGCCGGAAGAGCCCGTTTGAAAGACAGCGAACCATTTTTAGGTTACAGTACCCTAAGAACACGGCGTATTATTAATAAATTAATTTGAATAGACAGAGTTATTTACGTACCTTGAACTTAAAAATAAAAAATCTAAAGTTCTGGAAAGAACTGATTTGAAAATGCTCAAAAACATCAACAAACAAAATCTCAGTCGGTATGTCGGTAAACTCTCGGATATGCTTGAAGCTGCGCAAACTTGATACTCTGTAGTTCAAAATATGCAGAATTGATTTCAAATTGAAATAAAACCTTTGTTATTTATTGTGTGTATATATTGTATTACGAAGTATTAGAAAAATGTTTACAATTTGATGTTATTAATATCTTCAAGTTAACTTCTTCATAATAACAACAATATCAGCATCAAATTACAAGCCTTTAAATTCTGACTCTTCTGTGTTCTGTCAATAGAGTCTACTTTGAAAGTATCGTTTTTGCTTTGGACAATGCTTCATATTTCGCGCTATATTCTGACATCACACTATTCTACCCCATTAAATTCTTGTATACATAGATATAAAAATTAATATCTATTTTAAGGGTGCGTTTTACTAAAAGTATTGAACTTCAAAAACGGGAAAGATCGGGCGTTCAATGACTTGATCGAATGTTCAACCTTTGTACGACGTTATTTTTGATATACAACCAAGTTCTAAACTGTAGTGGGATCATATAGGTAACTGTTAAAACGATATTGCGACTATCGACAAGTGAAAATGTGATCATGTAAATAAACAAACTGAAAAAAATATGAATTCTAGTCTAGTCTCTTTTTATTTCATACATTTAGGTATATGTATATCCTTTTCTAATTTACTTAAAATTTACAAGAATGTGTAGTGAGCAGTGAATTACATTTAACGTTTTGGAATGAAAAGTCATCATGAATGATTTAAAAATAAATTATGTTCTATTCCATTTAAGCCATTCAGCAAATGTTAAAATTGTATTATGGGGACCTTAAGTATTGCTTATTCATTCATCAAAATTTTGATATCCGATTTTTGGCATGATTCTTATAGCTCCCTTTCCTAGGGTTCTTGTATGGGAGATAAAAAAGCTAATATAGTGATACCTACTTTATAAATTTTTTTTTCGGTTTATATTATATTTTGTCTCACTGCGTCCTAAAAGACATTTTGACAACTTCTCCCCTTATGTGCATCATTTGTCTCTTAAGGGTTGTTAATGTTACTGTTGTGAAACAAGGACGAACGTTATTCCTCCCTTAAGAGAAAGAGAGATGGGACGAAGTTTTAGTGCGAATTTTAATTGCTTTTCAAACAAGAATGTTTTAATATTTCATGGCTTGGTGGTAAGCGTGGTGACACAGCAGGGTTCAACTATATATTATTCACATTCAAATGGGGATTGGCATTGGGAATTACGAATGGGGAGGTTAGTATTGATTTTAGGGGGGTATAAATATTTAGAATATCAATAAAAAAATTCCAGCAAATTTTATTGAATAAGACAGCAGAACAGTAAGTAGGTACATACAGGGTGTTAATTAAAAAGCGGGCCATAGGCGGTTAACACGGGAAATCAGTTTTTCCTTGCGCAAAAGTTCCCAATTAATTTTAGACAAAAATGTTTCAAATAAAAGTTGTAGACACTTAAATTATACAGCAGTATCACTAAACAGATTTTATTTTGCATGTTTAGTAACCTGTAAATTTCAAATTGAAATTCTATAAATATTGCTCATTTGTAGTGATAGCCATGGAATTTAAACAAAATTATAAAGAAATGCATATCGTTTGAACTGTCAGAAATTCGATTTTCAAATAAAAATTACTGATAATTATACTCTATCGTAAGTCCTTAAAAATACTTTGTTTTTATAATCTACATCTAAATTATTGCTTAGATTTAATTTATTTTTATTTTGTAACCTGCAAAATTGAAATTCTGGCAATTCAAACGATATGCATTTCTTTGTAATTTTATTTAAATTTCATGGCTATCACTACAAATGAGCAATATTTATAAAATTTCAAATTGGATTTTACAGGTTACTAAACATGCAAAATAAAATCTGTGTAGTGATGCTGGTGTAGAATTTAATTCTCTACAACATTTATTTGAAACATTTTTTTGTAAAATTAAATGGGAAGTTTTGCGCAAGGAAAAACTGATTTCCCATGTTAAACGCCTATGGCCCGCTTTTTGATTAACACCCTGTATATATATATATATATATATATATATATATATATATATATATATATATATATATATATATATATTGTACTCTACTTTATCAAGAAGTACATTCAGGCTTGATTTACATTAGCTGTACAATGATGGTACGATGGTGGTACAATAACGGTGACGGTATATCAATTACAGGAGGCATTTAAATTAGACGGTACGAACATAATAAAATACCATCACAATATAGTTTTGTCTTTTATGTATTATGACAGTTTGTGGCGCATATATTATGTTTCTATAGAAAGTAGAAAATATCGTACAATGTTTAAAAATTTCTCAAATACCGACTTGGCTATAACTGTCCTTACACTTGTCAAAGAAAAATTACAAAACGATACTGTTTTTATGTACTTTCTGTAATATTGTGTAGCGTATATTTCACGTTTTTGTTATAAGCAGAGAACTTTTGTTCTATAAATGTATATGTATAATCATTTTTCATTTTTAGCTCATCGTACCGAGAACGTAGATGTAAATGAGGCCATTAAAATACATTGGGTCAAGAAGTATCGTACCCTTATTGTAGCGTTATTGTACCGCTAATGTAAATCTAGCCTTATAGTACTACTGTATTGGCATCGCATACTTTTCTAATATATTGAAATTTATTATGCGATTACGGAATGTAATTTCTGTGAAACCAATATAATTTTTTAAATAAGACGTTACGATATCCATTCTTTAAAAGTTTAATAATTTAAATGGAAACCAAATTTCTTGAGGATGTCGGTCCAGGGATTAAATAAATTTAATTATTCATTTTCATCGACGTTTCGGCTTTTTATTGTTAAACCTTATTCATGATTCAAAGAAAATACATGAGCAATACAATCATTATAGTTCTATAATGATGAGTCAGAACCGAAAGTGGTACTTAATTTGGTGCTCTTGTCAGATTTTCGAGGAAAAACAATAAAATATAATCCAAAATTTCGTATTACAGACTTTTATATTTATTAGAACAATTAATTAGATTTTGTTTACAAACAATAAACCGGAAGTGACACATTACTAAAAGCTCATTGCTATTTTAAACTTGGAATTAGTGGGAGGTCAAGTGCTAGCCACATGAATTTTTTTTAAAATAAAAAATGAAATATAAACATTGTAGTATGTAGTGACGAAAACACTTTTCAAGAGTTATAGCAAAAAAATCTCATGTGGACACTACACGACTTCCTTGTACGCAAGACCAAAATGAAGTATAGACCCAATTATGAAATTGCACGTATTTGACGTATTTGACATTAACATTTATTTTTTTATTTTTTTGTCCTAATCCATAGCAAGCTTCATTACAAAAACCAAAAAGTATATGTTTTAAATTTACGTATCTCGCTTATACAAAGGGCTAATTTAATAATACTTGGTGTGTTAGACGCAGAATTTAATTCTCTAAAACTCTTATTTGAAGCATTTATTTCTTAAATCAAAATGAAAACATTTTATTCAAGAAAAACTGTCAACAACTTCAGGTAATATATCACTTCCGGTTAGCCTGTTTTAACTGAAATCTGCTATGTTATTCCAATTGATATGAAAGTTCTATATACCAAATTTGAAACGTTTTGGATTATATTTTAATATAGTTTTTCATTAAAATCTATTATAGGCTTCAAATAAAGTACAATTTCTGGAAATTATGTAATGACCAAAAAGGGAGGTGCACAACTAGATGTTATAGAAGTTCTAAATACAAAATTTTAACTTTCTACGGCTTACCGTTTTTGAGTTATGCGAGATACGTACGTACGTACAGACGTCACGACGAAATTAGTCAGAATGGATTCAGGGATGGTCAAAATGGATATTTCCGTTGAAATTTCAAAACCGAATTTTTTTGTGATTACAATACTTCCTTTACTTCGTACAAGAAAGTTAAAACGGGTTCCTAGGTATGGCACTTCACTGCAAGTACAAAATTATTGTTTACATGCGTTTCGTGTGCGAAAGAAAAGTAATAATTTTTAGATATTTTCCATCAGCAATAGCACAAAATTTAAACACTTGTATTGCTTGAGTTTGGCAGATGACATCTGTCATAAAGTTTTAATAATTATTGAATTCATTAATTTATTTATCAGTAAGGGCTTGTTTATGATGGACTTAATTTATAAATTTAGATTTATGAATTTAGACTTACCTATAATTTAAATTAAGTGCACGGGTTCATAATGAATTTAGATTTATAAATTAATCCAATCAAATAAATGATTTGGTTTATATTGAATATTCATTATGAACCACATTTATTATATAAATTACCTATTTTTTGATGTAATTTTGCTACTGTCAACAACTGTCACATCATTTTGTTTATTTAGTTACTTTTGTTACCATGACTTTGAAAGAAAACTGTATTCTGATTGGTGTGATTTAAAAAAAAATTAAATTAAATTTCAAATATAAAAATTTGTTAGTCTAAATTACAAATCTGAATGCATCATGAACCAGCAAATGCATTTATGAACATTTTATATTTTTAAATTTAAGTTTATAAATCTAAATTTATAAATTAAATCCATCAAAAACAAACCCTAAGCATACATTTTAAAAAAAACACAATGCACCAATATTAACAATTAAATATCAATTAATAAACTTATCTCTGTCAAAGTCGCAATGCGACTATTTGAATTCTATGTTTTGTTTTGCATGTTGCATGGCACTCTGTAAAAAGCTTAAAGACGGATATTTTACTTAATGTGAGACTAGTATATTACAATTATCATAACAACTCTGCTTTGAGCTCTATTCTGTAACTCGGTGGTTTTTAACCACTGGTTAAAATTTTTATCCAATAGTTATTGATTTGACAACTAAAAATCCCTTTTTTGTCATATGTCAACATACTTGATTGGTTAAAAAATTTAACCAGTGGTTAAATACTAACCATTGAGAAATAGAATAGGCCCCTAAGAGGGTTGTTATATAACAAATAACACCCAAGGGCGTTATAAGTTGTTGCTATGGTAATGTTGTCAAGAAATTGATATTAATACTGGGATGATGCCTAAAAAACAAGTAGAAGCATTCATAGCCTACCTACTTCGTAAATTTTATTAAAACATTCTGATTCGTAATTCGTGTAAAATATTGAACAATTATAGTCGGTCATTAAACGTTGAAAGCGCCACGGGAGTTAAATGGACAATAATGCTTTCGGCCAGCGTACACACCTCGGGCCAGATGCTCTCGGAAAGTACACTGTTGACCTCCGGCATAATTGTCCTTATAAAACAATTGATACCTTAATTACTATTACGTTTATCTCATGGCAAGAACCTATTATATTAATAAATTTAAGCTCATTTGATTCAATATTTAATACTGAACATTTTTACTTCCTTGTACAAAGTAAAGGAAGTATTGTATTCGCGAAAAATTTCGGTTTCCAGATTTCAACGGAAATATCCATTTTGGCCATCCCTGAATCCATTCTGACTAATTTCGTCGTGACGTCTGTACGTACGTACGTATCTCGCATAACTCAAAAACGGTAAGCCGTAGAAAGTTGAAATTTTGTATTTAGGACTTGTATAACATCTAGTTGTACACCTCCCTTTTTGGTCCTTATATAATTTCCAGAAATGGTACTTTATTTGAAGCCTATAATAGATTTTAATGAAAAACTATATTAAAATAAAATCCAAAACTTTTCAAATTTAGTAAATAAAACTTATATGTTAATTGGAATAACATAGTAGATTTTGGTTAAAACAGGCTAACCGAAAGTGATAAATTACCTGAAGTTTTTCTTGAATAAAATGGTTTCATTTTGATTTTAGAAATAAATGCTTCAAATAAGAGTTTTAGAGAATTAAATTCTGCGTCTAGCACATCAAGTATTATTAAATTAGCCCTTTGTATAAGCGAGATATGTAAATTTAAAACTTATATACTTTTTGGTTTTTATAAAGAAGATTGCTATGGATTAGGCCAAAAATAACAAAAAAATAAAAAATAGATGTTAATGTCAAATTACGTCAAATACATGCAATTTTATAATTGAGTCTATACTTCATATTAGTCTTGCGTACAAGGAAGTCGTGTGGTGTATGATGTCCACATCAGATTTTTTTGTATTTACACTTTAGTACTAAAATTAATAGGGAAGAATTTACAGCCATATAAAAATATTACCATTGTATTTTCTATGTATATACATAAAAAAATTATTTCACTGTTTACAAAATCTACCGTAATTTTCACAAAAATCTGATAATTTTATTATTAATTTCCGACAATACTGCAGTATAAATCTGGCAACACTGGTGGCTGTACTATTTGCTAGTCCGCACGCGTTACTTATACAATACTTTAGTTAATACAAAATACAATACTCTCCACGCCAGCAGTGAGTGCCCGTTAGGTGACGCCCGGTAAGCGACCACACGGTACAAATATGTCATCATCATTACCGAAATCTGTGTACCAAGCAGATTGGCACACACAGCAATGGATAATATGCCGTGATGATATACTTATTTATTTATTTATTTTATAAGTTAAAAATCCTATAAAATAAATAATAGAATAGATATACATTGTTACTTTGTAGTAATAATTGATGTATTAAAAATATTTCAAAATGAGTACTTTTTATTGATAAAAATAATTTGTGTGTGGGGGTAGAACCCCTTCGCTTTTTCCTTGTGGGCATAGCCCTCTCAGATTTTTCCGTCTGGGGGCTCGAGCCCTGAAGTCCCCACGTAGTCGGCGCCTATGATCTCTTGTAGCATAAACAACTATTAAAAATTGCAGGGTACAGTCAGCTAGGTTTTATTTTTTTCTGTCTAAATTCTAACAAATATTACAAATTACGAAGATACAGAAAAAATGAATATTGAACGAGTTTTTTTAAAATGTTTTATTGGTGTTGAAATTTAAAAGTTACTGTTTAATTATATTCCAGTGGTAGTGGTTCACTAAAAATAACAAATCATCGTAAAAGATATCTTTATAATTATAACAATACAAAGCGATTACTACGATGGTACTAAAGTAATACCAAATACCTCGTCAACAATTCTTATGAAAAGCTTGAAAAAACTTGTTTTCAATCAAGCTACTTGACAGTCGAAGGGTTGGCTTGGCTTGAAAAATCAAGCTTTTTTGAACGCTAGGCTTGGTTTGATTTTTCATGCTTTTTCAAGCCAAGCTAAGCCAAGCTTTCAAGCTTCAAGCCAAGCCCGTGAATCTCTATCAGATATTAAACGTACACTGGCTTGCAAAAAAATCGCGTACACCTATTTTTTGCTGTATTGTGACGATCTTGATTTTTAACTTGTCAATGTCACTAATGTCAATTTAAAATGCCAAAATTAACAGAATTTCAAATACATACTTCGTTGTTCTTTCATTTTTCTGGAATGTATTTGTAATTTAATAATAGGTACATTAAACACAATGAAGAACGTTCTCCACAATAGATCAACCAGTGATGACAGTGACAACATTGTCAGTTTTTATATTATGTACATATGTAAAAAATGATATAAACTCGGTTACTTGATTTTTAAGGTGTACGCGATGTTTTTGCAAGCCAGTGTACTCATCTTAGCTTAACTTGATAGATTACATACGAGTCTGTGTGTATCTAAAGTTACAAAGTCAGTGACCCTATTAATCTTATTGAGTTTCGATTTGGTGATCAATGGTCTTTTTAAATACCAGACGAGAAATTAGCGAAAAGCTAATAGATGTTTTGTATTGTCTCGGGATGAATTAAAGGCTTGTAATAAATTTAAAATGGTTTATTGAGTAAATGAAGACCGCTTCTTGCACAAAGACCTGAGTCATGGCAAGATGACATTTCCTTTTGACATTTCCGCGTGTTGCTTAATTAGTTTCTGATGTCCTTTCAATCTGCTCTCATAATGACTGGGGTATTTTACGCGCTATATTGCAAACTAAAGGTGAAATACAGACATTCATATTGAAACTTTCTTACACGATGAAGGAATTTCACTATGAAGCTAAGGTAAGGAACTACATACAGAATCTGAGAGAATTTTGCTGATGATTTCAATTTCCTCTTAATACCTTGTTTATATAGAGTATATTTTTAGGGCCTATAAAGGTTGCAAAATGAGTTCTTTTTGCACTAGATGTGAAGATTGCCCAATGAACGAAGGAGCACACGATTTTGCAACGAATAACGAATCAAATACTAGCAACAGTATTTTTTTTAAAAGATGTCCGATCTTGGTCATCTACGAATTTTATGAATTAAGATTTTAGCTCCGCCGTCAAAATCAATAATGTCGTTTACTTAGTATTTATGAGCGTACATAAGATACTATTGTTAGGTATTTTATTATTATAAAAATATATGTTTCAGTAAAAGCATTCAAAATACAAAATTAAGTCAACTGGTAAGTTTATTGACAAATGTAAAACCATGTGAAAAATAGGATACTGGCACAGTGTCAGTGACACTGACAAAAAATAACGTTATACCCGAGATATACAGTACTTATAAAGACCATTAACTAAATTCTTAATTGAAGTTAATTATAATTAGAAAAATACGTAGACACATGGACGTTAGTTGAAACTTCATGCGAATTTATATGACAGTATTTGCTATGCTTCATTTCACGTAAGAATATAGTAGATGGCGCTTGAGAGCCGGCCGATTTTACATGCATTAAATAAATCATTTAAATTTTTAAAATCAAAGTTTGTGAATAATAAATATTTTTACCTGTAAAAATGTCGTGAAAAGTCGTGAATATTAAAAATTACAACAAAACATGGTAAAACATCACTTAATTCTGTAGTTTTTCTTTGACTATTTCACTCGTAATATATAAACCAATCCAAATTCAAAATTCTGCATAGTTACCAAGTTTTATTTCGACAAAACACCGTCACAAAATTTTTTTCGCGCCCTTTAAGCTAATAAGATGTCGTATTTTTACAAGTAAGTGAGTTTTGATAAGCGAAATTTTTTTGACGTTTTAGAAACATATTGTTTACATACCTATCAAAGTCTGTATATTTGCAGTGTTATCAGTTTTTATTAAAAACGTGTCGATTCGAACAGGAATCTATTTAAAACGTTGAAAAAGCAAACTGAAATATAATACCACTAAACACAATAAAACTTACAAAATTTTTGTCAAGAAAAAAATTATATAAATGATTACCTGATTTTTATTTTGGAAATAGTCATCCGAATACTATTCGTGATTAAATTTTATCCTGGAAAAATTGATCAAAAATCACTCGTTTGACAACTCGTGATTGTTTTATCAATGTCACTCAATAAATTGCTAGGCAACCGGCTCTCGTAACAATCTGCAAATTTTTCCGGCAAAAATTTAGCACTTATGATATTGGATATTATATAGATATGATAATTGACAACTGACAGGTGATACTTTTTGGTTTTTGTGATCTAGATGTGCAATATGACCAATCAAAGGGCCATTATTTATACCCGTACCAACGCTATTTTCTTACATGAAACGAAGTATAGAGTACGTGCACGTCACGTTGACAACTATGTCAAAATCAGCTGAATGGAAGTAAACATATGCTACAATATAATTGACATGCGACATGTTTTTGACTTTTTGATATTTGATGTAATTTATTATATTATACTGATTTCATTTTATGTCCTATATGATATTAATTTAGTAGATTTGTTGTTTAATGCATTAGTCACATAAAAATGGCTTTTAGAACGAAACGTCATAATAATACTACACGTCAGATACAGACCCTGTAGATCCACCCGATCCACCTTGATGCCAAAAATTGAAATTATTACTTACTATACCTTGTTCCATTTAAGCCATTCAGTATTGTACAGAATAGGGCATAGTTTTGAACTCTCTGATTGGCTGAAATTGGGACAAGAGAGCAGTTTACCCATTGTAATTTCAGTTACTTAAAACTGGCGCTGCTGCTGCTGAATGGCTTAAATGGAACAGAGTATAGCAGATGTTTACTTCCACTCAGCTGATTTTGACATGATTGTCAACGTGACGTGTACGTACTAAGCTCTATAGTACAAAAAATGTTAAAAGAGAGGTCTAGATGGACTCTGGATTTGGAAAATTTCTTAGTTGATATTTGTGAGTCAAGTATGGGAAATTTAAGAAAATAAGAAAGGAATTCTTATGTATACACCGAAATGACTGCAACTTTTAATCCTTTTGTCAGCGTTGTTTACAAAATAGACAAGACAGAAGTTCAGAAGAAAATGAATAATTTAACCTCCAAGATACAAAACAGCAAGTAACAAGACAACTGTCATTCGATTTGAATTTGTAGTCGATGACATCCAAACGCTTCCGATCAAAACGTAATCGGCACTTTCCACGTAACTAAATTAAGTATTAGTTGTTAATGATCATTTGTTTTCGCAATGTGTCCCGGGCATTATTCGTAAAGCTATGAATAAAGGTAATACATATATTTGAATTAATAAATAAACTTACGTTACAGCGATAGTATTGTCAACGAGTATCGTTTTAAAATGGAATGTCCTAACTTAGTCGAAATAATATGAATTTTTTAAAGATAAGCGTATTATATCCATCTTTATCGCACGCGCTTGTAGTCTTTGCAAATGAGAGAGATAAATGTACCTATTCCAATTTGTTAATTCGTTCATGATACTGAAGACCTTGAAAGGGCATCTTTAAAAAATTACTGTATGATATTTATGTGTTCATATGCAGAATTTTGCAACAGAATATAAAGTTTTTTTCTAATTTCGTTTACAATCAACATTCGCAAAGAAAAATGAATGAATAGGGCTGTTGCAAAAAATTTTGTATGACCTCTAAGTACTAAAGTCAAAAAAATTTGTTATTTAAAGAACCTCAAATTTGAAAATATCACGAAATATCCATTAGATATTTTACTTTTAATGGTGTCCGGTACCTACTCATTTTTCAATATTATTTCTGAAATATTTAATAAAACGATGAAAGTTGTTTATATCTGTCAATGTCATTAATTCTGCCAAAAAATTATGTCAAGGAGGGTTAACTAGTGACAATTGTCACTTTCAGAAAACTATAGTTGTACCGTGTCAAAGGAAAAATCTGATATGAAGATTTTAAATAAATATGTTTTATTTTAATAAAAATTATAAATTTTCCATACATTTTCATGTAAAATAGAACTACCTATAGATTTTATTTTCACTAGTTATGATAATATAAAATTATATTCTTTTTGCTTGGTACACTGATACAAAAATACAGTTGTGACGTCATATCGTTATAGTGCGAATCGTTTTTATTAAAATAATGCAGGAAAAGTTTTATATTTTAAAAATATTTTGGTACAAAATCATTTAAAATTACTCATATTTTTATAATATGACAAAATATACCTATGCAACTTTTTTGTCTTTATTTATTTATTTATTTATAGTAAAAAATATTTTAGAGTTTATATAATTGCCTACATAAATATTTAATCTTTAAAAAGAAAAATTTACTAATTTTACCTCTGAACTTTGTCGCATCTTATATCCTCAAGACAGCGGACGCAAAAAGAAAAATTTTGAAGACGGATGAACGACGTTTGTCTGTCCGAGTATGAGTCATTCTGCATGGAATATTTTTGAAGGGGAGTCTGTGATGTAACAAGAGGCCGTATTAAGTTTATTTACCGTGAAATTCTCTTTAAAACCTGATGCGGAAAATTAAATATTCAGTTTACATAATCCTGAAGGGGAGGCTGGATTTCGTGAGAACTCCGAGATCTTTGATATCTTCAAGACTAGTTGGAATTATTTTATTATCAGAGGGGAGAATTAGGCGTTTATGAAGACATTAACCATTCCCCAACTGAATTTTAAACAATATTGACTCGGACTCGAAACATATTCACTGCAGCTTAAAAAACCAAAAGTGCTTAAGCGTGTTGTAGAATGGAAATGGAGAGAGACAGTAATAGATATTTATGGTACAAGTAAGTACGAGTAGACATGTTTTATCCACAAGCGGAAAGTTAAGCAAAAGATTTATTTAACGTTTTCTATTTATTTTCTCTAATGTCTTAAGCCGTTTAAACTAAATGGCCATATATTTCTTAATAAGCTACTTCACTAAAAGTGTATCTCATTTTGCTTTGATACGAATATAATAAAAATATCAAAAAATAAGTATTAACAAATTTATTAATGTTTCAAGTTCTTAGAATACGTTTATCTTGACAATAGGCTACTTGCGTGCCTTTTTAAATAAAAGCTACCCATTTTAATTGGACAAAAATTTTATAAATTGGACAGAATAAACGAATGAAATTTGAATATTTAAATTACCGTCATGTATGACGTAGAATTACGCCGAACCAATGAATGGCCGTAAAACCATAGCATCGATACGCACCCTCCCCTCTCCAATATGCGGGTAATTTAAACATGACAAGTCAAATGTTTGACGTTTGAACAATAGTTTGGAGGTTATTATTTTCGTTTGTCTTTCCAATCTTGTACGTTTATAATTTAAGTTAAAAATCTTCACGCAAATTACAAATAATAAACAAGAGAGAGAGAGAGAGAGAGAGAGAGAGAGAGATAAATGAACTAATGTTAAATTTAAATTAAAACTTCCCCGTACGCCATCTACAGGTTACATTCTTAAATATGTTTCCCTTTCTCCAGTTCAAAATATTAAATGACGTCACAGAAAATGTTCTTTCTTATAATGTAGTAAAAAGAACTTTAGTTTTTAAAGTAAAGTTTATATTTTTACTTGCGTTTTAATTATATAGTATACAGGGTGTTCATTTTAAATGGACCATCATTGCTATCTCGAGAATTATAAGAGCTACAAAGATGGGGAAACAATTTCGATTTTGCAAGAAAAATTTAAAGAAAAGAAAAAATCTTTTTTTGGATCAGTATTTCTCAAAATACGGGACCTAACTTTTTACTTTGAGAACATATATTTTTTATTTGCTCATTCGTTAAAGAATTTAATTCTGAATTAAATAATATACGAGTAATATTTTTATTCCCTTACATAACGATTTTTTTTAGAAAAATGCATGTAAATTTTATATTAATTTGATTAAAATATGGTTATAATAAAAGGGTCATGAATGGAAAGAACGAATAGGTGTTATTTTTTTTACATAGAATTAGAATGCCATGAAATAAATACGTGAATATTTTGTTTGCGTTGACATTTATGATCAATTACTTTAATTCTATGTAATAAAAATAACATGTATTCATTTTTTTCCATTCGTGGTACTCTTATTATAGCCACATTTTAATCAAATTAGTATAAAACTTTGCATGCATTGTTCTCAAAAAAAATCGTTATGTAAGAGTATAAAAATATTATATCACTGAATTCAGAATTAAATTCTCTAACAAATGAGCTAATAAAAAATATTTATACTCATTTAAAATAAAAAAATTAGGTTCCGTATTTTGAGAACCACTGGCCGAAAAAAATAATTTTTCTTTTCTTTTAATTTGTCTTGTAAAATAGAAATTGTTTGCCCATTTAACCATCTTTGTAGCTCTTATAGTTCTCGAGATAGCAATGGTGGCCCATTTAAAACACCTGTATAGTGGTAGAAATTAGATTTTCTGTACACCGCAAGTAGCCTATTCACTGAACTTGATATTATATTGCTGGAATGCGCCATCATGCGAGATTCCTATAGTAACAAAACCGGCCGAGAGCGATAGCAACACGAAGGTTTTCCTTCCTTTACGAACTGGAACATCAGCTCTACATTCTGTATAAAAATTAAATAAAAAAATAATACAAAAACTACCCACAACATCGAACATATTTACCACAGAGCTTTTCGCTATACACCAAGCACTGAACTACGTCATAAAACACCATCCACATACACCATACATCGTATGTTCGGAATTTCCTAAGTTCCATAACCAGCATTAAAAACCCATATACTACCCATTCAATTTGTAACAATATCCGAGAGCTGCTACAAAACCCGTCTTTACAAAACAAAGGTATCTCGGGTAATATTAATGATAGAGCAAAACCGTTTGCACAATCCAGGGGCAATTTTTCCAGAAAAGTTTAATAGTCACCACCGGAATGTTCGATCTTCTTTTGATTCTGAGCTACAGGCAAAAACTCGTTTTTCGCTCATTTTGAAAATATATCATATCTTATTTATTATGATAGGGAAAAATTGTTTTAACAAAATTTTGACCGTTTTTTAAATAAAATAAATTGGTGTAATTAGATTTTTTGAAAACTTAATAATTCTCGAGATATAACACAAACTTATGATTTTTTAAATGGGAACCTATGTTGAACATAGTCTCGCCTTTTTGCTTATTTTATAAGCTTTTCAATGACATATATCAATTTTACATTCTTTTGTTTTAAATATTAATAAAAGACGTATTATTAATTTATTGAGGTGAAAATATTGATGAAAATTATTAAGAAACAATTGAAAAAATCGATTACAGATCATCATTTGTTTATTTTGATTCTACCGATATCTATTAATTATGTTCTCAAAATTATACTTAACCAATTATTTTCGGGTTAGTTAAATTATTATTTATCGACCTTACAGTTGGCTTTGACACAATCCGAAAAAAATGGTTTAATATGCTTTTGAAGTAAATACATTGAAAAAATGAGTAAAACTGAAACAAATACTATTGGAAATATGCAAATGATGATCTGTAATAGATTTTTCCATTTGTTTCTTAACAATTTTAGTTTTTTCATCCCAACAAATTAATAATTCATATCTTATTCAAGTTTAAAACAAAAGAATGTTATATATGCTCGAAAAGATTATAAAATAAGAAAAAAGGAGAATATTTTCCCATTTAAAAAATCATAAGTTTATGTTACATCTCGAGAATTATTAAGTTTTCAAAACAATTAATTACGCCAATTTATTTAATCTAGAAACGGTAAAATTTTGTAAAAAAACATGTTTTTTCTAACTATCATAATAAATAAGATATGATATATTTTCAAAATGAGCGAAAAACGAGTTTTTGCCTGTATCTCAGAAACAAAAGAAGATCGAAAATCCCTGTGGTGACTATTATGCTTTTCTCGAAAAGTTGACTATCCAATGTGCAAACGGTTTTGATTTATCGTTAATATTACTCGAGATACATTAAAAACATCGAAAATGAGACACCCTGTACACTGTGTATTATGACTTATCCAAATATCCCTTTGGTTTACCGTATTGAAAATAGGATCGAGTTATTTTCAATCTTCTTTACATTCGTATCGACTAAAAAAAGATAGTTAAATACTAAATTATGCAGACAGACAAGGAGATGAATATGAATTAGTTTCATGCTAGACATATAACTTCAAAATCTCAAAAATTGTCATGTCGCTATTAGTCTTATCTTTTAAAAACATAAAAAAAATGTTTCTTCATCACTCCAAATATTTTGCTTTGGACAATTTTACTAATTTTTATGTCCCGACTTTTATAAAATGAGGTAAAATGCAAAAAATCGACATATGATATGAATTTAGAAATACTTCAATGTATTGGGGATGTACACATACGTATATGCCAACAGGGAACTACAGAACTACGTTTAACATAAATAAAATAAGTCTAAAAAATATGAACCATGTATTTCAACAATTCTAGCGTCATCAACGTATTTCAGTTTTACAGTTAGCACAATAAATTTTGTTGGTTCTTACAGCTATTAACATACCTAGGAAATTTTGAAATCCGAGCTCGTAGAGCGAAGTTTTTAAGACATCTAAGGCTTGTTATGGTTCATAACATCCGTGGTTTGTTCAATAGTTTATCGGTTTCAGAAAATGAAGTCTATATTAATAAATATTATTTTTTCAAATTCTTTCGTAATATACTACTTTCAGAATGCTATGGTTAACAGAACAATTTTTTTGACATATGTCAATATGACAAATATTCAAATTATGTGCTTTATTCCTCATGTTTATTATTTTAGAATAAAGTAAGCCGTATTTAGAACTATACACTAATGTTATCTGTATATAATGTATAATATTTTTTTATTGTTGTCTACCATTTTAAAATGTAATAGCACAGGTAGAACCACGGTAGAACGCAAAGATATTTATTTTGCTAGCACAACCTAACCTATATAAACATTACAAACTTGACAGCAATGCACGCGCGACGGTCGGCTATTTGAATTTATCCCCACTCCATACATCTTCCTACCAATGCTTCCAACTCTGAAGTTAGAATGATTAGTAGGAATATTCAGATTTTTTTGACGCAAAAGAACAACCATTCAGCTACTACGAGAAATAGTAGGAAAATTTCTGACACCGATAGAACGTACTTAGTATGGTAATAATCGTACCTATTCTGTAACTTAATCGATTATAGTTATCGATCGTTAATAATTTTTGACAAATAGAAACAAATGTATCATCTGCCAGTTTCGTTTTTTATTCAGTCTACTATAATTATTGGCTGCAATTTATTATCGATCGATAAAAGTGATCGATCGAGTTATAGCATAGGGGTGAATATTACCATACAGATACAGTTATTACTAAGTTACTAGCCTACTTTTGTACATGTAAACAATGGAATAATATTCTGAAACCGGTAAAGGATATTTATATATTTTTAATGATTAATGAGCAAACAATTTTTTATCCATGCTCATACATGCTCAATTTTTGCTTTAGTAACCAAATTTCAATAAAGTGTCATTTTAAAACTTGATATTGGCAAAAAAGAAAACTACAAAATACAAAATTTATATAGTACACTTTGATCTTTGGTTGGTAATAAGAATCTAAAGACATTAATATGCAGTGTAGAACTACTCGTACGTCTATAAAGAAAACTAAATTTGTGCAAGTTATTACCCTATTATTCTCGTCGGGAGATATATTTTATCTTGGCAAAATCTCCACCTTGCAAAATTTGCAAAAAGTCCACACACAAATTGTATATTACAAATTTAGTATCTGTGTCTCTGGACTGGGGCACTATCTCCAATCTAGCGCACCGTTCAATTAACAATTTCAGATTTCAGCAAGTTTCAGGACGGGACGGCAGGGAAAAATCTCCGGATCTAAACGGCGACAAGACACGCAGGGGTTTCAAACACTGCAGGATTTTTACTTTGCGTGCGAATTGAACGTTTTTTGTACGAATGTCACTCACAAACACGCCGAATGAGTTTAAGCAATTTATTGCGCAAATTATTATAAATACAAGTTTGTAATTTATCAACCGGTCCATCTATGTAAAACAGGGAACTAATTTTCCGAAAGGGAAAAGTTTATACCATTTATTACCACAGATGTTTCGGAAATACTTAAAAAACTGCTGTGGTTAACACATTCAATTCTGTATGAATAATATAAAAATTTCACATACAAAGTATTTTACAATAAATACTGAAATGTGTTAATTAAAAAATTCGCCATAGGAGTTTAACATAGGCCATCAGTTTTTTCTTGCGTAAAATTAATTTTATATAAAAAATGTTTCAATAAAAGTTGTAATTAAATTCTACACCTAATTTATTTATCACTATTTTGCACGTTTTGTAACCTGTAAAATAATAAAAATAATTTGATATTTAATGAGTATTGCTATTGCTCAGTGACCAGATAAATTAGTAGAAATGACATTTTTTGTGACTTGATTCACAAAGTTTCATTTCTACGCCGCTGGAAATTTAATAAAATAAATAAATATCCATAGAAACTACATGAAATTAGCGAATAAAAAGAAAAGTAGTGCATTTGAAATAGTTATTTGTATCACTAGGCCAGAAACTGAACTGAGATCTCGCAAAACAGTTTCTGGGCGTGTGATACACAAGACTTTTTGTACCGACTTCTCCATAAATTCTTCGTATATTTCTCAACACTTTATTCTATGTTATATAACCTAAAAAATGAACATACATTTTTATCGGTTTTGCAATGCAAGTTTAATTATAATTACTTACATTTGAGCTTAAAATGCGTAATTTTTTATATCTATTGAAAATATAACATACACACAATAGTTATATATATTTTATATACTTTCTCATATTTTTAATGACAGATGACGGAAACTCAATTGTATCATGTGGAGTTAGTCGTAGTTACAAAACAAGCTAGTCCTAAAGTTGAAACTTATAATTAATCTATACGAGATGTCAATAATGACAGCATATTATTATTTTTATGACAAAATTTAGTTATTTAAGTTATAAACAATTAAAGATTTAGCCCTAAATTTTGTAAATATGTTGCTAGTTCTTGTGTTGAAAATAATGTTAAATTGACATATCACCAGAACAGTAATGCCAACTCCTTTTGCCGGCCTAGGTCAGCAACAGCGCATTTCTGGACGATTTTGAGTTCTGTAATACTAGTCAAAATGGACGGAGGTACGAAAAAAAATTTAATGTGTCATTCGGAAGAAAAGTGTCTTTGTATGCCTCGCATGCAATTGTCCGACTCGCTACTCTCGTCGTGCATACTTCCATGATCGCCACACAAAGTATCACTTTTACTTCTAATAACACAATATACTATTTTCTTCAACTTGATTCACAATTTAGAAGTTTAATTTCTACGCACACGGAGTAGAAGTAGCTAGTTTTTACGCCGGCGGCGTAGAAATAAAATAAATATCCATAGAATCTATATAAAATGAGCGAATAAGAAGTTACGTGCACAATAGACAATAGAAACCCGTAATATCGCCCTAAAGGTCACTATAACACACTAGATAACCTAAGAATAAAGTTACTAAAAATATTCAGTAACTGTCAAATTTAAATTGATAATCTGAAATTGGAATGTAAATAGTTTACTTTTAACGAAATAACATATTAAAGAAGAGCAGACTTACAGATTACAGTTACAGTGACGATGCCACTTGATTATTTAGGGTACAGTAAGACAAAATACACTGATATTTAGTAAATACAAGCTTTTGGAGGTATTCCGTGGTGCACTCGCCAGCGCAGTTAGAGTGCCGATTTGAACTATAGAAGTTACTGCAAAACACTCTAAAAACACGTTATTCGCTTAGAAATCGCATTTTAGTGATTTGGAGACATGTTTTGAGAAACAGTTTTTGCATCATATTTGAGCGTTTCACGGTTTGAAACGACGATTTTGTATGTACGAGTATACTTTGGAAACATATTCTACCTGTAGTTTCGATGGCACTTGGTTACTTAAAATTAAAGTGACAAGAAAAGTTTATATTGTTTTGCATTGATTCCTTCGACAGCCACACTGTTGGATTTCCATCGGATTAAACAAGTTCAGGGGGCGTATCACTTCAAATTCACAGAAGGAGGATATAAAATGGCACAGTTTTTATTAAAATGTCAAAACATGAAAATCACGGATCATATATACCCTTTATATGGCTGACGACCATTATAACAATTGAGACAATGGGGCACGTAACGCCGTTTGGCGGTTGGAAAAAAATTATTTGTAAAGTAGGCAACCTAGTTTGTATATAGGCAATATCAAGGAGGACTAGCGACCAGCAATACTAATAAGTTATGACCATAATAGAAAAAAAGTTTTTTTTTCTGGTTTCATCAAACTTTTGTTTCCATAATGATGGCAATAAGTGGTAATAATCATAATACTTTCATCGACGTAGTCCAATTCACCAGAGAACAGCATATCTGGAGCACATGACATAAATGCATGCATTTTTAAAATGTTTATAGATCATTATAATAAAGAATAATATTGACAGCCGACAAAAATATTGTAGGAACAACGTAATCGCAAAGCAAAGGTTCCAGGTTTGAATCCCTCTTAGGCATGAATGTTAGTGTTTGTCTGTATCATTTCCATTAATTCATAATCATCAAAAACAATTCGCTGCATATGTACATTATCAAATGCACAGCCGTAAAATATTAATAAAATAATAATACTGAATATCTAAAAGAAAAAAATAAATTTTTGTATATTATTGTTAAAACACAAAATAGCTATTTGTGTATTAAGAGCGCAAAATGGGACATTGTCGATTGAGAGATTGTTGACGCGTGACGCAGGAGCGCGGCATTCTCTCGAAATCGACAATGCCCATTTGCGCTCGAGACACACACAAGATTTTTTCTACAGTCCTCCACCATAACAAAAAAATAATCAAATGTACACTTTGTACTTACAGTACTACTCAATAGTTTTGCAGTGAAGATAGGAACGTATTGAAATATGACTTCAAGATATTGTTTTGGCTTTCGTTTTTACAAAAAATTAATGCCAATTTTGTATTATAAGTTTTGTATAATTTATTTGTTTCAAGTACATTAAACTAGTGCAGTGGAAAAAAAGATGTCTATTGGGAGCGTTCACGCCAAACTTTTGCAGGTGGCAGCACAACTGTTCACACAATTTATTTTATATTTAATTTTAATTTATCATTATTTTCCATTCTTCTTGAGCTATTGCTTCAATCTAATCTAAGCAATTTATACTTTCGTTTTAGTAAATAAATGCCCTATTTTATTTTCACAGCAGTGCAACATTTAGTTTGGTTATGTAATATACCGACAGGGCAGTTATGTCAGATTGACTTGTGAAGTTGGTAAATGTGTAACTACAGTGCCATTCGTTCCTGACTAAACGTTTCTATTAAGAATGTAGACAAGTGACATTTCTTAAAATTGTATAGTTAGAATTTTGGACAGCGAGCGATTTTTCTACTTTGCCGCGCATGAGCGGCAAAGTGACATTTTGCGTTGACAAAAGAGCGCAAATGGCTACTTTGTATATAGACTGTAGAAAAACACTTTTACGTACCATTAGCTTTACGTAACTGAACAGAAATGAACAATAGTCGTATGAGAAATCGTTTAATATTAATTTAATCGCTTTCTTTATTTTATCTCAGACATAAATTTGACATAAATGACTAAAACACTTGTCATACATATTGAAATTCCACGGCTTTCCATAGATGAATTCGAATTATGTAATTCCTTAATTTTATCGCGTCGGCCATAGTGCGCCCTGACACTATCTAGCGCTTGGAAGTACTATCCATAGGCTACTACATGGTCTCTACATTTTACATATGAGTTTCCGTAGCCTGGTGAAAATGTTCACTTCAATTTTATAACAAAAAGTAAACATATACGAAAGTATCCATAGCAACAGCGCAATTGAAATCCGCAAACATACTTTCCGTAAAATGTTTTCAATTATTGTTAACAAGTAGTAGGGGAGACCGGTGTCAATTGGTACAAAATTTAAATTTTTATTTTTCACGAGTTAACGTTACATTTTGAAATTTTGAAATTACCCTTAGTAAATAATATTTTGAATTTTAAATTTATGAAAATGTGACTAATATAAAAGTATAAGGATTTTTAGTCAGGCATTACAAATGTTACAATTGACACCTAACTGGTGTCAATAGTAACAGGGCCAGTGTTAATTGTAACAAATTTTAACAGTGATGTGATAAGATAAAATAACAGATAAAAGAAGAAATTATTGAAAAAATAAACATTTATTTCTTACCTCAGAAAATACAAAATTCAGATGACTCAACTAAAAGCATATAGCATAGCAGTAGTTTTTTCTTGTAATTTTTATCATGATCAATACTGTAGTACTTAACTATTAAACACGTTACAATCGACACCGTGGCATGTGTTACAACTGACACCGCTTAACTTATAAAGATATTTTTTGGTTTTTTGTATTTATTAGATAATAATTCGAAATGTTTTTTAATGAAAAATAAAAGCAGATATCTCACAAACTGATCCTTAACTTGAAATATTTCCGAGCAGAGCCCTTATAGTGTTTTAGAAACAATGTGTGTCACTACCTGTATTTACTTTTTTGTCGATTTACAGATATTCGTCAGAAACAGACGCCGTATTTGCGCGTATGTACTTACACTAAATACTAAAGAGCTATGACTCTTTCTGCTTCATTCTGCAAGCGCGTTTTAATCTACTTCGAAAAGGTGGCCCTGTTACCTACCCTTGTAACATTTGACACCTGTTAAAATTGACACCGGTCTCCCCTAAATATATTTTTTTAAATATTTATGTTTGAAGAATAGTGCTCCAAATCTTCGAACAATATAAAATCACTTTTGTGTGCATCGCATGCAATTGTCCGATTCGCTAATACTCCTAATAAAACAATATACTATTAATTAATAGAAAAAGTTTTGAGTGATCCTAAAATAACGTTTGATTATGTGAAGAGTAAAATATCATTAGTTAGATATGAAAAACTGTAGTACCTACTCATAGTTATGATTTTTGTTATCTTATAAAGTTTTTGTTTATAGTTTGGGCGTGGAACTGTATGCAGTAATCCCCACAGATGGCATTGTTGAAGTTAGTGAATAGACTATGGATATAACTCCTGCTGTATGAAACTCGTGTTAAGTTGGGGTAGGTAATTATGAATATCTCCGCGAGGGTGCTGACGAATGTCGTGAATATGGCCGCGTTACAGCGGATAACTTCACGTCAGGGACTTGCATAAGCTACAATATCACAGCGGTCTAGTTTGTTTCAACGACGAGATACAGCAAAGACGATAGAGAACAAATATGAATCATATGCAATAAACACACTGGATTTCAACCAAAACCACCTACACATCGTATCAGTTCTGTCTGCCAAAATATACTTGTAGTTAAATTATAAGAAACCACTCCAGAAAGATGCATGCATACACAAGAACAATGTGTAACACTGAATTAAGAACAGGAACGTACAATAGCTATTTGTGTATTAAGAGCGCAAAATGGGACATTGTCGATTGAGAGGTTGTTGCCGCGCGACGCAGGAGCGAGGCATTCTCTCGAAATCGACAATGTCCATTTGCGCTCGAAACACACACAAGATTTTTTCTACAGTCGCCACAATGGGGGCCTCCAGCATAACAAAAATTTATTTTTTATTTATTTTTACTTATCGGTATTTTCCATTCTTCTTGAGCTATTGCTTCAATCTAATCTAAGCATTTTATACTTTCGTTTTTGTAAATGAATGCCCTATTTTATTTTCACAGCAGTGCGGCATTTTGTTTGGTTATGTAAGTGGATAATGTGTAACTACAGTGTCATTAATTCCTGAGTAAACGTTTCCATTAAGAATGTAGCCAAGTAACATTTCTCAACATTGTATAGTTAGAAATTTGAGGAGCAAGCGTTTTTTCTACTTTGTCGCTCTAGAGCGGCAAAGTGACATTTTGCGTTGACAAAAGAAAGCGCAAATGGCTACTTTGTATATAGACTGTAGAAAAAATTATATTTTCTACAGTATATATACAAAGGAGCCATTTGCGCTTTCTTTTGTCAACGTAAAATGTCACTTTGCCGCTCATGCGCGGCAAAGTCGAAAAAACGCTCACAGTCCAAATTTCTAACTATACAATGTTAAGAAATGTCACTTGTCTACATTCTTAATAGAAACGTTTAGTCAGGAACTAATGGCACTGTAGTTACACATTTACCACCTTCACAAGTCAATCTGACATATAACTACTCCTTTGGTATATTACATAACCAAACAAAATGCCGCACTCATGTGAAAATAAAATAGGGCATTTATTTACAAAAACGAAAGTATAAAATGCTTACATTAGATTGAAGCAATAGCTCAATAAGAATGAAAATAACGATAAATTAAAATTAAATATAAAATAAATGAGCGTGAACGCTCCCAATCGACATCCACTTTTTCACTGCACTAGTTGAATGTACTTAAAATAAATAAATTATATAAAAAAATTATAATATTCATTACAAAATTGGCATTAATTTTTCATAAAAACGAAAGTCAAAACAATATTTGAATACGTTCCTATCTTCACTGCAAAACTATTGAGTAGTAGTATAAGTACAAAGTGTACATTTTATGATTTTTTATGGTGGCGGACCCCATTGTGGCCACTGTAGAAAACATTTTGTGTGTGTTTCGAGCGCAAATGGACATTGTCGATTTCGAGATAATGCCGCGCTCCTGCGTCGCGCGTCAACAACCTCTCAATCGACAATGTCCCATTTTGCGCTCTTAATACACAAATAGGTATATTAAACCGAATGAACATACATAGCACAACGAAAATTTTGATCTAATTATAATATTTACAACAATACCTACTGTTATTGAAAGTTACACAGATAAAATGAAAAACATAGTTAAATATGAGTAACATATGTAAATTTTATGTTTCTATCTATCTTGTACTCGTATACAGCTGTCGTCGTTTACCCTCCAACCGGACTCACCAAGCCGCAGTGTTTTACCGCTGCCGTACTGCTGGTTGGATTTCAGCCATTGCTACATTTATTTAAGATGTATAAATGGCCAGCTTATAGCATCCGAGTGTGATAAATACAAGTAGCTGTATTTATTTTTTACGACAAATCACACATTGTCAGTATGTCAGTCCACGGGAATCGAAAGTACGGAACATGGTTCGAGTGACGTCATTACGAGCTACGAGATGTGCGCAAAACTGCTCAGCCACCAAGCCGACAAATATGAATCATATGTAATAAACAGAAACACACTTGATTTCAACCAAAATCAAATATATACATAGTATCAGTTCTGTATGCCAAAATATACTCTTATTGAAAGTTACAAAGATAAAATCAAAAACATAGTTAAATATGTAGGTTTTATATTTCCTGTATATAAATAATGTCATTTGAATTTGAATTAAAATATTTGATCCCAGTTGCACCAAAAAGGCTTAAATTTTAAGCTAGGTTTAAACAAAAAAATGCTAATCGAAAATTTGATAGCAATAATGTATTATAATTAATTTGACATTTCATTTCGATGCAATATTATCAATTTAAGCCAAGTTATGTTGGTGCAACCGGCCATTAATCATTCAATTTTGCTTATTTTGCCCTTTTAAGAGTATTGGTTAGTTATTTTCATTATTGTAATTAAGTATTATTCTTGTTGAAACTCAAAAGGAAAGTATTGTCTTTTGTCAAAAAATTCGATGATGAGTTTTTAATCAATAAGCACGTTTTAGGGTCCCTAGAATACGATTTTACTATTTTTAAGATGATGTCTATATGTGTGTGTATGTTTGTATGTGTGTTTATGTGTGTGTGTGTGTGTGTGTGTGTGTGTGTGTGTGTGTGTGTGTGTGTGTGTGTGTGTGTGTGTGTGTGTGTGTGTGTGTGTGTGTGTGTGTGTATGTGTGTGTGTGTATGTGTGTGTGTGTGTGTGTGTGTGTGTGTGTGTGTGTGTGTGTGTGTGTTTGTGTGTGTTTGTGTGCGTGTGTGTGTGTGTGCGTGCGTGCGGGCGTGCGTGCGTGTGTGCGCATGTGCGTGTGTTGTGTATGGATGTTGGATCCACGATTTCTCCAATACTATAAGACAAGACATTTTTAACTACGGATTCCTCAATCTGACAATAATGGGAAGAGTTGATTAAGTTTTGGTAACAAATGGACAACCGGAAGTAGTAGTTACAAGAAAAAAAAATCATCTAAATATTATTTATCGAAAATTTATGTAAATACTTATATTAAAGAACGTTAAATTCTTTATTCGATAAATAAAAATTCATTATTATATCTTCTATAGATTTAGAGATAAATAAATGCATATAAAATAATTTGATGAAAAAAATCTCAGATCAAACTACTTCAAGGCAAGAAATTCAAATGTTTGTAATTGACACATAAATGTAACTGTCAAAAATATTTGTATACAACTGTCAAAAATATTTGTACATCATTATGAAAATAAAAAAAGTCAACAACGCAAAAGAATATACGTAAAAATGAATATAAAAGGAATTTGCGAAAAAATGACGAATATAAAGAAAAAGAAAAGGCAACTCCTTTTGCCGACCTAGGTCAGCAACAGCGCATTTCTGGACGATTTTGAGTTCTGTAATACTAGTCAAATTGGACGGAGGTACGAAAAATATTTTTTTAACTTAAAATGTATAAGACAAACACAGAAAAACCCCCTCTCTTCGCATAATATGAAGCTGACGGCGCATTCCAGTAGTATATATTGAGTTCAGTGGAGGAAAGAAATCATTGCCCTTCCTAAACTTATGGTTGATCATCAAAATCTCGATAAGAACTTTTTCCTGCACCTTATTTATCTAGGGTAGGTAAGGTGAGAGATAAGAAGACATTTATAACGAATGAAAATTCTCACTATTTAATTCGAAGAAAAGCTGCATAAAAGGTGATAATATCTTATTGGTATTTATGAGTCCCTCCTTAATTTTGTAGGTGTGAAAAGTATATAAATAACCCTCCTTCGTTTTGTCTGTTGGTTTATTATAATGAATGACCCATTGTAATATATTCCAAATAATAATTTAATATGATTTCGAATATGGATGATGTTTTATTTTCCGACCCACCTCTTCCATGTCGATTAGCAAGGTATTGGTCGGTTTTTGACTAATATACCACGACACTCCCCCTAATCAAATTTAACAAGAACGACAAATTATACCTAGTTTATAATATATGTACATGCTCGTAGAATATTCTTGATTGTTTGTATTTCATTTACAATTAAATACACACCATTAGGACTACACAAATTAGATATTCGTGATTTAAATATATTAAACATACAGTTTGTGTACGCAGTCAATAACTAACATGACGTATTTTATATTTTATTCCGAGTATGACAGATTTCTTTTGACATTTTATTTTCTTTTGTGTGTACCGTTCAATACTGCACTTACTAAATTAAATTATTTGAGTTTCTTTTTTCTCCTGAGAAAAGTATTATTCTTGTTTCTTTAACAATTTTATTTGTAATGGTACTGTAGAACGTCAACTTGCAGCCTCTGTATGGAACTTACATCATATTATATTAAATAAGTTTATTAACTAAGTGTATTATTGATTATGGCTCTGACAACTCGAGGCTGATCAAAGTCAATTATTTATTGCCCAAGAGTGCTCCCTGAAGTACTTTCTCCATAAAGGCTGAGTGTCTGTGAGGTGACGTCTGGTACAAGTCCCACGACGAAGAAGTTCGTACAGCTTTCAATTATGGTCTATTGCAACAACGTAACTTAAATTTTAAGGAATGAAATAAATTTCTGGATTGCAGTCAAATTATTTATTTAATTTTCGGTCACAACCGGTTTCGGTATCTCTTATGCCTTCTTCAGGAGCTTTAATGATTACAAAATTTTGAAAAACCTTGTGGATACATAGTATGTATAACTTACACATTACCTTTCGTCAGTTCTATGTATTTTATACAAATTCCATACAAACAGTTTCTTGCGAAAGATTTTATATTTCCAGTACATTAACTTCCCTCAGTTCTCTGTATTTTGCACAAATTCCATACAGAAAGTTTTTTTAGAATTGATTCTATATTTGCAATAAAATTATAACTCAAAAATACATGTCCATGGCACTTGATTTTTTAAGTTATGTATATTAGCTGTTGCCAGTGTTTTTGCATACCCGACTGCTTTATGATATTTAATTTCTTTATAATTTTTAACTCAATATCAATTGAATATGAAAAAAAGTAACTCGTATAGAGACTAAAATATTCTTTAATATTTATAATAACATTAAATGTTAAAAAATGATATTTAACAGCGTTTTTTCAAGAAAAAATTTATATAAAGCAAAACTTATTTTTTTTGGACCAGTGGTTCTCAAAATACGGTGTTTAATTCCGAATTCATTGATATATTATTTTTATTCTCTTTTATAACGGTTTTTTTTTGAGAAAAATGCATATACAGTTTCATATTAATTTGATTAAAATATGGCTATAATAAGAGTGTTCTGAATGAAAAAAACTAATACCTGTTAATTTAATAAAAAAAGTATACATTTTCTCATTTAAAATTAAAAAGTTAGGTTCCGTATTTTGAGAGCTACTGGTCCAAAAAAATAAGTTTTGTGTTATTTAATTTTGTCTTGTGAAATAGAAATTGTTTGCCCATTTAACCGTCTTTGTTGCTCTTATAGTTCTCGAGATAGCAATGGTGGCCCATTTAAAATGAACAGCCTGTATAGTTAAAACACATATAGTATAGTACAAATATTTGATTTAAAAGAAACCAAATGACATTTAATATTTAAGTTAACTTGTAACCAATTTAATTAATAATTTAATCGTTATATAAAAAATAAATATTAGCGGCATGCAACGTGTTAAATGTCATTTTAAACAAAAACGCGATATAAAAGTGGGTTCGTAAACCGTGCCATTGTCTTTATTGATATTTGTGTTTGTGTAGCTAAAGCAGATTGGCATACTCAGCAGTGGACATAAAGCCGTCATGATTAAAAAATAGTATAATTTTCAACAACGCAATACTTATTTTATTCTCTTTAGATCGCTATAAAAGTAGATTTTTTTTTCTTTGTTCCTCATTTGTTATCTAAACAAACACTTCAATTGTTTCTGGTAGTAGTGACCGAGTTTTGAATGCACCGAAGCGTTCAATGAGGGATCAATGATCAACAATGTGGGTGTAGATCGTTTTCAGGTCGGATCGCACGCCCACGATACGGCTGATAGATACAAGATATACTACAGACCTTCAGGGGACTTTTATATTAACGATGATGACCATAGCCGTACAGAACGCCACTTATCTTTTTTAAAACAGTATTTGACCCCTCCTCTATTTAATTCTTTCTACGTCTATGGGAGAGTGTGGACCGTACTGGCAAATTTTTAGGTCGATGAACGTTTTTCTAGACCTGAGGACGAATTGTGAAATAAAGACTAATCATATAGAAGTGTAAAACATGCATATACAACATTCGTGAAATACTGTTAAGCTACTACGTGTGCCATTGTTTAGTTTGGAGTTTAGATGTATGGTAAATGCCAAAGGGTTATTACAAAAAATTAATTTCGACTAAAAGAAATTGCTTAGTTAGTGCCGTTAAATTCCCCGAGGTATAAGAAGACCTAGTTTTGTTATATTTAATTGTTAGTTTAAAACTAAACATATTATTTATAAAGTTTAGGAATTTGAATTATGTGTGGACGTCACATTAACGGCATAGAAAATTTTCGTGTATGGTAAAGCTTCCTTTATGTAACATTTACAATTTTTACCCGGTGTAACACGAAAAGCGGGCCATAGGCGGGTAACATAGAAAAACACTTTTCCATAATGCCATACTGTTAAATGTGCTTTAACAGTACTGTATGCTCAACCGATTTATGCATCAAAACAGCCACGGCCGTTATTTTTTATAACAGTACAATTATTAAAAATCATGTGTTCCTAAAAAAAATCTCAGCATCATGAAATTGTCATGAAGAGCTGTCACCTGTCAATATCCCATAGAAAATAGAATTTGAAGAAGATATTTTATGTTATTATGAAAAATACTGAACGTCACACGGCTGATATACAAATAACAGACACGGTTGATTATAAAATCTCGGCTATCGCCTCGATTTTACAACATTCAACCTCATCTGTTATTTGCTACATATCAGCCTTATGACGTTAATAACTATTTCCTTGCAAAGGTGGCCTAATAATTTTAGACAATAATGCGACAAATAAATGTTGGAGAGACTTAAATTCTGCATCTAATTAATTGAATAATCACACTTAATGTTAGCCATGGTATTGATCGCAAACAAAAATTTAATAACCTTTATCTAATTTAAAAATCTGATGTGGCTAAACGCAATACCTCCCGCCATTTAATTATTATTAATATATACTTACATATTTACTTATGCTGGGAACTGTATTAGGTTCCATTCCATATAACATGGTACTATTTACTATTTTCTTTTCAAACCTTATATTATTAATTTGAAATGATGAGTTCTTTGAAAGTGACATTTATCTGTCACCAAGGAGTTGTGTTTGTTTAAAGCGTAGGCTCCGGGATTTAACTTATAGATAATTTTATAAATTTATCGATAAAACATACAGAAAAATAATCATTAATTTTTATAATAACATAAATCTTGAAAAAATAACATTTAAAGGTATTTTTTGAAGAACAACTATTTTAAGCGTCAGTAAAGTGCCATTTGCGGTTATCTGATTTACACAAAAATCTAATGGCTTTTTCCCATATTAGAATAAGGTAGAAATACAAGGTTTCAATATTTTCTGAATGCAGAGGATCCACACATACACGTTGTGAAATATCACTTTTTACATAATTGATACAATAAGAGTTTTGTACAAATCTTTACGTAACACAAGTTACACAACTGACAAACTAATAATAAAAGAAACAGAAATATATGAATAATGATTTCTTTAATATTAATTTATGACTTATTTACTTACATTTAATTCCTCTACATAAGAAGGAAGATCAATATCGGTTTCAGAACTCATGAAGAATTAATTTTCAATGATATAACGCATGCACTGACAGTGTGTTATATTGCAAATAAGTTACGCAAGAAATTTTTTTTTAAGTGACATGTAATTAACACACACAGCTTTATTTGTGCCATACAAAATTTTATCCAACACATCTTCAAATAGTATAAAATGTATTTAAAAAATTCTAATTTGACATTTCGAAATAACATTTGCTAATAGCAGCGTGAATATGATTTTTAGCTCACTAGAGACTTATAAACAGCTTTATTTGTTTCAAATCACTATAGTTATAGCAATAATATTAGGTGTTGGATAAAAAATTAAATTTATTTATTTTCACGGCAAAAGCTTTGGAAATTGATTTTGAAATTTGTATATTAAGCTGTCATAGACATTTTAAAATTATTATTGCATAATTAGATAATAGACGCATATAATACGTTATGAAAACGTGATTTTGTTTGATTCACATACTTTGGAAAACTCGCTTCTCTTGTTTTGGCAAATATTATGTTCATCAAATAATATTACTTTTTGCATTATTAATTATGTAAATAACGATTACCTGACAGAAATGAAACTGTTACACTTGACCTGTTAAACAGAGCGTTTGTGTCATTATGAGTGTTATTCACACGGAGAAAATTAAAAAATTAATAAATATAAATAGAATTTTATAATTTATTTATCCTCTTATCACAAAAGCGTAATTTCATTTATTGTTTTCACTTATTGCATTTATTCGCGATATTCCATCAATAAACTTTTTAATTCTCTGTGGTGATATTTTAATGTACGATAGAAGATATCTAAATGGAATAAATTATTATTAAGTACTTTCTACTATTCCCTTTTTTCATTACTAATTATGTAAATAACGATTACCTGACAGATATGCAACTGTTACACTATGACCTGTTAAACAGAACGTTTTTGTCATTGTGAGTGTTATTCACACGGAGAAAATTAATAAATTAATAAATGCAAATTAAATTTTATAATTTATGTATCCTCTTTTCATAAAAACGTAATTTAATTTTTTGTTTTTACTTATTTCATTTATTTGCGATATTCCATCAATGAACTTTTTAATTCTCTGTGGTGATATTTTAATGTGTGATAGAAGATATCTAAATAGAATAAATAATTAATTAAGTTTGAATAAAACACACTTGGTAAGTTTCACAAAAATATTTATTAATTTTCACAACGATCGTTTCGATCTTTCGATCATCATCAGGTGAACTAAAGTACAAAGTAAAATTGCCTGCTTAAATACTAAGTGATTACAGATAATAATAGTGGGGATTTACCTAAATCTAATTGGTCGCTTACAATGTTGTCTTTTCGTAAAATTGCTTTTTGAATTTCTAGATTTTCTAATAAGCTTAACTTTAAACCTTTTTGCTGCCCGTGTAATATTTTGAAGTTTCTGTTATATGTATGGTCATGTTCTAGACAATGTGTAGCGTGCCAAAAAACCTTTTGGCACGCTATAAATCACATCGGTACCATTTCAAATAATATTAAAATTTTTGCAAAAAAAACTTAATATCAACCAACATGATTTCTACAAATAAAAACAATTTAGGCAAATTTCTAATTAATAACAAAGAAAAAACCAAAGCTGAAAACTTATCGGGAGTTTATCAAATTGAATGTAATTCTTGTAATGCTATATACATCGGCCAAAGTGGAAAGCAATTTAAACAAAGAATCAAAGAACACCAAAAGTCCATCGAGTATAAAAAACATAACACAGGCTTCGCTACACATTGTCTAGAACATGACCATACATATAATATAAACTTCAAAATATTACACGTGCAGCAAAAAGGTTTAAAGTTAAGCTTATTAGAAAATCTAGAAATTCAAAAAGCAATTTTACGAAAAGACAACATTGTAAACGACCAATTAGATTTAGGTAAATCCCCACTATTATTATCTGTAATCACTTAGTATTTAAGCAGGCAATTTTACTTTGTACTTTAGTTTACCTGATGATCAAAATATCGAACCGATCGTTGTGAAAATTAATATTTTTGTGAAACTTACCAAGTGTGTTTTATTCAAACTTAATTGTTAAATATGTTTCACCAAGAGCCAACCACAAATTCTATCCAATATGAATAAATAATTATTATTTAGTTATTTCTACTATTCACACAAACATACTACAGTGTGTTCAAAAAAATTCAATGTCAATTTAAAAATATTTATATTTAATTAAATGTCAATTTGACATGAGATATTCTTGAATCTTATTTTATAAATGGAAACAAATTAGAAAACGGCGAATGTCAATATACTGTATCCTTCTTTATTGTTTCTTCTCCTTAAAATTACATTTCAAGATTAATTTTGACATCTTGACTTTTGAATTGAATATAATCAGACTTACGTTTCTCTCTTCATAGCCTACTCCGAGTTAGGAATTTTATTGAACACACTGTATATCAATTGCACTTGACACTGACATCTGTCAATCAGAATTTTTTAAATATTGTAGATGTTTCCATGGTTAAAGCATAGCTGGCTGCTTTATGAAAAAAAAATTGTTTTATAATTTTTTAACTCTATATCCATTGAATATGAAGTATAAGATGTAATAAAATCGTATAGAGAATAAAATATTCTTTAATATTTATAATAACATTAAATATGAAAAAATGATATTTAATAGTGTTTTTTCAAGAAAAACTGTTAAATCTTCAAATTAGGGAACTTCCAGTCGGCCAATTATAACCAAAATCTAATCAGCTCTTCATATGGATGTAAAGAAGGGGAATACGCAAAAATTATAATTTTTCGAAAGGTGGTATTGGAGTTATGCGATCCGAAAAAATTGTCACACACACATACTTATCTACATCCATCCATCCATATATGCATCCATCCATACATACATACAGACATCATCGTAAAAATAGTAAAATCGTATTCTAAGGACCCTAAAACATGCTTATTCATCAAAACTCATCATCGAATTTTTTGACCAAAGACAATACCTTACTTAACTAAAGGTGACGGAAGGTAAAAAACGAATGTTATTTACTTGTTACATACTAATAATCTAAAAAAATAAAATTATTCAAAATGACCGCCTTCTTTTTTCACACAGTTCTACAAACGTTCCGGCCACAGCACGCAATGGTATGAAAGGTGTTGCCTTCACCAAATCAAGCTTCAATGTCTCAATATGAGGTTTGAAGCAGGCCTTCTCCTCTAATACATTCCACAAACGGTATATATAGTCCAAAGGATTGAGATCCGGATATCCAATGGGCCAATCTTCAGCGGCCATGAATTCCGGTAAATTCAGCTGTAACAAGCGTTTCGAAGACACCCCACGCTAAATTATCATTGACACTGAGTTAATATTTATTTGCCATAAGATTCACACAGAAATACAATTGGCTTGTCAATGTCAATACATTCATAAAAGGTACACATACAAAATATATATAAAATAAAATTAGTGGCAAATAATTAATTAAGAAAATATTCACATAATAAAATCATGAAGCATATATTACATAAAAAAGTAAATGTGGCATATCAAACATTTAATTATTCAAAAACTCATCAATAGAATAAAAACACTTTTCAATCAAAAATTTTTTTAGTTTTAATTGAAAAGAAAATATGCTTGTTATAGCTTTCAGCTCCTGTGGCAAATTGTTACATATTTTAATCGGCATATAAGAAATATTGTCATGAAAATTACTTGTTCGAAATTTTGGAATGTATAAATTATTAACATTACGTGTATTATACAATCCAGTAGCCTGTTTAACAGTAAGAAAAGATGACGGATTTTTTTAATGAAAAGAGCACAATGGTAAATATATATGCAGGGAAGGGTTAGTAAACCAAGATGTGGGAAGATATCTCTGCACGATGTAGTGGGACAACATACTAAAGACATGTGCAGAATAGTACAGTTTAAGTAAATCCACACTGGCATAATTACGCAAGCGTCTTATGACGTGACATGACGAGTTGAGTCTTTTTATGAGATACTGGGTATGATGAACCCAATGAAAATTGTAGTCAACATGGACACCTAAGGTCTTAGTTGTGGGTATCGGAGTGATTGTCATATTGTCAAATTGAGCTGAAATATTAAAAATATTACCCCTTAACATAAACTGAACTAACTGTGTTTTTTCAGCATTCAGGACTACAGCATTTTCATTGCACCAAAAATTCATAATATCCACACATTCTTGTATTTTATTATTAAGTTCAGGTATGCTCAAGGCAGAGACGATAATTGAAGTATCATCAGCAAATCAACAAATATCAGCATTTTTAAACATATTTGGAAGGTCATTGATCATTGGTCATTGCGGATTTTCTCTGCAGCTTCCCGAGAGGTGTGAGCATAAAATCTTTCATCTTGGTGGTTAAATTTTTCTTCTACGGGGATGAAGACAGCAGCTTCCCTACCCCTAAAAGAGGTGCGTGCTTCAATAGATGTGAGGCCGGAACGTTTGCAGAGGAGTGTGTAAAAATTGTATTTTTTTAAAAGATTATTAATATGTAACAATTAAATAACATTCGTTTTTCATCAGATTACTTTTGTTTAAGTAGAATAAGCCTCTTATGTATTAGGGACAGTATTTGGGAACATGTAAATAGTCCGGTGGAAAAAGATGACATAGTCATGTATACAGACGGATCCAAAACACCAAATGGAACCGAAGCAGGAATACATGGAGATAAAGGACTGAGGCACAATCAGTCGATTGGACTCGGGACTTATACGACAGTATTCCATGCAGAACTATACGCAATTTTAACCTGCGCCAAATTACTACTAGAGAGCCACTTTAGCAACAGAAGAATCTCTATAGTAACAGACAGCTAAGCACTAAAAGCACTAGAATCCTGTCAGACAGAATCTGGACTTGTTCTAGAGTGCATCCACAGATTAAATGCACTAGGAGCGAGGAACAAATTGAAATTAATATGGGTACCCGGCATTCAGAGATCGAAGGAAACCAAGTAGCAGATAGTCCGGATAAGAAGGGGACAAGTTTTCCTTTCACAGGACCAGAACCGGCTTCCGGAATCTCAGCGGAGACAGTTAAGCTGGAAATAAAAACATTGCTGAATCAATGGCACAAAAATCACTGGTTGGAGTCACCAGGGCAGAGACACTCGAAGGTGTTCCTAAATGAACCAACCAAGAAAAGAACGGAACGTTTACTCCTAATGAGCAAACAAGACGTTAGATTAATAACAGGACTCCTAACAGGACACTGTCTACTAAACAAACATCTACACACGATGGGACTAGCTTAAAAACCAACATGCAGGGGGTGTGGTGAAGAGGAAGAAACCCCTCAGCACCTTATATACCACTGTGAAGCCTTTACGAGCAGCAGATATAATATCTTAAAGGCAGAAAAGATACAGCAGGATATGCTAAAAGATTTAGATTTGGAGTTTATTAAACAAACAGGACTCCTAGAATAGGAGTAAATCTGGAGGGAACAATAGATCTACAGGTCGCAGTACAGGGATCCACAGGAGACCACCTCTTGTAATATAATAATAGGAACAGTATGTACGGCACCTTTAGCAGGGAAATTTTGTATTTATTCCTTTTAGTAGATTAAGATGTATGTATTTTTTATTTGATTTTAAATCAAGGAAAGAAAGAAAAGTATGCTAGCCGGCGGGATTTGAACCCACGATCTCAACATCTGTACTGTTGCGTGTTACCAACTACACCACGGCTGGGCTGCCAATCTGCCAGTCTATACAATCTTTTCTTAAGTTATATTCTCTTGTATATGAGACCCACATGTTAGCTGTGGGGTATATCTAAACTACTCCTACGTTCAAACCTGTGAATTGTCAAACATTCGCACAACCTTATCAGGAATGTATTGCAAGTAGTAGATTAAGATGAATGTAATTACCTTCCGTCACCTTTAGGTAAGGAAGGTATTGTCTTTGGTCAAAAATTCGGTGGTGAGTTTTTGATGAATAAGCACGTTTTAGGGTCCCTAGAACAAGATTTTACTATTTTTACGATGATGTCTGTATGTGTGTCTCTCTCTCTCTCTCTCTCTCTCTCTGTGTGTGTGTGTGTGTGTGTGTGTGTGTGTGTGTGTGTGTGTGTGTGTGTGTGTGTGTGTGTGTGTGTGTGTAACAAAATTTTCGTCTGCGATAACTTCCATACTACAATTCAAAAAATTATAATTCTTTCGTATTCCTCTTTGTTACATCCATATGAAGAGCTGATTAGATTTCGGTTAGAATTGGTCAACCGGAAGTACCCTCCTTTGAAGATTTTAACAGTTTTTCTTGAAAAACGATGTTAAATATCATTTTTTCACATTTGATGTTATTATAAATATTAAAGAATATTTTATTCTCTATGCGATTTGAATGCATTTTATATTTCATATTAAATGGATATAGAGTTAAAAAATTATAAAGAAAATAAATATCATATATTAGCTAGCTATGCTATAACTCTGGAAACAGCTGATGTATTAAGAAAATTCTGATTGAAAGGTGTCAGTGTCAAGTGCAGTTTACAGTATGTACAAGAAATAGAATCTTTTGCAAGGAATTTTCTGTATGACATATATACAAAATACATAGAACTGACGGAAGGTAATGTGCTGGCCAAATCAGATTTTTTTATTTGATTTTAAATCAAGGAAAGAAAGAAAAGAATGCTAGCCGGCGGGATTTGAACCCACGATCTCGACATGTGATGCTGGTCTCATACACAAGTCTGAGAATATAACTTAAGAAAAGATTGTATAGACTGGCGGATTTGCAGCCCAGCCGTGGTGTAGTTGGTAACACTCAACAGTACAGATGTTGAGATCGTGGGTTCAAATCCCGCCGGCTAGCATTCTTATCCCTCTTAGTTTAAAAACAGACATACATACTACATATTATCCTCGGCAAATCATTCTGCTTTTGACGAAAGTTCCGTATCTAATTAAGGGCTATTTAAATACATACAGCTTGCCATCTTACTTTCAATTCGTCTGCGGGAATTCCTGCACTGGAATCAATTCCCATTCCCCGAATGCGACTCCTGCTGCACTTCTTTGTGAAAGCTCGAGCTTGAAGCTTGGTGCGCGCGCTTTGTGGAGGGGATGAAAGCTCGCGAGCTTTATCGCGAGCGCCGGCACTTGTCAGTTGGTCAGCGCCGCCCCCGATCGCTGGACGCGCTACTTCAAAAGCACCGCGAGTGTGTGAGTGAGTGTGTGTTGGATTAGACTTAACTCTCTTATCTAGCATTAGGTGAGAGTAGACAAAATTATTAGAAAAGTATTCATTTTGTTTCGTAGATGATTGTTTCAAAACTGTTTTGACTTCATATTTAGTTTATTTAATATATTGGATTTGCGTATATAAATAAATATATCATAACGTAGCCAGTTTGATATAAATGAGTTTACTTAATAATTTATGCGACACATTTACCCCATAAATATTTTAATGCAAAGCGAAAAATGTATGATATTTATTTATAATTTATTTTGCTTATACATGATTTATTTCAAGCAGCAATATATTACATTTCGGAAATTTATTACGCACATTAACTATACATATACTCGATTAAATTTATTCCTATATTTCATATTCTGATATAAAACAAGAATGGTGAATTGAAATCTCTTATAAAGTACTGTTGTGCACTTTGCAAATTTCAATTTGCATTTCTTTTGAAGTATTATTAATGCAGATCGACATTAGTTCGCTCATATCTTTAAGATGATATTAATTGATGACAATATTTTTTAAGTACTCGTGTTAGAGAAGTCAAATCCATTATAAGTAATTGTACATTTCATGAAAAAGACATCCACTTCTTGAAGCGACTACTCATAGTGTAAAGTCAAAGTTGTTTGTCACCTGGACAAAAAAATACCAACAATAACGTCACCTAACGCACAGAACTCACTTTAGGAAAACTCGGGATGGTTATTGTTGTTGAGTTCTGTGCGTTAGGTAATGTTATTGTTGGTATTTTTTTAAATATAAGTAAATAGTTACATGAAATAGATGGGATTTTAGTTCATGAAGTAGATGCCCATTTCATGACATGTACAAGACATGTACAATTACATCTTTATGGACATAGATATATCCTGAAAAGTTACGGTTTCGAAATATTTTATTAAATATTTACATATAAATATGGGATAATTTATACCATAATGGAAAAATATGTCTATAGCTTTACGTTACCGAATTAAAAATTATGTTTAAGGTTTTAATTAAGGACACCGAAACAAGAAAAAGAATCTGATGTGGCCAGCACATTACCTTCCGTCAATTCTATGTATTTTATACAAATTGCATACAGACAGTTGCTTGCGAAAGGTTCTATATTTCCAGTACATTATCTTGCTTCAGTTCTATATATTCCATACAGATTTTTTTTAGAATTGATTTTATATTTGAAGTAAAATTGTAACACAAATATACTATGTCAATCGCACTTGACACTGACATCTGTCTATTAGAATTTTTTAAATTATATTAGCTGTTTCCAGTGTTATTACGTAGCTGGCTGCTTTATGAAATTTAATTTCTTTATAATTTTATCCATTATCCATCGAATATGAAGTATAAAATGTAATCAAATCGTATGGAAAATAAAATATTCTTTAATATCTATAATGACATTAAGTGTGAAAAAAATGATATTTAACAGCGTTTTTTCAAGAAAAACTGTTAAAATCTTCAAATGAAGGTAATTTCGGTCGACTAATTACAACCAAAATCTAATCAGCTCTTATGTGGATGTAGCGAAGAGGAATACGAAAGAATTATAATTTTTAGAATGAGTCTGTTTCTCATTTTCAAAAAGTATTTTAAATGAAGGTTTATGCAATATTTTTCTTGTTAATAAATATTTTTTTAACAATTTGTTGTTATTTTCGTAAATCATTAAATTAAATGTTAGGCGCCAAAAAGAGTCATGAAAAACAACCCCCCCCCACTTTTGTGTCATAAAAGCACATACATTACGTCATTCACAGCCAATAGAAAAACAGTTTTTCCGTCACCTTCGATTATTTTTTTTGTTATTTAGATAAATAAACGTAGGCGTTAGTTTGTCACATGTTAATAACAAACTTCTAATTTGACATTTGACGTTAACATTATCCATTATAAATGAGTAATAAAGTAATAATGGTTAATACAGACTACACTCAGCTAAGTCGGACAGTTTACTGAAAGTCGATAGCTGGATGGTGGCTGAATTTACATCAGAAAACGATTGTTTTACTGCTGCCGAAATAAGGGGTGTTAAATAGTTAAGGTAAAATTAAATGTAAAAACCTAACTATCAGCTCTTCGACATACTACTTCCAACCACAATTTTCTTTCTTCGCATCTTTTGACATATTTATAAATTCAATAGTAGGTTTGCTCCTACGTATTTTTATTGGATTTTTTATTATCTAACACGAACCAAACTAAACAAAATTGACACTTTTTTGACAACTTCGACAATATACTTTTCATAACACTTGTAACAAAACACAAAGAATTGATACTATAAAGGGACCAATTGGAGCCGATGAAGTTGTATATGTTGTGAAGTCACATACTGTTTTGTGATATTTTCAAATTTGAGGCTATTTAAATAATGATATCTTTTTTAATTTAATACTTAGAAGGCATATAAAAATTCTTCCAACAGCCCTATTGTAGTGTTGGAGTTATCGACGGAGAAAAAAATCGTCACACACACACTCACACACACACACGCGCGCGCGCACACACACACACACACACACACACACACACTCACACACACACACACACACACACACACACACACACACACATACACATACAGACATCATCGCAAAAATAGTAGAATTTTATTCTAGGGACTCTAAAACGTGCTTATTCATTAAAAACTCACCATCGATTTTTTTGACTAAAAACAATACACTATTATTCACGAAAGATGACTATTCAAGGTCATTTATGAGCCGTCTGATATAATATTACTTGCAGATAACTTCACTGTATTTTATACGCATAAGCGGGCAACGCAAAATATTTATGGGTACATTTTAACTGAAAAATTAAATGTATTTTATTTGAAAATTTTATTTATTTTTATGTAATGCTTTTCTCAAAGTTTTATCTTCTTCATCTACGTTTTTGCATAAAACAAAACTATAGACTTGACGTAAAGCATAAAATAATAATTTGATTTGAATGTCAACGCCCCTGGATAAATATCATTGCAGAGGGCAGTATGGTAGATAATTACATGTCTGTAACTCTACGACATATGTCACTGCTATTTTTAGTGTGTTAGAAAATAATGGCACTATTTACGTATATCTGTCACACCACACAAATTAAAAAGACATACGTCAAATAATCTTTCTCCTTCTAATATAAAATGTTGCTAAGCTACTGCTATAAAATGCTGTGTATTCTTTCTTCGAACAAATGACCTTGAATAGTCATCTTTCGTGAATAATAGTTTACCTTCCTTACCTAAAGGTATGACGGAATGTAAAAAAGAATATACACAATCGTATTTAAGAAATGTTCTTCCTTTCAAGTTAAAGAAATATAAATGTACGTCCATTGTTCTGCGTTTCTTCAAGTACCTAATTGATTTTATTAAAAATTATTAAAATGTTATATCAGTTATCTAATTTAAGTATAAAATTAATTTATTGTTCCACTATTTGCTTTATTATTAATAGGTGCAGCATTTGCTTTCAAGCTGAAAGCCATCATTTTAAATAATAATATATTATAATTTCAAATTTACTGTTCTATAGCAATAAAGTATGTATGTCATGCTTAATTTTTATTTATTGATATAGGATTATTTTGAAATTTTGCTATCTCATTTAACTTCAGAAATCATATATTTTTAAAAAGCGTTTGTTTGCATATCTGTAAACGAATTTTTTTCTTGCTTTGAAATAGGGAAAATTGTATACATACAAACATGTGTTGTACATTAATTGAAATATATAAATGTAATTAATGGTTTTAATTAGCGCAGAAAATTTATTTAATTACATATAAACAAAAAATAATTAATCATAATGTTTGCTTTTGTACTTTTATAGTAGTATGTGTTGTATAAATATTATATTAAAAATATAATATTTTTAGCTGGTAGTACGGCAGTATCTATAGCTATTGCTATAGCTAGAATGAGCTTTGGGATTGGAATTTTCGAGCTAACTTTAAAAGAAGAATAATAATGACAATACACAGGTGCCCATTTTATTTGTTCCCTCCTGAAAATTCATGATTCATGAATAGGCAATCCATGTTAATTTTCATAAGTGACTTAATTTATAAATTTTGTTTTGTTCTTACCTACTGTGATTATTCGATTTATGGTGTTATTCTGTAACTTTGCTCTGTAAAACTGTAACTCTATAAACTCTATAAGCTAGAGAGCTCTATAAGACGAAAGCTTACAGAGTAGTAAAATTACCTATTCTGTAACTCCCTCTATAATAATTCTGGCTACATAGTTATTCTCGTAGAATGCCTAACTTCATCCCTGTCTAGCTGTCAAATATGCTACAGTATATTTGACAATAATTTTGTACGCATTCCAAAAAATATGAAATAGATGTGAATATGATTGTTAACAAAAAATTAATACAATATAAAAAATTAGGTATTTTGGTTCAAAGATACATATTCCATAATATATTATGTAATTGAATAAGCAATATAGATATTAATTTCTATAGATACATAAGATTTATACATATGTAATATATAAGTTTAAGATTAAAAGAAATAATCAATTTTTGTCACTGTTGTAATCAATGCTTGTCATTTTTAATAAAAAAAATTCTCCTGTTTTTTAATTTTTATAATCTATTCTCCTCGCTAGTGTGATTTTCTTCAGGAATCTTATTTTAAAAATAAAAATAAATTAGAAAACGGCAAATGGCAATATACTGCATCCTTCTTTATTAACTTTTCTCCTTAACATTACATTTTAAGGTTAATTTTGCCAACTTGACTTTTGAATTGAATAATGATCAGACATACGTTTCCCTGTTCATAGCCTACTCCGAGTTAGGATTTTTTTGAACACACTGTATATATGAACAATCATGTCTACTGTCTATTTTTACCTTCCGTCACCTTTAGGTAAGGAAGGTATTGTCTTTGGTCAAAAAATTCGGTGGTGAGTTTTTGATGAATACGCATGTTTTAGGGTCCCTAGAATACGATTTTACTATTTTTACGATGATGTCTGTATGTGTGTGTGTATGTATGTATGTGTGTGTGTGCGTGTGTGTGTGTGTCTGTGTGTGACAAAATTTTCTAATGCGATAACTCTAATACTACAATTCCAAAAATTAGAATTCTTTCGTATTCCTCTTCGCTACATCCATGTGAAGAGCTGATTAGATTTTGGTTATAATTGGTCAACCGGAAGTACCCTCATTTGAAGATTTTAACAGTTTTTCTTGAAAAAACGATGTTAAATATCATTTTTTCACATTTAATGTTATTATAAATATTAAAGAATTATTTATTCTCTATACGATTTGAATGCATTTTATACTTCATATTAAATGGACATAGAGTTAAAAAATTATAAAGAAATTAAATATCATATATATTAGTCAGCTTTGCTATAACTTTGGAAACAGCTGCTACATTAAGAAAATTCTGATTGAAAGGTGTCAGTGTCAAGTGCAGTTGACAGTATGTTTATGTTATAATTTTACTGGAAATATAGGATCTTTTGTTAGAAACTTTCTGTATAGAATCTGTATAAAACACATACAACTGCCTTACGGTAATGTACAAGAAATATAATCTTTTGCAAGGAACTTTCTGTATGACATTTATACAAAATACATAGAACTGACGGAAGGTAATGTGCTGGCCACATCAGATTTTTTATTTTGCAAAAAGAGCATTTAATAATTATTTATTATATGAGTTTGGAATGTATCATATTAGTCACGAAAGAAGAAATTTTCTTTAGTGACTAATATACATTCCACACGAGTGTAATACAACGTTTAATCCAACACTTTTTTAAAAACTTCTTAAATCATTTTTACCTCTCGCTAAGAGAGGTATTGTATTCATGCTAAAAATCGCATGTCCAGATTTTAGTGAATAAGCACGTTTTAAGGTCCCTAGAATCCGATTATAACATTTTTACGATGATGTCCGTGTGTGTGTGTGTGTGTGTGTGTGTGTGTGTGTGTGTGTGTGTGTGTGTGTGTGTGTGTGTGTGTGTGTGTGTGTGTGTGTGTGTGTGTGTGTGTGTGTGTGTGTGTGTGTGTGTGTGTGTGTGTGTGTGTGTGTGTGTGTGTGTGTGTGTGTGTGTGTGTGTGTGTGTGTGTGTGTGTGTGTGTGTGTGTGTGTGTGTGTGTGTGTGTGTGTGTGTGTGTGTGTGTGTGTGTGTGTGTGTGTGTGTGTGTGTGTGTGTGTGTGTGTGTGTGTGTGTGTGTGTGTGTGTGTGTGTGTGTGTGTGTGTGTGTGTGTGTGTGTGTGTGTGTGTGTGTGTGTGTGTGTGTGTGTGTGTGTGTGTGTGTGTGTGTGTGTGTGTGTGTGTGTGTGTGTGTGTGTGTGTGTGTGTGTGTGTGTGTGTGTGTGTGTGTGTGTGTGTGTGTGTGTGTGTGTGTGTGTGTGTGTGTGTGTGTGTGTGTGTGTGTGTGTGTGTGTGTGTGTGTGTGTGTGTGTGTGTGTGTGTGTGTGTGTGTTTGTGTGTTTGTGTGTGTGTGTGTGTTTGTGTGTTTGTGTGTGTGTGTGTGTTTGTGTGTGTTTGTGTGTGTTTGTGTGTGTGTGTGTGTGTGCGTGCGCGCGCGCGCGTGCGTGCGTGCGTGCGTGCGTGCGTGTGTTTGTGTGTGTGTGTGTGTGTGTGTGTGTGTGTGTGTGTGTGTGTGTCGATGTTGGATCCACGATTTCTCAAATACAATAAGACTTAAGACATTTTTAACTACAGATTCCTCAATCTAACAATAATGGGAAGAGTCGAGTCAGTTTTGGTAACAATTGGACAATCGGAAGTATTTATAGAAAATTTATGTAAATACTTATATTAAAGAACGTTAAATTTTTTATTCGATAAATATAAATTCATTATTATATCTTCTATAGATTTAGAGATAAAGAAATGCATATAAAATAATTTGATGTAAAAATTCTTAGATCAAACTACTTAAAGGCAAGAAATTCAAATGTTTGTAATTCACACATAAATGTCGCTGTCAAAAATATTTGTATGCTACTGTCAAAAATATTTGTACATCATTATGAAGATTATGAAAATAAATAAAAAGTCAACAATGCGAAAGAATATACCTAAAAAAGAATATAAAAGGAATTTGCGAAAAAATGACGAATAAAAGAAAAAGAAAAGGAAAGTAGAAAAAAATATTCAGGATATTGAATATAAAGAAAATGTATGTATTGTACATAATTTATATTAAAATAATTATTTTGTAGTGAGACAGGAATATATGTATTTGTATTTAAAAATATTTTTCGTTTTATGCGTACAACCAGGTAAAATATCTGGCGAGAGGTTATGTGCTGGCCACATCAGATTTTTATATTTTCATTCATCGTTTGACATGACAAGACAATTGATGTAGTATTTTAAATTACAACGTAGCCATTGAATGATTTGCTGTAATCACAGAAAACACCAAGTTTGCTGTTTGTCTGTGCTGTAATAATTATTGTCTCTCATTGGGAATTATTTGAAAGAAAAATACAATAAAATGGGTGAAAATGAGGATCTTCCTTTAAAACGTATTCACTTAGCAGCACAAGCAGGATCTTTGAATCAGCCGTACATGACAGCTGTCATTTTGTAAAGATAAGTAACCTATTTTAGCATAAATGTTAATATTAATTTAAATAAATAAGTTTCATAATATTAAATTATTTCAATAATAAAATAATTTTGAAAAATTGCGTTTTATTTATATTTAAATAAAACACAAAAATCAGTAATAGTTCCTTCGTGACTAATGTTGTACATTAGTAATTTCAAATAACCATAGTAACAAGTATATTATGAGTCGGTGTGGGATAAATATTATTTATTAAACTTTCCGTTTTAAAGTTAAATGCAAAACCTTGCGTCAAATCAAAACCGCATTTTCCAGCTTTCTGTTTCCTGTCTTCCACGCATTACACGTCTCCCATGTCTCATGTATGTCTCCATGTAACTTGCTATTTTATTAAAGAATACTTCCTGCAAATAAACGAAGACAGATTCACATATCCCTCTAGTGCAACAAGGATGGCGGCACTGACAAGATACCTTTAACATTACGCTAATATGTTCTCGAGAATATGCAGATGCAGAAGCTTTTTCCGTTAATATATTTACCGTATTGCCATGACAACACATTCAGCAGATGAAATTTGTTTAATCAACAGAAATTTATCTCGTTACGGTGCAGTATGTTACGAGATTTTGGGAAGTAAATCAGCTTATTATTTTGTAATGTATGATAGTAGGGTAGAACAAACAGGTAACAATTTGGAAATTAATATACGAAATATAAATCAACAGTTACATAAAAATGTAGTTGTTGTTCCTTCTTAGTGGATTTTGTATTTCTTTCTTAAGATTGTTTTTAAAAGTGCTAAATGACTAAAATCGATAAAGCTTTTGCAATATACAAAATGTTGAGCATATTGTATCGAACATGGAGATCTTAAGAAAATCGGTTAATATATTGTAACGTTTTTATTTATTTAGGTGAATTGTAAAAATCAAAGAATAGGGGATTCCACCATTTTTTTTTTCATAATTTCATCAGAAAGTATAAGTAAAACTAAGACTATCGGTGAAAATCCGGTGAAAAAATTCCTATTAGTAAGCGAGTTATAGTCCCCTATTTGAATTTTTCTACTTCCATTGGTAGTAGACTCCACCCCCTAATTCGGTATTCGTTATATATATTTACAAATGGTCTTTGAGTCGCCAATCAAAATAATATATTTGGATTTCATATGAGTGACGAGCTGCTAAAACAAAAAACCCCTTATTTCCGGAGTATTTCAATGATATCATTTTATTTCTTTATTAATATTCATTATTAAGCATCTACTTTCACTATTTTTTTTACTAATTTCTCTTTATACGATTGAGCTGTAATCCCCTATTATTTATAATTAAAATACAAGTTTATTAAAACAATAAATAAATATTTAAAAGATAACAATGACGATTACTAATATTAAAAATAATATATTTGGATTTCATATGAGTGACGAGCTGCTAAAACAAAAAACCCCTTATTTCCGGAGTATTTCAATGATATCATTTTATTTCTTTATTAATATTCATTATTAAGCATCTACTTTCACTATTTTTTTTACTAATTTCTCTTTATACGATTGAGCTGTAATCCCCTATTATTTATAATTAAAATACAAGTTTATTAAAACAATAAATAAATATTTAAAAGATAACAATGACGATTACTAATATTAAAAACTAATATGACTACGAATATAAGTAAATAGTTTAAACACTAACACTATTTATAAGTATACCAGTAGCCTTCCAATACCCTACATAACTACCGAGTATTCACTTTCACAGCTGTCCCAGTATACCAGCAATTTCCCAAGTACTCCACTCGACACTAAACGGCATACGCTCACCACAATACTGCTGTGCTACTCAACTCACGCTCTCCTTACTTCTTACTATCTATGTAACTGTCCTTCTGACGGACTAACTCTGTGTAAAGCCTGCTTCAGAGTCTACACAACGTAACATAATATAACACAACCTAAGCAGTCAGTGATGGTTTCATTATTTCAAGTAACAATATTTCTCAACAAGAGAAATTAATAATGCTTCATCCATGTTAGCTTAACAAAAACAACAATAACAGCAACTTGAAAGTCAAACACAAACATAATTGACAATTATTCTGCTACTGTTTTGCAATGTAGTACATGACGACTCACGTACGCGTCCGAACATAACCTATTAACATAATGTATCCGAAAGGAAATAAAATTTGGTCATATTATACGTTTTCTTAAGTTATGTTATGTTTCTTAGGAAAACTTTAAAATACTATACCGGTTTACATACATCCGTATTTTCTTTATGTTATGGTATGATATGTTATGTTATGTAAACTCTGAAGCAAACTCATGTGACTCACTGTCTGCACACAGTACGTCGCTTATATAGCAATCCTAATATTTTCTAGAAAACTCTCCATGTCATAACAATGCGCCAGTAATTACGCTTATCTCCCCTCTTGTTTACACAGTAGTTCCCTTTCTTATCGATCGCTTACCTAGGCTTCTCCTCCCTACTAGAACACTTTTATCATAGGCGTCGGCTCGCACGCGCTGTCCAGGCATGTTGTAGTTACTCTCACGTTACAATATTGTTGTCAGTAGGTAGATAGGTACAGGCGACAATATAAATTTTGCAGTTTTATTATTTTTGCAAATAATATTGGCTTATGGTTTGTAGTTCTTTTGCTACAATTTTTTTTATGGACGCCATGGTGAAAACCGTGAAAATTTACCCCGTTAGAAAGAGATTTTTTTAGCTTTTCAACTAGGCAAATTTAACAACTATCTCTACACATAGTAAGTAAAATGGTGTCTGCAATTATTAACTGGGCTGTCTAACGAAATGTGAAAAATATTGCAGTCACTCAAATAACTGTATACTCAGTGAAAATTTACATCGTTAAGACGTTTTAGCTTTTATAAAAGCTTTTTTGGCCTCCTAAAGTGTAAACATAACAATCACACATCGTTGGCGTCCATGGTAGTTGCGATTTTACACATGCCATGACTTTGCCGCACCGAATAAAGTAATACACACCCATATTTTTAAGTTTGAAGAGGCCAATAATAAAGATTTCTACTTTGTATTAATAAAGAGTGCCTACAAAAACGCTAGCTACCGCAATTTTCGTTTAATAGTAGTAAATAAATAAATAAATAAAACTGAATTTCTTTTAATTTAATCTGCCAGCGCCATCTGTTAGCATAATTCTCAGTCGGCAATGTCAATATGTCAAAATTTTCAAATGATAAAATTTGTGGAATGATTGATGAGAATTATTTATTTTATTTCAAATGTTTGAAATTAATTTTAATGAAGAATGTCTAAAAGGGTAGGTAACATTAGAATCATTCATGTAGTCTGTTTAGAAACTACGTATGTAGGAACTAATCTGCCTAACCTTATTTTCCTTCCAGCATAGCAGCATAGACAATAGACATCCCTAATAAATAAAATAATCAAAGTGCAAATTCTTGGTCTTGTCCCAACCCAATCTCTCAATTGTTGACTTTTTTTCGGCACACCACCGAATGAAAATTTGATAATATCTCTCGTAACGGGCTTTTGATTTTTCAGGGAGTAAGTCTGTCATTTTTCTTTTTGATAGATATGATTATAATACTTTTATCCTTGCTTTTAGCAATTACTGACCAAGATAGAAATCAAGCAATACAATTTTTTGATTATTTTGACGTTTCATTGGTTTTCAAAGCGCCTTGATGCTGAGCCTACAATAAATTGTTTTGATAGCAGCTCGCTTGATGACAACAATGGTTTTATGTTAACAAGCAAAATTTTTAATAGATATCTCGGCCAAAAAATTTAATACATAATGTGTGCGTTAGGTATTTGTACAACGCTCGGTTTTATTGCAGCACTCCGCTGCGCGTCGTGCTTCAATGTAAAACCTCGCGTTGTAAAATTACACCTACCGCACGTATAATGTAAATAACTATTTTCTACGACCCCTACAGAAAATTGCACTTTTCCCATACTTTACAAACCCCGAAAGTTCATTTCCCACAGCCGTGGGATAAGATGTGAGAAATTATTTCTTACACAAGTTGCCAACTGTAATATACTATTAAAATTTATAAATGTATTTTTTGATTTATAAATTACAAAATATTTGGTAATTATTTATCCATGCAAGTAATTATTGTAATAGTTCAATTAATTAGAGAGAAAAAATATGTTCTTTATTAAAAATGAATTATTTGTATATTAGTAAAGAGTGTGATCGTAGAAAAAGTATAGTGTGCTACTCGTGCAGAAACACCTATTCTTCTCGTGCTGAAAATCTCACACCTCGTGGGCAATAGGTGTTTTTCCGCACTTGTTGCACAATATACCATTGTAATTTCTTTTGGAAGTTTTTTAAAATTGCCAAAGATTTTCTCACATTTTTCGTCTAAATTTTGAAAGAACAATTGCAATGTACATAATAAGTAAAATGGCGAATATTTTCTATCTCTTTAAATTGAAAAGGTCTATTCCATCAAAACAAGTTGTATACGGCTTTAAATATTTCATTATTCCTTCTTTTAAAATCAAATGTTACTTACGTATAATATTATTTTATAACAGATCATCCTCAAATAATTCCCGGATTCACTGCTATTGCTAAGACTATAATTTCACTGTAAAATATGGCAGCGCTGCTTTTCCATATATACGAGTAGTTATTCTTTTATGAATAATATTTTGTCTATTCCTCTTGTTTGTCAAAAACTTTACAAATACGTTTAACTCATTTTCCTGTTGTCGAATTTTTGAAAAATCTACAAAACTGTTTCATCTTGAACCAAACGTGGTAAGTAGCAAAATGTTACAGTAACTGGGAACTTGGCTGCAAAAAAGGTAGATAACATTCTAAATTAGCCTTGTTTTTTAAAATACATTTTTATTGAGCTATTTTTATTTACATATTTAATTACTTTTATGAAGTATTTCCATAATGCATACATAAAAGAAGAAAGCACGCTAACCTTTGAGTCACCATTGTTAATAGAATTTTTTCTTGCAATTTTTAATTTATTGCTTAATGTCATAGCTTATTCTATATGTGGGAGTATACAAGTTAATTTAGATATTTTTATATCTCTATCTGGCGTCCAGATTTGGAGCATAATTATTTATGGTTCGTTGCACAAGAAATACATAAATTTTATATGTCACGGAAATGAATAACAATGAACGAAACGAAATGAGATATTAATCATTTTTGTCAAATTGGACCATATTTTAAACCTGCCTACGGGTACGTTACACTTTGTTTTAGAAATTAATATTTGAACTATATTTACACCTATGGTTCTTAATTACATGGTCAGGAATAGAATAGAAGAAAATAATGTAGCAAAACAGCGTGTCACTTTGAAGAAACCATTTGTCATACACATCTTTTTTTAGGAAAGGTATTTAAGAATGATAAATTTGAAGTTTCAAATTAGTATTGTTTTAATTTAGATGACCTTTGTATAGATATAGATTGTGCCAACAAATGAAAAAAATATTAAAATTACAACTTGATCCACTTACCATGTTAATTTTTACTATGTATTTTTTACTTTAATAAAAAATAAACTTTATACAGGGTGTTTCACTAATTCGGGTACAAAATTTAACGGGATATAGTGCTGACCAAAATGAATAAAACATAGTTTAATCAACATGCGGGTCCGATCTTCAATAGTTTCCGAGAAGGCAGTGAAAAATTAGTTTTACGGCGTTTAGCTCTGCTACCTCGAAAACTATAACATTTACCTACCACTTCGATTAAATGAGACTTTTCGTTTATCTATCTTTTTGTTTACTATTTTTATTCTATTTACTGGCATACACAAAATTTTGTTCGATAACTATCTTTGGCAGTTTTTCCAATATAAAATGGCCTCTTTTTCGGAAACAGTTGAAGATCAGACCTACGTTAATTAAGCTTTTTACTACCTTGTACATGGTAAAGGAAGTATTGCAATCGCGAAAAATTTCGGTTTTCAGATTTCAACGGAAATATCCATTTTGACCATCCCTGAATCCATTTTGACTAATTTCGTCGTGACGTCTGTACGTACGTACGTATCTCGCATAACTCAAAAACGGTAAGCCGTAGAAAGTTGAAATTTTGTACTTAGGACTACTATAACATCTAGTGCACCTCCCTTTTTGGTCATTACATAATTTCCAGGAATGGTACTTTATTTGAAGCCTATAATAGATTTTAATGAAAAACTATTTTAAAATATAATCTAAAACTTTTTAAATTTGGTATATAGACTTTTATGTCAATTGGAATAACATAGATTTTGCTTAAAACAGGCTAACCGGAAGTAATATATTACCTGAAGTTGTTAACAATTTTTCTTGAATAAAATGGTTTCATTTTGATTTTAGAAATAAATGCTTTAAATAAGAGTTTAAGAGAATCAAGTATTATTAAATTAGCCCTTTGTATAAGCGAGATATGTAAATTTAAAACGTATATACTGTTTGGTTTTTGTAATGAAGCTTGCTATGGATTAGGACAAAAAAAACAAAAAAATAAAAAATAGATGTTAATGTCAAATTACGTCAAATACGTGCAATTTTATAATTGGGTCTATACTTCATATTGGTCTTGCGTACAAGAAAGTCGTGTGGTGTCCGCATCAGATTTTTTTTTACTCATTTTGTTCTTTGCCATGCAGTGTTGCCGCTTCTTCATACAATGACCACTGGAATGGCAACAGTGTCAAAATTTCTAGTCCATCTTGACTTTGACCGCAACTATAGTAGTATACGTACGTATATGCCTTTAATATTTGTATCCGAAGTAATATTCCCTATACTATGGTAAGTTAAACATATTGACTGGTAATATGAGTAATGAAGTACTGATTAGCGAGCAGTTGATTAACATTGTTTTTCTCTGTCAATTGTTTATGGATTATTTTAGAGAAAACAGTTATAGAAAAATTAATTTTACATTATACTGAATCGTAAACGTCTTATTACAGAGTTCTGTTTCTAGTGGAAAAAAATTACGGGCTGTAAAAACCATAGCAACATGTACAAAGATTTTTCAATCATTATTTCGCTTCGCCATATGTTTCCAAAGACTATTTCGATCAAAAAGTTTAATGTATTGTGTTGTGGGTTCCAATTTTTTTTTTCAAATTATTTACGATTCGGTATATCATAAAACGGATAACAAGCTCGCTTCTCTCGCTCGTTAGGTACCGTGCACGCCCGTAAAATTCTGAGTAACGGTCTTCCATTGTAAATTACTTGTACGCATCTTTTATTTGAAGAATATTTTTGCAAAATAATCTATTAACTATTGAGAGAGAAAGAAAAAATTGAACTGCTCTCTAATCTCCCTAAAGGCCGATGTTTCCATCTCCGAATAAAGTTCAGAATAACTATCCGTCAGATAAATGATAAAATATCGCATCGAAATCAGAGCATAAATGAGGTAAATTATATTGAATGTCATTTTTTGATGCGATATTCTTCATATATCCGACAAATAAGTTATCCAGCACTTTATCCGAAGATGGAAATACCGGCCCTAAATCAATTGTTCATTAACGGTCACAATATTATTCGAGTTTTTCAGTTTAAAATAATTGTGAGCGTGACATTAAAGTATTGTTTTGAGCGTGTTGTAGCCGGTTACACTACCAATCACATTGTACCAAAAAATTGACGTTGGTTGTTCTTGCATAAAGCCACAGATTTAATAATAATATTATACATCGCTGCTTCATACCAATTGCTAATTGCAATATGCTAATCTGTTTTATGCAGATTTCAGTAAAGGCACTATGTGTGTACTGCAGTGAACTAAACGTTATCTCTCTGGTACTCAATGCATTAAGTAATTAAATATGTAACATATTCATTTAGTATTACCCTCGGTATTACCTATCTATCAATATTTATATTGAATATGGTAACGATTTTATTTATTTAAATAAATAAATAAATATATCATCACGGCATATTACCCATTGCTGGGTGTGCCAATCCGCTTTGTATGCAGATATCGGTAATGATGATAACATATTTGCACCGTGCGGGCGTTTACTCGGTTCCCCAGATTCGTGACCGGACATTCAGGCACGCAGCCACGAGACCCCATATTGATTTAAATAAATAAAATCACGGCTTATTACCCATTGCAGATATCGGTAATGATGAATTATTTGCACCGTGCGGGCGCTTACCAGGCGTCACCTCACGGGCACTCATTGCTGGGGTGGAGAGTGCACCACGGATCAATTTTGTGTCATTTAAAATTCGCAATATTTGGCGTCGCTTGGGATCGAACTCGGTTCCCTAGATTCGCGACCTGAGGCTCAGGGTTTAAAATTTTTAACAAATACGATTAATTATAAACACAACAATGGTGTCAAAAATATATTCTCATTCAATATTTTACAGCCCAGCTTATTTAGCCAGTTAAATTTTTGAACGTTCCATCGTTTTCCATTTTTACACACAAAATAATAACCGATTCAGAGGTCTGCTCACAGCTTACTTGCTGATCGCGATTATTTCGTACGTCCCAAGGAATGAGTACATATCAAATCTCATTATTCTTATAACTTCGAATTTTCACATGTCCGAACACGACAGCCGAACTCGGTTCGTTTTTTATCGGACAAACTTTTGAAATCTGCATTACTCAACTAAAATTTTCTGGCATGATTATTGTTGTTGTTGACTATTGTTGAACGTCATGTAAATAACTGTGAACTGTCATATTTCATTTATTGGATTGGTATTTAAATATCAAATAAATACTTCAAAACTGACAAAAGAATTTTATTTTCGTTAAGTTAATTTCATTAAATTTCTTTGATAACTTAGCAATAGCTTTTTTGGATGGAGTATTGTTTCTTCCAAATTCCTCACAGTATTTTCTAATTGTTTCGGCTACACCACTTTCTATATACGTTTTCTTTTTTTATAGCGTATAGCGTTCCACAACTAAAAAATGTAATTCTTTTACTTCATACATATCAACTGACACACCGCTACACGGTAGATATTTACGAGAAAAAAAAATAAATAAATATATCATCACGGCATATTACCCATTGCTGGGTGTGCCAATCTGCTTTGTACGCAGATATCGGTAATGATGATGACATATATGTACCGTGCGGGCGTTTACCAGGCGTCACCTCACGGGCACTCATTGCTGGCGTGGAGAGTGCACCACAGGGGTCAAAAAATTGGTGGGCAATTAAAAAAACAACCTAAAATTTGATCACTCGTTAAAATGTTCACATAGGAATTTTATTAATCGTCATCTTTGTATAAACTTTCATAAAAAGCAATAAAAAAAATCTGGTGTGGCCAACACAATACCTCCCGCCATTTACTGTCCGCGTCACAAAAAATATTAAGTTAAACCTTATTTTTGGATTTGCGAACTTTACTCTAATTTGGCAGTTTATTTCTTAAAATATAGTCTACGCTAATCCAAGTAACTACCTTTTTTTAAACTCCTCAGCAGGATTAAATCCCAGTTACAGAGTGGGTTCACATACACACACACATCCATGCCTTAGTGGGATTCGAACCCAGAGCCCCGAGGTCACTCATGACATGAGGCGTTGCTCTAACCATTGAGCCACCGGACCTATAATAAAATGAAGATTAAATGTTAAATACCGGAATAGAATAAAATTCACTAATCCAAAAATGAAGATTAGCTTAAACATTTTTGTGAATCGTTAATTTTTATTCATCTAAATACATACCTACATGTTTGCTTACGCTGGCAACTGTATTGAATTCCTTTTCTATTGTTGTATTTACTTTTTTCTTTTCAAAACATTATTATTATTTTGAAATGATTAGTTTTTTGATAGTGACATTTATCTGTCAGTTACATACATTTGAATAACTGCGTTTTGTTTGTTTAAAGCGTAGGATCTGGGATTTAAAGTATAGATATTTTTATAAATTTATCCATAAAATATATAGAAAATTTATTAATGCAAATCTATAGAAAATTTAATAATCTTTAATTTTTATAATAACATTAGTCTCTAAAAATTTACATTTAAAAGTATATTAAAGAACGTGTTTTATAAGACATGTTTTTTTCGCACGCGTCAAAATTTAGAAAACGAGCGTTAGCGAGTTTTCTAATTGACAAGTGCGAAAGATAGTCTTATAAAATGAGTTCTTTATACTATTTTTTATATTTTGCGCCTTCTAGAATAACATTTACTTACTCAATTTGTGATTATATTTGTAACCATTTGTACATTTTCATGTAAATAATCTTCCGTAAATAAATAAAAATAATAATAATTTCGACATTATATTATTAAAATGAATTGTCAATTAACTAAAAATAAATTAGGTAAAAATGGGTTAAAGAAACGTCATCTAGTACCAACCGTCTAAAACAAAAAATCGTAATGACTTCATTATGAACGCAAAATATAAAAAGGTATTTTCCGAAGAAAAACTATTTTGAGCTTCTAGTAAAGTGCCATTTCCGATTTTCACCAAAATCTAATGGGACCATTACAATTTTTTTTTTTGAATGATAGTATTTGAGTTAGTGTGGAGGATCCACACACACACATACACACAGACATCATCGTGAAAATGTTATAATTGGATTTTAGGGACCCTAAAACGTGGTCATTTACCAAAATCTCGATATGCGATTTTTAGCCCGATCCCTATACCTCCCTTACCAAGGGTAGCGCGAGGTAAAAATTGGTTTCTGGGCCCGTTCAGATATGTATCATATTGGGCAAATAAAATAAATAAATGTGTCATTACAGACCGTGTCGTGAAACGTTCAAATCTGATGTCAACCAGCATGAAATTGTGCTAAGTTAAAATTTGTTTCTGAATGTACCTTTACAAATTTTGGCTTATATTATTTTCTATATACATCCTCTATCTTTGTTGCTTTCAGTGATCTGTTGCAGGTACCTACCTATCTATGTATCCTATGCTACCTCTTGCATTTGCTGTTATGTCTAGGATGCACAATGGCTGCCAAGTCAGCGTCAGGACGCAGCACGGCTTATCACAGCATCCGACGCCTGTAATGCATTATAAGCACGGCGTCTCGCACATCGGGAATACGAGAATTTCAATTATTTACATTGCGGGGATTGTTTAGCAAGACGAGAAATGTTTGGATTGGAATTTGATTAACTATTGTCTGCCTATGCTTCTTAACAGATACATGTGGTTGCGATAGAGTTATCAATGAAAAGAACTAAATTGTTTGTCGAAGTATTACGGAACGGAACTAACATTGTTATAAGGAAATATGTAATCGTATCATCTAGTAGTAAATAATATTTGTCAATGCTTTTATTACCGTGGATGCATTCTGGCATTTATTAATTAAGATTTAGGTATGTTTCACTTAAATACAACTTGGAACGACGCACTAATGACAGCTCTTGGTTTGTATATACGAACACTTTAGAGTTTAGAACAACAAAACTGCATTAAGCAATTTAATTCAATTGAATGTTTAAGATCAATAGTGGGATTCTAGGCATTCTATTAAATTTCTATAAACAGAAAAAATCTGTTAAAGCTTCAAGTAAAATATACCTTATATTTGAACAAATATAGTACCAAAAACTAATAAGTTCTTTGTACAGATATTGAAATGCAAAAACCAAGTTTCATTTTTACTTCCCGCTACCCTTGGTATGGGGATCGTGCTAAAAATCGCTTATTGAGATGTTGGTAAATGAGCACGTTTAAAGGTCCCTAGAATCCAATTTTAACATTTTCACGATGATGTCTGTGTGTATGTGTATAGGTATGTGTGGATCCTCCACTCTAACTCAAATACTATCACTCTGAAAAATTTGGAAACTTGTATTTCGACCTTTTTCTATTCCCATTATATTTTGGTGTAAATCGGTTAACCGGAAAAGGCACTTTACTTGAAGCTCAAAATAGTTTTTCTGCGAAAAATACCTGTATATGTTATTTTTTCGAGATTAATGTTATCATAAAAATTAAAGATTATTAATTCCAAAAATGAGGATTAGCTAAAACGTTTTTGCGAATCTTTAATTTTTATTAATCTAAATACATACCTACATATTTAATTAAAAACATTTAAAGGTATTTTTTACGTGGCCGCGTGCCTGAGTGTCAGGTCGCGAATCTGGGGAACCGGGTTCGATCCCGACCGACGCCAAATATTTCCAATTTTAAATGGCACAAAATTGACCCCTGTGGTGCACTCTCCACGTGCCCGTGAGGTGACGCCTGGTAAGCGCCCGCACGATTCAAATAATTCATCATTTCCGATATCTGTGTATAAAGCAGATTGGCACACCCAGCAATGGGTATTAAGCCGTGATGATGTATTTATTTTATTTATTTATTTATTTATTTATATTTACTTATGCTGGAAACTGCATTGATTTTCTTTTCTATTGTTCTATTTACTTTTTTCTTTTTAAAACGTTCCTAATATTATTTTGAAATGAGTAGTTCTATAATAGTGACATTTATCTGTCAGTTACATACATTTGAATAACTGCGTTTTGTTTGTTTAAAGCGTAGGCTCTGGGACTTAAATTATAGATAATTTTCAAATTTATCCATAAAATATATAGAATAAGTATTAATGCAAATCTATAGAAAATTTAATAATCTTTAATTTTTATAATAACATTAATCTCGAAAAAAAAAACATTTAAAGGTATTTTTCGAAGAAAAACTATTTTGAGCTTCTAGTAAAGAGCGGGAGGTATTGTGTTGGCCACACCAGATTTTCTTATTTTGTATTTAATAAATCGTGCTCATATACATAATAAACACTATCACAAAAATATTAATTGAGATTGTAGTGACCTTAGAAAGTGCTTATTCATCAGAAATTAATTGTGTGACTTTTTGAATGATCCCTGTACCTTCCTTAATCTAAGAAGACAAAAGACTATGAATTTAAATGTAGGACAACCGGAAAAACACTGCCAGTTGGTATAGTTTATTTCAAGATATAGTAGATTGACTTTAGTTGACTTTCACAGCAAGCAATTTGTAAATATGAATTATCGCAAACTTTTCATCTCGTTCTTATACGTTCTAGTTTAGGAACTTTTGTGACACTAGGAGGGTGACGGACACAGTCAACAGCGCTATGGACAACTGGGCGATAAAGTATTAGATGTGTAGAATTATAACATTGTATAAGTATACCCAGTATACTTCTGAACTCTATTCTTTGAGCTTCTGGGCGAACTTTTTTTTTTTTTTGCTTATACAAGCCTTCTACTCAGCCCATCTTCAGTGGGCTTGGCCAAATAAAGTATGATTACTGACTTGCAGAATTTTATTCCCTAAAACATTTATTTGAAGCATTATTGTCTACAACTGATATTCCAGTTTTGCGTAAGAAAACACTCTGTTCCCATGTTAAACGTCCATGGCCTGCTTTTCGTGTTACACCCGGTATATAAACATAAGTATAGTACGTATTTAGTAAAAAGCACGGTATAAGAAGTTAGGTAACGCCACTCGCTATGTTTCCTGTGTTACAAATGGCGTCACACGAAATACACTTAGTTCTCCGTTATCCCGCTGTGGCGCTACATGTCTTGGATGCTTAAAAAGCATGGAAAAGATAGAAAAGATAACATGTTTTATGTAATATTTCTAAAACTATGTATAAATATAATACGTGATAAAATTTATTTATATAAAACTATTTAATAAAAACAAATTAATTTATATTATAGCAAAAAAACATTAAATAATATTATTTTCAGCAATTTAGCGTAAAAAAGAAAGGCGATTCAAGTAAATATGATAGGAAAAGATCACGGTAAAAGAACAATGTTCTTACACTTTTGAGATACAGTGATGATAAAGAGGTGACCGTTTTTAAGGAAAAACAAAAAAGTTGTGTTAAGCTGGAAGTGGTTGATTATGGTAAAATGTTTCTATTGTTTCATATGTAGAATTTTCTGCTGAATTCAAGGACAAAATAAAAATTTGGCATACTATTTAAATAAGAAAGTTAGGAACATTTCCGGTTAAACCGGAGTAATAATTGTTTTGAAAATATTTTAGTTGAAACGGGTATGTCGGAAAACCCCTAGGTACCAAATTTCGTAAAATATAATTGAATAGTTTTGAAAATGTTTTTTACCTTCCGTCACCTTTAGGTAAGGAAGGTATTGTCTTTGGTCAAAAAATTCGGTGGTGAGATTTTGATGAATAAGCACGTTTTAGGGTCCCTAGAATACGATTTTACTATTTTTACGATGATGTCTGTATGTGTGTGTGTGTGTGTGTGTGTGTGTGTGTGTGTGTGTGTGTGTGTGTGTGTGTGTGTGTGTGTGTGTGTGTGTGTGTGTGTGTGTGTGTGTGTGTGTGTGTGTGTGTGTGTGTGTGTGTGTGTGTGTGTGTGTGTGTGTGTGTGTGTGTGTGTGTGTGTGTGTGTGTGTGTGTGTGTGTGTGTGTGGATGTGTGTGTGTGTGTGTGTGTGTGTGTGGATGTGTGTGTGTGTGTGTGTGTGTGTGTGTGTGTGTGTGTGTGTGTGTAACAAAATTTTCGTCTGCGATAACTCTAATACTACAGTTACAAAAATTATAATTTTTCGTATACTTCTTCGTTACATCCATATGAAGAGCTGATTAGATTTTGGTTACAATTGGTCAACCGGAAGTACCATCATTTGAAGATTTTAACAGTTTTTCTTGAAAAAACTATGTTAAATATAATTTTTTCACATTTGATGTTATTATAAATATTAAAGAATATTTTATTCTCTATACGATTTGACTGCATTTTATGCTTAATATTAAATAGATATAGAGTTAAAAAATTATAAAGAAATTAATGGGTCGATTCTGTTCACATCTGTAAATCTTACAGATCTCTAAATTTGTAAATAATGAACAAAATCGCAACGAAACCTGCACTCTTATGTATAATTTTATATTAATCAACAAAAATAGATTCGTTTTTGTCAGGTTTTTACAGATTTACAGATCTGTAAGACTTACAGATGTGAACAGAATCGACCCATAAATTTCATAAAGTAGCCATAGCTATGGAAACAGCTACTATATTAAGAAAATTCTGATTGAAAGATGTCAGTGTCAAGTGAAATTGGCATAGTGTGTTTGTCTTATAATTTTACTAAAAATATAGGATCTTTTGCTTTCTGTATGGAATTTGTATAAAATACATACAACTGCTTTAAGGTAATGTACAAGAAATAATAATAATAAATCTTATTTCTGCAGATACATTACACAGTATATAGAAAACGTCACAAAATAATAATTTTCTGTATGAAATTTGCATAAAATATACATGCAACTGCCGGAAGGTAATGTACAAGAAATAGAATATTTAATTTAGCAAGGAACTTTCTGTATGAAATTTGTACAAAATACATAGAAGTGACGGAAGGTAATGTGCTGGCCACATCAGATTTTTTTTTTAAATAAATTTATTTATATAAAACTGTTTAATAAAAATAAATTAATTTATATTATAGCAAAAAAACATTAAATAATATTATTTTCAGCAATTTAGCGTAAAAAAGAAAGGCGATTCAAGTAAATATGATAGGAAAAGATCACGGTAAAAGAACAATGTTCTTACACTGTGGTCAAGAAACAAAATAAATACAATAAATTTAATTTTCAAACTATGAAATACAATATTAAGTTACGAGTATATACATTTTTAGTAGAAACTGGATTTCGTAGATAATTTGAGATTACAGTATTTAATAACAAAAGGAAAAATAAATGCACAAAGAACATTGTTAAAAATATATTTCGCAAATTGTATACTATCTTTTGGTGGGTATAGAAAATAATGAGACTTTTTCACTCGAAGATTAATATCCTTGCAGTTGGGTAGGAAACATGTGAGATTTCTATATTGTCTGTTCTAAAATTGTAAATTTAGATTATAACAAAACTAAAGCTTACTGGGGAAGCAGACATATTTCAGATTTAGCGGTTTCGACTCCACTTGAATTATCATCCCAATGAAGGTTAAGAGTCGAAATCGGTGCATGTGAAAGGTTGAAAAATTTTAAATAATAGGGGCTTCCAATTTATGGAAATATTAACAAAGGTAGATTTCCGAATAATAATTTTCATCAAATAAAAATAATTTTAAATGAAATTTAAATTGCCGCGTGTAAATTCGCAAATACGAAAAGATGAATTTAAACAAGTTGTGGAAAACTAAGAATTTAGGTAGTAATTTAATTAATATAAATGTTGCTTTAACTACATCCCTTTAAGATTTTTTAAATGGTTTTTAATTTTAACAAAGAAATGTTTGATTATAATAATGAGAATGTGATTCCAACAAAGAAAATGTTGGATGTTAAATAAATAAAATAAATATATCATCACGGCATATTACCCATTACTGGGTATGCCAATCTGCTTTGTACGCAGATTTCGGTAATGATGATGACATATTTGTACCTTGCGGGCGTTTACCAGGCGTCACCTCACGGGCACTCATTGCTGGCGTGGAGAGTGCACCACAGGGGTAAATTTTTGTGCCATTTAAAATTCGAAATATTTGGCGTCGGTCGGGGTCGAACCCGGTTCTCCAGATTCGCGACCAGACACTCAGGCATGCGGCCACGAGACCCCACATACCTACATACCTTGGATTTTAAGTTTATTCATGAAAAGAAAATTTAAACCACGAGCAAAAGCAAAACACCCTGTTATTTTTTTTTAGAATGAGTAGTTTTTCTTATCTTTTAAACTTTAGCTGTTCTCTTTCATATTTTATTTTTACCTTCCGTCACCTTTAGGTAAGGAAGGTATTGTCTTTGGTCAAAAAATTCGGTGGTGAGTTTTTGATGAATAAGCACGTTTTAGGGTCCCTAGAATACGATTTTACTATTTTTACGATGATGTGTGTGTGTGTGTGTGTGTGTGTGTGCGTGCGTGCGTGCGTGCGTGCGTGCGCGTGCGTGCGCGTGCGTGCGTGCGCGTGCGTGCGCGTGTGTGCTCATGTGTGCGCGTGTGTGCGCGTGTGTGCGCGTGTGTGCGCGTGTGCGTGCGTGTGCGTGCGTGTGCGTGCGTGTGCGTGCGTGTGCGTGCGTGTGCGTGCGTGTGCGTGCGTGTGCGTGCGTGTGCGTGCGTGTGCGTGCGTGTGCGTGCGTGTGCGTGCGTGTGCGTGCGTGTGCGTGCGTGTGCGTGCGTGTGCGTGCGTGTGCGTGCGTGTGCGTGCGTGTGCGTGCGTGTGCGTGCGTGTGCGTGCGTGTGCGTGCGTGTGCGTGCGTGTGCGTGCGTGTGCGTGCGTGTGCGTGCGTGTGCGTGCGTGTGCGTGCGTGTGCGTGCGTGTGCGTGCGTGTGCGTGCGTGCGTGTGCGTGCGTGTGCGTGCGTGTGCGTGCGTGTGCGTGCGTGTGCGTGCGTGTGCGTGTGCGTGCGTGGGCGTGCGTGTGCGTGCGTGTGCGTGCGTGTGCGTGCGTGTGCGTGCGTGTGCGTGCGTGTGCTTGCGTGTGCGTGTGCGTGCGTGCGTGTGCGTGTGCGCGTGTGCGCGTGTGCGCGTGTGCGCGTGTGCGCGTGTGCGCGTGTGCGTGTGCGTGCGTGCGTGCGTGCGTGCGTGCGTGCGTGCGTGCGTGCGTGCGTGCGTGCGTGCGTGCGTGCGTGCGTGCGTGCGTGCGTGTGTGTGTAACAAAATTTTCGTCTACGATAACTGTAATACCGCAATTCCAAAAATTATAATTCTTTCGTATTCTTCTTCGTTGCATTCACATGAAGAGCTGATTAGATTTTGGTTATAATTGGTCAACCGGAAGTACCCTTATTTGCAGATTTTAACAGTTTTTCTTATTATCTGTATGAAATTTGTATAAAATACATACAACTGTCGAAAGGTAATGTACATACAATAAATTTATAATCTTTTGCAAGGAACTTTATGTATGGATTTTATAGAAAATACATACGCATTTACGAAAATTCTACCGGTAGATACCGCATCTAGTATTCGAAAACACGAGTGGTAAAAAGTTACTGTGTTCGAAAATTGTTAAATATCTACCAAATCCATTTACTGGATTCATGAAGAATCTAATCTCAAAAAAAGGTAGTGATGCAAAGCGAAGCGTGCGCGGTAAAAGTAGAAATGTGTTCAAAGTAGGACTCTAACCTGTTTTAAATTTTCAAATTTTTTCGTAGGTTATGGATCTACCTTGTTTACCACTTGCGTTCTTATAATATCGATTCCGGTAGCTATAAACTGACAAAAGCTGTTTACCGGTAACAGTTCACAGGTAGAATTTTCGTAAATACCTCATATAACTGACGGAAGGTAATGTGCTGGCCACATCAGATTTGTTTTTTACTATTTTCGATTACGGTTGCTATTAAAATCATACCAGTTTGTTTGCGTGTGAGTAAAAATGTAGCAGTTAGAAAAATGATTGTCTTGTTAGAAACAGATGCATTTCGTGAATAATAAACTGGTGCTATTGCATTGTAACATCCTGAATGAATGATCACAACGCGGAGTCGTTTAGCAGCCATGCATTCCATCTGTCGTTCCGAGAATCAGACAGTCGGAGTTCCTCGATACAAGGAAACTCCGCAAACCAACTGTAATTATGTATTTGTCTCGGATATTCAGTAACGTACCCGCACAGCGCTTTGTTCTACGTGTTTTTAACAATGACGCTTTGCGAGAATTTGTGAAAGAGAATTGACAGAAGTGGGAAAGTTCGCGAAGATATGGGCGAAGAAGAAGTGTGATATAAATAAATGGCAAACCGCCAGGCCTCTGAACACTTTTCAATTTGTTATGATTGCAAAAATGGAAATCAGATTTTTCCCACATTTGTTTGAAAAAATAATCCGCACGACCATTTATCACATGGAAGTTGATAAATTCAAAAATATTAACGTAAAAGCAAAAACAAATCGCAATCATTCTCGACAGACGAACGTGGCTGTTTGACAAATCGTCTTTGCCTTCTTGATGGCTTCATAAATATGGCGGCCACGGTAAAAATTACAAGTCCACTGCCGCCCGAATAACTTTTATCGGGAAATGAAAATCTTATGATGTTTACGTGAATTGAAAATATATAAAGTTTCCGCGGCCAACTTTACAGCTTCTAATGGAAACTCGCAACTTTGCCTTAGCGCCACAACCTACTTCAATTTCAATATGCACAACATTTCATTTATAATGCCTCACACTTCCAAGAAAACCATTTCTTCAAAGATAACATCTCACTCACTTCAACACGAGTAATCAAAAAGTAATATAAGAATTTATTTCAAATAGAAATTTAAACTTATGTTTAAATCATCCAAAGACAAGTATTTCACATTTCTCTACAATAACTTTTGAGCGCCCTTGAGGCATACACGTACTCGTAATATTACTAGGTAAATCCGATACCAGGTTATACTAAAGTATATTAAGTTTAATACAAAGCTTTTGCTGTTCCTAGAAGCTATTCAAATTTCCTAGACGAAATACGGAATTTAAAAATGACTGCTTCCGAGTTTAAAGCTGCAATTTAAATTGATTTTTAGGAAGTACTAATGTCTTATACGAGGTCTTATACAGGGTGGGGCAGAAAAACCTATCCGATTTCAAAACGTTATAAAATTAAAACCACTCAACTTGTCAAAAAATTTTTTTATTAACATATCGCAAATTTTATGCCATTTTTAAATTTAAGTTTTGAAAAGCACATCACTCAAATGTCGTCCTTGGGAGCGGATACACTGATTTAGGCGCTCGCGGTAGCTTTCCATGACTTTCACCGTCATTTCCACAGGAATTTCTTCAATTGCCCGAGCAATTTCCCTTCGTAAAGCAAGAAGGGTCCTTGGTCGATGCTGGTAAACCTTCGATTTGAGGTAACCCCAAAGGAAGAAGTCACATGGAGTGAGATCCGGTGAGCGCGGCGGCCAGCCAAGATCACCTCTCAGGGAAATGAGGCGACCGGGAAACAGTTCCCTGAGAATGTTCATTGATCGTCGCGATGTGTGGGCGGTTGCACCATCCTGTTGAAACCACACATTTTCCACGCCATTTTCTTCCATTTTGGGTCTAAGAAAATTTTCCAGCATGAAACAATAGCGCTCGCTGTTGACCGTTACGGTTTGCCCATTTTCTTCAAAAAAGTAAGGCCCCCAGACGCCTAGGCGGGAAAGAGCACACCACACAGTCACTTTTGGGCTATGGAGGGGTTCCTGATGGATTTCTCGAGGATTTTCGTCACTCCAATATCGAAAATTCTGCCTGTTAACGGCACCACAAAGGTGAAAATGGGCTTCGTCCGTGAAGAGCACAACATCGTCGTTTGGAGATCGCGACACAGGTTCGTACGGGTTTCAAAATCCCTTTCACTTAATTCCTGTGCAACAACCATTTTGTAGGGATGCATTTTGAGGTCCCGGTGCAAAATGCGCCGAATACTGCGGTTGGAAATCGCCAAAGCGAGCGAATGTTTTCGCGCCGAACGACGCGGGGAACGTTCAATCGCGGCTCTCACATTGGCCACGTTTTCAGGTCTTGTTGCTGTCCTGGGACGTCCAGGCGACTTCTTTTTCAATGCTGAACTCGTCTGTCTAAAATTTGACACCCACACTTTAATCGTAGCGTGATGTGGAACAGGATCATGACGCCCGAGTCCGAAATGAATTCGAAAAGCACGTTGTGTAGCAATTATCGAACCGCCGCATTCGATAAACCGCTCAATAACAAAAGCACGATGTTCACCAGACCAAGGCATGTTGACTACTGACAAATGGCATAAAACCGGCTTTCTAACGGTTTTTACCCCACTACTCTACCTGCTCCCTCTTCTGGGAAAAAGGGATTTGAAATCGGATAGGTTTTTCTGCCCCATCCTGTATTTATGAATTAGCTGATACCCGCGGTCTGCGCAACCGCATATCAACAATACGATTTTAATGTTAATTTGAAAATATTTTAAACAATTCAGGAGTTGTGAGCCCCAGAAATGCATGTTTACGTACTAAGTCTCGGCCAAAAGTGTGAGGTCAAAAATTGTTCAACATTACTATTTCTCTTAAAGATATAGTGTTTATTGCAAAAAATGAACTTTAGAGGGTTAATGTATATGGTGTTATATTTTAATGAACCCACCAAATATCTCGCTTATTTATTAAGTTGGTATTTTCTTTCATATAACATGATTTATACAGCAACATGTAAGCTACTTGATGACGGATGTACATTCCTGATACCACTTCCGGTTTATTAGTAATTAATACCTATTTTGAAATTTCAAATGGAACATACTATATTTCCTATATAATTTTTAGTTCATTGGATAGAGATTTTTTCGGATTTCAGCTATATAAATATGGTGTAGGGTTGTATAACAATTATTTCGAGAAAAATGGTACTAATGACTATGCAATACACACGTCTGTTGCCTAGTTACGCTAGTAGTAAACCCATTTTTTATTACATTATTTCTAGTTTTTAACACCATTTTTCTCGAAATAATTGTTATACAACCCTATGCTATATTTATATGGTTGAAATCAGAAAATAATACTCTATTTAAAGGGCTAAAAAATTATATGGGGTGCCATTTAAAAAAATATAATCTTGTTCCACCATTTGCGAACCGCTGGTTAAATATTCGGTTTGTTATTATTGATACATTATTCTTGATCATTTTTGGTATAAAACATTTTTCTCTAAAGTTGTTAGTTCGCCCAAAAAGCGTACGCACGATCAAGAGCCGTTGCTCTAACCATTGAGCCACCGGAGCCGACGATATAAAAGTGGTTAAATTTCCAGTTTTCTCCTCAAACCCGGGTTCAAAAATTGTATATTTTTGACTAACAATGTGAGGTAAAAAAACAGTCAATATGTCGATTTCGCTTAAAGATAGTTTTAATTCTTGCAAAATTATGAAATACGGATCGTAACTAAACAACTGGTACACGCGTATACGTCGTGTTATCAAACTTCACGACTATTACCAAAATGATTGGCGTTACGATCCATATAACCTAAGTAACTATTACAGTAACATTGTAACATTATGTACACCTTATGCGTTTGTCTTTTTTCTAGTCTTCGACAATGGCGTTCTGTTATCGTTCGTCCATATTTGGACCATGCAAGTTTCGCCATGTTACAAAATACTAAATAATACAAAATGTTTTGTTTGTAACTATAAATATAACGACATAATACACGAGAAAGCAAAACGAACTCATCAATAAGCGATTTTGGAAAATTCAATAAAAAGCGAAAACACATGTGACATACATATTTTGGAAAATTCATCAAACGTCGTGTATAAGGTCAAACCTATTAGCAGATATACCGGGTGTAGAAATAAAAATTAGTGTATAGCGATTTCAGTGTTATTTTTTTATTACTGCTATATCTCTTTACCTATTCATTTCAACGCAAAAAGGGTAAGAATATAAGTTGTTCAGATAATAAATAGACATCATGTAAAGGTAACTTACTTACATTATCATTCATATTGCACGGGATATTAATTAAATAAGATTTAATGTTCTTTTACAAAAATCGTTAGAATGCTTTGAAAAATGAAACAAGTAACCTAAATAAAATATTCACTTTGATATTTGTTGTATAAATTCCGAACAAATTGAGTCTATACCTAAAAGAAATTGTACAACAAATAAAAAATGTTAAAGTGAATATTTTATTCAGGTTACTTATTTCATTTTTCAAGGCACTAATAATTTTTCTAAAAGAACATTAAATTTTATTTAATCAATAACTCGTGAAATATGAATGATTATGTAAGTAAGTCGCCTTTATGGAATGTCTTTTTAATGTCTGAACAACTTATATTTATACCTTTTTTGCGCTAAAATGAATAGGTAAAGAGATAAGAGTATTAAAAAATAACATTGAAATCGCTATGCGCCACTTTTCATTTCTACACCCGGTATGTGCTGTTTGGCCCACTTTTAGCACTTTCATCACAAGAAATAAAGAAATGCGTAATTTTTAACTGCCCATTAGGACTAAATTTAGATTACAATAATATATTAACACAAAAAGGTAAACTGTTTTAGTTCTAATTGACAGTTAAAGACAACGCATTTATTTATTTTTTGACAAATCCATGGCTGCCTAGAGCAAAAGCTCATGAAAACTGTAACTCTATAATTAATTTTTACGTTTCTATGAAGATCTAAAATAATAGTTTCACATGATTTAGATGCAGAATTTAAATCTTTATAAATTTTATTTGAATTATTTTTACATAAAATAATTAGGTAATGTTTGCGCAACGAAAAACTGATTTCCCATGTTAAACGCCTATGTTCCACTTTTCGATTTACATCCTGTGCAATTTTCATTTTGAAGTGGCAGCTGCCAAACGTTTGAAAATGCTTAGCGATTTGAGCATCGGAAAACAGCTAAGTAATTCCTAAGATAGGCAATACTTAGGGGTTGGTGAAAACGAAATTTTGCTAAGTAATGCCTATGTAGTGTACATTGAGTACTTAGGCTTAGGCATTACTTAAAGTTTAGGAATCGCTTGTGAATTCGGCCATAATAATCTAGAAAAGTATATGCAAATATTTGCAAATACTTTCTCTTTTTATAAACATTCTTTGAAATTATTACTCACTTTAATGAGACGATTTCACACTTTTTTAAATGATAGTTTATGCAATATTTTTCAAAGTAATAACAAAAATCATAATAATTTGTTGTTATTTTGGTAAATAATTAAATAAAAATATGAAAAACAACCCCCCAATAAGGTGACGTCGGAATACCTACAGTACGTCAAACATAGCCAATAAGGAAACAATTTTTAAAAAAACACACAAACACTGAATAAAACATGAAAATGACGAGTTTTATATGTTTCTATAGACCTTTTCAATTTAACGGCTGTCTCTTTCAATCGCAGCAAATAGTAAGAAAATGGCGCGAACAACTGCCAGTTGGACTGTCGAACGAAACGTCAAAAATATTGCAGTCATTAAAATACCTGTATTCTCAGTGACAATTTGCATCGTTACACATTTTAACTTCAATAAAAGCTTTTGTAACTTATTTCGATAAGATGTTTTAAAGTTATCTAAGATATTCTTACATTTTACGTCTAAATTTTTTAGAAACAAACGCCATAGATTTCATTTGTTCTTACTATGCGCAGATCCAGGCCCGGATTACCCATAAGGCCAACCTAGGCTATGGCCTAGGGCGCAGGCACAGATGGGGCGCACATCGAATAGTTGGAAAAATGGGAAAACAGAAAGAGAGGAGTGACTGTAGTTAACAGACGACGTAAACAGTCACATTTGCTTTAATTTTACAAAATCAGTATTGTAAAGTGATTGGTAAATACTGTTGAGCTGTGACACTTGTCGAAGATTTTAAATAATTCTAATATTTATATACCGGGTGTATATTTTTTATAAATCTTAGCAAATACAATGGTAAAATTTTCATGACTGTAATTTCTGCCCTATGAATTTTAGAATAAAAGTATAAATACGAAAACTGTTCAGAATTAAAAACTGCATCTAATAAGTTCATAATTATTGTTTACAATGCGGTTCATTCGAAAGACAGAGAAGCAAAATAAAAGTTGTAATCTTTAGCTACTTATAAAAAGATGGGAAATGTTTCTTTGATGACTGTTAATAGTAGGTGTACTAAAAAACAAATTTTATAAAGCAATCTGTTATCCCACGAGTCCAACTTTGGAAAACGAGCCACTTCGCGGTGAGTTTTACAAAGGACGAATGCGATCACAGTCCTTACGAAACATGTTTTTATACTATTTTTTCTATTAGCCTAATAAATAAATTTTATAACTCTAATAGATTTTAATAAATGCGACTTGGAAAATCAGTTACGTTGGTAACACTTCTCGCTAAACAAATGAAACAGTTGAAAATTATTTGTTGACTGACAGCAATTTGATGTTGATATGTCATTTATGTATCAGTTTTAAAAGCTGTTAATCATACCACCTCTAGAAAACGAAAATCTCCAAAAAGTACGTTTATAGATCTTCTTAACATGTGAAAAAACCGCGCCTTAGCAACCTTCTTACAGTAGATATTTGGGTGTATTTTTAATGTAGATTTGTTCATGTACTCGTCGTATTTCTGCTGAGAAAATTTACTAGGTCAATGAAATAAAAAAGAGTTATTTACCTAAGTCTAAACAAATTTACGTTTTTGTTCTCAACTCTTTTTAGTACTTAAAACTCTGCACTTATTTAAATATTGAAAAGTTCATTTTAAATATTTTATTTAAATATTTTTCAACTTTGCTTAACATTGAGTAAAGTTCATAATAATGTATTTATTTTAATGGTTTTTGCATTTAGTAACAACTTCAATGTCTTTATTCAATGAGCATTATCTTCCTTGTCATAATTTCCTTTTTTCGGTAACGTACCGTACTTCCGCAAAATTCGGCTGGTTCTGCATGGTCCAAATAAAAAACTAATAATATTATAACTTGTTTTGGTGGGACTACAACGCACTTTATTATATTATTATTACAAAAACATTGTCTTTGTACAGATGATGTTGTTTTAATGACGCAAGTAGAAAATTGGGCTTAAATTGTCGTTGCTCAGCTGTGAAGCGTGAAATCGTGAGGCTAAAACCTAAATGTTCCAACTTCATACGAGGACAGAGAGCATTAGAAAGAAATACGTTAGCTACTGCTAAAATTTCCAGGAGCATATGGAACACTATCGCAAAAGATATTCTTTACAAGGAAATATATGTTATAAATAATTATAAAACGTTGAGCTGCTCACTCTTTGCTTGGTGTACCATACTGGTCTTTGTCGGTACGGCTTTATACCCTGACACTGCTCTACAAGCCAAAATATTACAGATACTACCTATATTTTTATTCATGAAAATGTAAAATATGAATATTTTATTATATTGTTTATTATAAAATTATGCAAGGTGTACTGTACTGTAGAGGGTACACAGATATATCGCCATTATCCCAATCTTCGAATAAAAGCAGAATGGTAGATAATATGTGATGTGATGACGATGACAAACTTATACCTATATTTTACTAAAGAATGAAAAATATATACATAGTGAACACGAGAATACGAGACATAAGCGTTTAACATCTGAATGGTTTAATCTTACCTATTTTTACCTCCCGCTACCCTTGGTAAGGTCCCTAGAATCCAATTTTAACATTTTCACAATGATGTCTATGTGTATGTATGTGTATGTATGTATGTGTGTGTATGTGTGTGTATGTGCGTGTGCGTGTACGTGTGCGTGTGCGTGTGCGCGTGGATCCTCCACTCTAACTCAAATACTATTATTCAGAAAATTTTGAAACCTTGTATTTCGAACTTTTTCTATTATGGAAAGAACCCATTAGATTTTGGTGTAAATCGGATAACAGGAAATGACACTTTACTGGAAGCTCAAAATAGTTTTTCTTCGAAAATTACCTTTAAATGTTATATTTTCGAGATTAATGTTATTATAAAAATTAAAGATTATTAAATTTTCTACAGATTTGCATTAATACTTTTAACGTCCGACTGGTATGTTATTATTATCATAACACACCTGCTTTACGGGTAGTTATATACTAAATAATACCCTAGAGCGTGTTATGAGTTGTTGCTATGGTAATGTTGTAAATAAATAAATAATGATACTGGAATAAAGCCTAAAAAACAAGCAAAAGCATTCATAGCCTACCTACTCAGCAAATTTAATTAAAACTTTCTGATCCGTAATTCGTAGAATATTAAAAATTACAGTCGGACGTTAAACGTTGAACGCACCACGGGAGTTAAAAGGACAATAATGCCTTCGGTCAACGTACATATCTCGGGCCAGAGGCCCTCGAAAGGTACACTGTTGATCTCAGGCGTTATTGTCCTTATAACACCCTTGATACGTTAATTACTATTCTACATATATTATAGATAAAGTAAAGTTTTTGAAAAATCAACTGGCACCGCCGGGGCTCGAACCCGGGACCTCCCACTTGCCAGGCGGGAACTCTACCAACTGAGCTACGGGCCACCGACGATGTCAATTGATTTCTCGTGGTCCCGGGTTCGAGCCCCGGCGGTGCCAGTTGATTTTTCAAAAACTTTACTAAAAGTCTTCACTTTACTGACAACGATATTCTTTCCTAATTTAATCCTTAGGCAGCTTAGCCGTGAGCACGTCTCACTAGCCTGTTCCGAGTATAGACGGCATAGTTCGTCATATTCAACTACAGGACTAGCAATGTTTGTGCACGAGAAATCAATTGACATCGTCGGTGGCCCGTAGCTCAGTTGGTAGAGTTCCCGCCCGGCAAGTGGGAGGTCCCTTTACTAAAAGTCTTCACTTTACTGACAACGATATTCTTTCCTATTATAGATAAAGTTATAAAATTATCTATAATTTAAATCCCAGAGCCTACGCTTTAAACAAACATAACTCCTCAGTTAATCAAATGTATGTAATTGACAGATAAATGTCACTGTCAAAGAACTAATCATTTCAAATTAATATTAGTAGTTTTAAAAAGAAAAAAGTAAATAGAACAGTAGGAAAGGAAATCAAAAGAGTTTCCAGCATAAGTAAATATGTAGGTATGTATTTAGATTAATAAAAATTAATGATTTGCATTATTAGATTAGTGAATTCTATTCTATCCCGGTATTTAAAATTTAATCTACATTTTATTATCAAAAAAGGTAGTTACTGGGATTAGATTAGACTATATTTTAAGAAATAAACTGGCAAAATTAGAGTAAAATTCGCTAATCCAAAAATAAGGATTAGCTTAATCTTTTTTGTGACTCGCGCGGTTAATGTCGGGAGGTATTGTGTTGGCCATTTTTTTTTTGAATTTGTGTTTCTGGTAAATTTTATTTAAAGACATGTTAAGATTACATATGTGTTACTTCAAAAATACCATCGATTTGAGTTCAAGTTCTGAAGGCCACAATGATTGGAAATTTAAATGTTTCATCTGATTTAAATACATCTCAACCAATATTAACATTTTTAATTTATTCAAGATGCAGTAACAATTATTGTAATAATTTTTTTGTGTGAAGGGCCATTTTCTTTATTGTAATCAAATTTTCTTTGTTGTAAGAAGAACACAATTCACTAGACTGCATGACAGATAAGTATATACGAGTCTACACATATAACTAGGTTAGAGCAACATAAGTAATAATAATTATTAAATTCACTTTTTGTGTGATTAATCATTTTAATTATTGTATTCAAAAATATATTTTTTTATTATTAAGTACGTTGGCAAGAATTGTAGGACTTAAGGTACATTCACAAATGAAAATTAGGTTTAGATTTATGGTTTATACTTTAGATTTAAAGACTTTGGCCTCATATTATGTAATGACTTCATTCACACTTCGAAATTTAGTGGCTCTAAATTCAGATCATAAAGCCAAACATTCCAAGGTCCAAACTTTAGGTTTATGATTTAGTTTGACGTCACAAACTTCACCAATGAGAACGAGTCTGAAACGATATAGATATAAACACTCATCTTTATTTAGTATTCACTTGGTGGAATCAGCTTTTTAAACAAATGCGCATAGGCGAAGTTAGACTTTAAAATTAGGGGTGCTAAAGTCCCTTACCTTAAAAAGAAAAAAAAAGTTGGTTTAAAAAATAAAAAAAGTATTTATTTGATTAATTTATAAACAAAAACATAAAATATTAATTAAAGTAACAAAATAGTTAAGTGTTAAAAGTGACATTTAAGTTTGTAAAAAGGAAGTTTGGAACACGACGCGAAGCTAATTTTCTGTTTCAATTCTTGCAAAATAATATCTTAGGTATTATTTATTTATTTTTATTATTATTTTTGAAAGTTCATTTTCATTATTCTATACTGATCTACCTACTACTAAATTAGTAAAGCGATTTGTCATTTTAGTGCTCAGCCAGTTTTTAATTCTCCTTATAGGTAACAGAGAATAATCTTTTACAAGTTGTTGTGTATATAGGCAGAATGAGCGTAATTTTATGAAGTTATAATAATTACCAAATGTATCTAGAATAAGTACACTTTTAATATTATTTGATTTTTGACTGCTCATCATATTCTTTAGAATAGTAATTTCAGCTTTCAAAATATCTTTTTTTTGTGACGGCTATTGCTAGTTCTTGGCTTTCTAGGGAAAATCAAAGTTTTAGTTGTGCAGTTATTGCATTAATTATATGGTAGTAAAATAAATATATGAATTCGGAATGAATCATCATCAAGAATTATCAGCACAAGTATGTAAGTCAGTATCATGTGAACTAGATCCAATTGTTGATGCGACCAAATAATTTTTGTGTAATTTTGACTCGCTTTTTTATTTTTGTAGTTTTAATAGGTTCAATTTTAATATTGTTATTTTTGAAGAAATTTCAATATCTATCCGTGAGTACCTACAAAAAGACATAGTCAGTTCATTTTCTTCTAATATTTTTTTATTACATCATTAATGACAGTTAAATTCCCTTCTTTGCTTTGAAAGTTCTGTTTTAATATGTTGATAATATTTAATATAAGAGTCGATATGGATAGATGTGTCTAAAATGAAATTATTAAATTTATAGAAATTTTGTTTGGGGGTGCTAATTCAGAATCTGGGGGTGCTAAGCACCCCCCAAGTACCCCTCTAACTACGCCTATGCAAATGCGAGAAGAACATAGAACTCTAAAAATTTAATTGCTCAAATATAACCAATAATGCCAAGCGAATGACAGTTTCACGGCGCAGGGGTATGTATTAAGTATTGCTCTACCGATATTGTAATCTTGTTTTTGAAGCATTTATATAGATGTCAGTTGTCAGTACAATCAAAACTAAATTAGAGTTAAATTAAACTCCCATTTAAGAATGGCTTACATAAATCTAAACAAAAACCATAAATCTAATTTTCATTTGTGAATGTACCTTTAGATATTGCCAAAATTGTCCACTATAGGATGTACGATAAAAATAAATGTCTCAGTCCGTCCTGTCCGGTCACTACATGCAATGAAAAAGAATTGCATTTTTACTATTCCATTCCAATATCCAATAGACATTCTCTTATTTTGATAGTGACTTCTTCTTCTCGTATTAATCAAGGAGGGAAAACATTGCGTTTTGATGTAAGTCAGCATGTTCTGCTATCAGCCCGGCTTACAAATGAAGGAGGAAATCTAATCGACACAGCATCCATACAAAGCGGCACACAAAGTTAATTTTCTCCTTTGTAGTTGAAAGGTTTCAGGATTATGTAAAAGACGTAAGACAAGCTCTGCCTCCGACCTATTCAAAATTTATTTGCGCATTTTTGGAACAATGGCCAGGAAATACGCAAAACTAAAATTCAGAATCTGATTAATGTGGGAGACTGCAAGGCTCCGCTCTTTTTGGCTAATTAGCGAGATTACTTTCAGGATTCCCTAAAATTTCAACAAATTTAACAGGTAAATGCTATTAAAGATGTCTGAATTAAGTTGTAACTGCCTCTAATACACAGGCACCGCTTTTATAAAATTTCATGTAGGGCAGTCGGGCAGTATATTGGGCTTCCAAATTATCAAGAGATGGCGCTGACAACAAACGTCAAATTCGTGACCAAGGGTACACTCTGGCTTTCATAAGAGCAGCATTATTGTCAAAGTAATTTTCTTGGATCCTTGAGTTATTTTGTGTTTTAGTTCAGGCTTTTTTTTTATTAATTTCGGTAGTTTAGTTTAAAGTTTCCCGTAATTCTAATTTTAGTGATAGTTTTATTAATATTTTCATTTAATAAGGATAATTAGTAAATAGTTGCAGGTTAACAGTATCTTAGTTTTGTTCGTATTAGTTTTCATACTAGTTTTGGGGAAAAGATGAAATCTTACTTACCTATTTTTGTGTGCCTTACACAGGGCCGGCCGATGCCTTGTGGCGCCTGAGGCAAGTTTCAAACCGGCGCCTTGTAATTTAAAAAAACTTATATAGTTATTGACTAACAATAATAGAAAGAACGAAAATTGTACTGAGCAAAAAATGAACCACATTTGAAATACCATATGCAAGTCAATATGGCAACGGGTGTAAGAGAAAAATTATAGCTTAATTAACATGAAATTTTTATTTATTTCAAAATATTTAATATTTAAATATAAAAAGTCATTAAACATCAAGAATGCAGAAAAAGGAACAAAACATTTAAAACAGTACTGCATAGTAAAAAATCTGGTGTGGCCATCACAGTACCTCCCGCATTTTACATCCCGAGTCACAGAAAAGATTAAATTAATCCTTATTTTTGGATTAGCGAATTTTACTCTAATTTTGACAGTTTATTTCTTAAATTATAATCTAATCTAATCCAAGGAACTACCTTTTTTATTAAACCCCTCAACAGGATTAAATCCCAATTACAGAGTGGGTTCACATTCACACACATCCATGCCTTAGTGGGATTCGAACCCATAGCCTGAAGGGCACTCATGACATGAGGGGTTGCTCTAACCATTGAACCACCGGAGCTATAATAAAATGAAGATTAAATTTTAAATACCGGGATAGAATACAATTCACTAATCCAAAAATGAGGATTAGCTTAAACATTTTTGTGAATCGTTAATTTTTATTAATCTAAATACATACCTGTATATTTACTTATGCTGGAAACTGTATTGAATTCCTTTTCTATTGTTCTATTTCCTTTTTTCTTTTTAAAACATTACTAATATTATTTTGAAATGATTAGTTCTTTGATAATGACATTTATCTGTCAGTTACATACATTTCAATAACTGCGTTTTGTTTGATTAAAGCGTAGACTCTGGGATTTAAATTATAGATAATTTTATAAATTTATTCATAAAATATATAGAAAAAGTATTAATGCAAATCTATAGAAAATTTAATAATCTTTAATTTTTATAATAACATTAATCTCGAAAAAATAGCATTTAAAGGTATTTTTCGAAGAAAAACTATTTTGAGCTTCTAGTAAAGTGCCATTTTCCGGTTATCCGATTTTCACCAAAATCTAATGAGCTCTTTCCAATACAGAAAAAGTTGGATATACAAGATTTAAAAATTATCTTAATGATAGTATTTGAGTTAGAGTGGAGCATCTACACACACACATACACACATACACACATATACGCACACATACATACACACATACACACAGACATCATCGTGAAAATGTTAAAATTGGATTCTAGGGACCTTAAAACGTGGTCAATTACCAAAATCTCGATATGCGAGTTTTAGCACGATCCCTATACATACCTCCCTTACCAAGGGTAGCGAAAGGTAAAAATAAGTTTCCGAAATTTGCACATCATTAGTTATGTAGTATTTACTCCTTCGATTATTTTAAACTTCAGAATAAATTATTTAACTGTGTTTGGTGAAAATGGCCATAAGTAACTGATTAGGTGAATTATTTCTATATTTCTAATATTGATGGAAATGAGACAAAATATTAAAATATTTGACGACATTATTGAAATTATACGTAAATTTGACAGGAAAATCCATTTTATATTGTAATTATTTTTAAATTAATTCACTTTCGTATGTTCCCGTACATGAACATTTATTTTACTTTGAAGAAATATTCTGATCTACAGCAATTAATATGTCCTATTTAGGTTAGATATTTTTATAAAAGTGAAATTAAAACACTATCATTCTATTTCGTAATCTAAATTGTTGTTTATTATTAGCAGTTCCTTACGAGACAAATACAAATTATGCCCAATGATTAGTATAACAAATGAACGAGAAAAACTAGAATATATCCCATCACGCAACCAATCAAATTAATTACTTGAAAAACAATTACAATCTATAAAAACATCGCCTTAAAAAGATCCCATTTCTAAATGAGACAGTTCCTAATAAATCATGTGTTTAAAAAAGGCAAAAATTGAATCTATTCTGGTTCGAAGAGAAATATGTTTTGCCGCGTTCCAAATGATATATCGATCACATAATTCGGCAATGTCGCGTGCCTGTGGGTAATAAACCCCACATGCGACGTGCATGGAGTGATTTCAACAGTGACGCAAGCGTAATCATCACAACTACAAATTTTATTTCGTTTAGCGTCAACTCCAGATCAGATAGAGAGCAAATTACTGCGTATGAAGAATAATTTCTACAAATACTCAAACTGTTGTTTATTGTTCTTACGATTCAGAGATAAAATTAATGAGAAAGTAATAGAGGATTTTTTGTTTGATGTAAAAACAACTCGCGTCTACAATAATATTTTCTTAATTCTCCTTTCTATAACAAAAATAGATTTCTTTAATAGACTTGGCTTTAACTTCCATTACATTTATTGCGGCTTATAATTAATTTCTTAACTACAGGATAACCAAAAAAATGCGTATCGAAATTTTGACAGTAGTATTTAACAACTCATTTGACATTTCGATTCGATACGATATTGTCCATTTTGCCAATGGTTCGCATGTTCGCAATTGAACTCTAAGCTGTGCAACTGGCAACTAGCCATTAATGATCAAAGATATTTTAATTTAAAAATCTGATGTGGCCAGCATATTACTTTCCGTCAGTTCCATGTATTTTGTACAAATTCGATACAGAAATTTTTTTGCATAAGATTCCATATTTGAAGTACATTACCTTTTGTCAGTTCTACGTATTTTGTATAAATTCCATACAGAAAGTTTCATGTGATATTCCATATTTGAAGTACATTACCTTTTGTCAGTTCTACGTATTTTGTAAAAAATGCATACAGAAAGTTTCATGTGAGATTCTATATTTCCAGTCAAATTATAACACAAACGTACATCTCTGAAGCAGCAAACACCAAATATATATATATATATATATATATATATATATATATATATATATATATATATATATATATATATATATATATAGGGTGTTTCAAAAAAAATAATTACGGGCATATAGTACTGACCAAAATGAGTAAAAAAGCTTATTCAACATGGGTCGGATCTTCCATAGTTTTCGAGATTTGAGGCAGTGAAAAATGAGTTTTTTCGGGGTTTAGGTCTGCTATCTCGAAAACTATAGGAGTTACGACTTTGATTAAATGGGATTTTTTGTTTACCTTTCAGAAGTCATCTTAGATGTGCTTTTGTTTTTCTTAAATAATTGTGCTATGTTAAATGTTGTGTATAAAATGTAATCAAATCATATAGAGAATAAAATATTCTTTAATATTTACAATAACACTAGATGCGGAAAAATGAAATTTAAGCGTTTTTTCAAGTGAAACTGTTAAAATCTTAAAATGAGGGTAAGAATTATAATTTTTTGAATTGTAGTATTGGAGTGATCGGATCCAAAAAAATATTCACGCACGCATACCTACACACACACCTACATTAAATTATTTCATTAATGCCTTTAGTTAGTTTCCTAATATTTTGTGTTAACTCTAATAAAATAAAAAGTATTACCTGTCAATTTTATATAAATATTTAAAATATTAAGTCTAGTGCTACTTACACTTAAATAAGGTTAATCAAGTGATGACCAAAATGATAAATTCACTATTTGTTTTTTAACCATACCAATGTATTTTTAAATGGTATCCATAGTAATTAATTAATTTAACGTGATTAAAATTATGAGATAATACTACCAGTATATATGTTTCCAATAAGATTATTTTACAAACATACTATATGTAAATTGTTTTTGATTCTGACATTTCTTAATTAGTAATATTTGAACTTCGTAACTGCGTCTATAATGTGGCAAACTTAATTTTCTTAATAATTTATTATTTCTAAATAAGCATATTAATTAGTATTGGGCATTCTACCGATTCGGTTATTTTAATAATGGGATGATAATTCGAATTATTTTTTATTCGGTCTGGTCGATTGCGTTCCTTTGAAATTTCAGTAATCATAATTCTTTTTTGTTGAGTTTTGAATCGAATACTAGAATCTAATCGAAACACACAGATTTCTCTAGAATGGGGTATATGACCAATTGTTTTTAACGTCAACTACGACAAGTATCTAATACAAGCAATGATAGCGAAAGATATGGACAGGTACATACTTTTCTCTTTCGCTATAGTTCCTTGTATTACTTCGCACAGATGACGTCACAGAAGTTTTATTTCTGTTATTTTCAAATTCTATTCATATTTAACTAAATTTTAATGATGCAGGTGTGTTATTATTAACTCTTTATTAATAATAGCTATTTATGCTACAAGAGATGTAAGTATCATTTATTAATCGACGCCGATTTTGCGCCCGAGCGATTGCTAGGGCATGCAAATACGTTCGAGAGTGATAAAATGTACCTACATCTCGTGTTGCATATAAGGTTTTTGCCAGATATGTCAATGCTGTCAAGAAATACAGTTGAATATTGATACATTAAAAAAAATCTAAGTATTCCATGGAAAATTTAAGAAGAAAAACGCTGTCATCTGTCACATTTGTCACGTCAACGGTAACTTTTGAATGGAAATATTTATGAAATGAGGATAATTTGGTAGAAATTAAATTCCAAATTATAAATTATAAGAATGAATAAATATTTGACACAAGTTTAAAATATCTAACTGTTGATATTTCACAAAGAGGGAGGTAAGTTCAGCTGTAGGGAAGTATAGACAATCCTTACCTTACTTCCTGTCGCCAATAGAAACCGATATCTTGACTTGACAGTAAAATACACATACATCCTTACAATGTTCTAATAGCCTACTGACGATATTGGTAGTGGGAAAACATATTAATATATTCTCTAAATTTCATCAAGATTACATACATCCTATCGTTATTTTTCAACTCTATTGCCGATTATTTTTAATTCGAATTTTTGAGTTTTATAATCGAATTGTATAGGTTATTTCAATAATCGGATGACAGGTTATTTTTAATACGAATTATCCCATTACTAATATTAATTTGAAAAAAAAACAGCAATCAAACCGTATAGAGATAATAATAGTTATTTTTGTGCAACCGGAAATAAGCATTTCGCAGCCGCAATACAGGCCGCGAAATTAAATTTCGCGGCCGTTGTTATGGTAACGGCCGCGAAATGAATTTCGCGTCCGTTGTTATAGTAGCGGCCGTGAAATTAGGTAAACAATCACTTGGACACTTGAGAATTGCATGGTTTTGTTTATCAAATGTTAATCCCATAGCCTCCTTGAAAGCTAACTTTCTATTTACAATGAAACTGTTTAAAATTTATAATTAAATATTTTTTACAGTTGCACAAAAAATATTGTGTACACCTTGTCCGCGAAATCCTTTAGCGCCCTCGAGATTGTCTTGCCCCGGCCGCAAACGGCCTCGGCGACAATTTTTCTCTCGGTACGCTAAAGAGTGATTTCGCGACCTTGATATAGAAATAACTATTATGTACCTAGGACAAAAAATTGCATATTAAAGTAGAGTTATAATATGGATTTTTGCCGAGGTGCATATTACATTTTTCTGTCTACATTACTAATAATAGATATAGAAGGGTAGTTGACATAATTACAATAATTATTAAATCGTAGTAAGTTTTGGACGAAAAGTGATAACCTTCAGAAAAATGTAATTTTTCGTCCGAAAATAAGTTCGTAAAATTTTACTTTGCGTGCAGGTAGACAGAATAATATTTTTTATTATGTATTTACTCTAACGTAAAATGTCAAAAAAATATTTAATTGCATTTTTTCAATAATACGTTTCTGAGTTTAAGGGTCATTATTTTATCCCTTTTTATACATTACCAATATTACCATAGTGCGGCTAAATTTAACGCCTATTTATAACATAAAAAGAATGTATGTGTTTATAAAATGAAGACTGGAATTATGTAAAAAGCACGCATCTGAAAATAAAATTAAAATGTAGATATTATTAATTAGAAATCGACAGATAAAATAAAGAAATAAATATATCATCTGGGCATATTACCCATTGCTGGGTGTGCCAATTAGTTTTGTACGCAGATTTCGGTAATGACGATGACATATTTGTGCCGTATGGGCGTGAGGTGACGTCTGGTAAATCGACAGATCGAGGTTTTATTTATTATGAACTTGAGCGATAGTCGACTGTTGAATGGATGCGGGGTTCCAAAAGGAAGAAATAATCGGACTAGCAGTCTTTAGTGAATTTTTTTATTACAAGCCAACGTTTCGGCTAAACATTAACCTTCCTCAGGTCAGGTTTCTTCCTTTTGCAACCCCTCATTTATTTATTATATTGTCAGATAACATGTTTATCAGGTAGAATAGTTCTAGCTAACTCATCTGCCATCTGATAGGCAATAGTTATCTGACAGTTAACTTTATTAGAAGGTGAAAAGACCAGCCCTAAATCTATTGCAAATAATGTATCTTTTGATACTACCTATTTAGAGATTAACAGTAAAACAAATAATAATATTGTTGTCCTT
>OY720454.1:46474453-46496953 GCA_963082715.1 Harpalus rubripes
ATATCAAAATTTTAGATACAGAATCCAATTTTCAAAAACGAACGTTTTTAGAAATGTACCATATATTTAATACACCCCACACAATTAATAAAAAAACAGACATAGATGGCTTGAGCGCTATATACACAAACCTATTTGATATAATAAAAAACAATAATACTCAACAACAAAATAATAATACCCAAACAAGTTCTTGATCGTGACATCTATTTGCTATTCCCAACTTCTTCGTTTTGAATTCAGCGCCATTCCTCCACCACAGTAACATCTGCAACCCCCTACCTGTTGAGAGAAGAACTCCGTAGTAAAACTTGTGCTTCCAGCAGACCAAAAAATTGTACCTATATATTGTCATATTTTTCAATGAAGCTATGTTATAACTAAACTTCACATTATTGTAAGTTTGCATACCTAAATGTTAACTACTATTTGTTACATTCATGTATAATTTTACAGCATCCTGATGAAGGATTAAATAAATCCGAAAGCTAGATGAAATAATCAAGAAACGAGCTCTACTTTCATGCCCTTTCACTGAAATCCTACAAAAGTTATAATTATATTTAAAACAGTGACGAATTCTCAATACGTATATATATATATATATATATATATATATATATATATATATATATATATATATATATATATATATATATATATTTCACAAGAATCTGTTCAGAGCTTCAAGTAAAGTATCACTTCTGGTTGATTAATCTTAGCCATAATCAAATATGTTGTTTCCCATGATATAAAAGTCTTAAGTACTAAAATTGAAAAGTTTTGGATTATATTTTAATATATTTTTTCATTAAAAACTGTTATGGGCTTCAAGTAAAGTATCACTTCCATTTATCCAATTTTACCCAAAATCTAATCAACTCGTTATAAGAGTTATCGTGGACGAAAAAAATCGGCACACACACACGCGCGCGCACGCACTGACATCATCGTAAAAATAGTAAAAATGTGTTGTGGGGATCCTAATTCGTGCTTATTTACTGAAAACTCACCATCGAATTTTTGGCACGATTACAGTACCTCCCTTACCTACGGTATGACGGGAGGTAAAAAGAGTTGTAAAGACTCACGTACTGAGATCAGCTAAGCGGCTACTATTTTGTCTTACTTTTTAATTTAAAAATCCTGCAGTCGGTTCTGCGTGAGTCCCTATCCTCATTCACATACAAGAATCCTTGTGCAGGAGTAAATCCTACTCCTGCTTTGCTTCTTCCCTCAGGATAGTGCTAGCGCCTGCGGGACATAAAAAAGATTGTAGCACACACGCACTCCAGGTTTCACACGTCACGAGAAAAAGCTTTCTTCCTGTTGTTTGAGAAAGAGGAAGATTAGGTATTAGATGCGAATTTAAATCTTTGCGATACTGCAGTAATCATATTGAATAATAAACGCGTTTCTATTTCTTGTATTTTCTCTTTCTTGGCCCACCATTTGTGAGATTAATCCATTTACATTTACACTTGTAAATATTTGAAAACCTATGTCACATCCTCTGAATTTAAAATTTGTATTAATATCTCGCTTAAGCATTCAGCACATGCAAGGGTCTCATGGACCAATAATAGTTAAAATTTCTATTATGTGCATATTTTTGTAATCTCAAGTTGGATTTAAAAATAAGAATGTACCGTAAAGTGGGGTCACTTTTTAAACGTTTTAGTATATTTTGTTTCATATTGAGTTAAGTGTTCTAACTTAAAGAAACAAAAAATACCCTCACTTAAAATCATGATACACCCAATTCATTCAATCAGCCGTTGCACATCATCAATTAATGTACCAACTTTAATACAGTAAAATAACTAATATTGAAAAATGAAATAAAATTTTAATCATTTTTAACTGTTAAAAAGTGTATGGCCTTACAGAATTATTATTTAGATGTTTAGTAGAGTTCATTATTTAACTTATATGACATGAATAGTAAATAAATAATGACATCTATCTTATATTATTCATTTATTTGTTGCTACAATTGGTAACATTGATATTTTCTATGTTTACACTTTTGTTTCACGATTATTTTTTGAATTTGAATTTGTCAATTTCAGAAATATTTGCATTGTGTTCGAAAGAGTTGTGAGTTGTATTTTCATTCCATTCCTGTTTATTTATAAATTAGTGCTTGTTATTATTTATCCAGTTTCATTTCCTTTTGTGTTATTTTCATTATTGTTAATTATAAATCAGTCTTTTTTCAAGACTACCACTAGTTTTTATTTATCGTGAAGTTATGTATGATGATAGAGATATTGCACCAATTACTATTCATTTGGGTTCTGATTCGGAGAGTTCAGATGAAGATCTGAATCCGACTGATGATTCAGACGAAGATATAGATCCTGCTAACGATTCAAATTAATTAATTATTATTGTATAATATTTGTACAGTATTATAACTTATATTATAGTTCAATGAAATGTATATGTATTTCACTACAATGTTAATTGAATATATTTGTATTTTATCCAAGAGACAATACTCGTTAAATTAAATTAAATATTTATTATTCACAAATATTACGAATATTTATTTACAAATTAGTTAATTATAATCTTATCAAAACTCATTTACTTGTAAAAATTCAACATCTTATTTGCTCAAAGGATGCAAAATGTGACGGTATTATGTCGAAATAAAACTTGGTAACTAGGCAGAATCCTGAATTTGCATTGGTTTATAAAATTATGAGTGAAATAGTCTCTAAAATATCTTTAAATTTTGAAATAAGATTGTATGCAACCAGTATTACATTTTTCATTACGATTCTTAAACCTATGTAAATGTACCAAGACATGACGTCATACATTTAGTTACTTTTATTCATTTTTTATTGATGACGTGCAACGGCTGCTTGAATGATTTGGGTGTAGGCAATTAGGGATTCACCAAGCCAAGCTACTTGGCTTGAAATAAAAAAGCTTGGCTTGGCTTGAAACTTCAAGCTTTTTTTAATGTTAGGCTTGGCTTGGCTTGGGCTTGATGGAAACAGAGCTTGGCTTGGCTTGAAAACTTCAAGCTTTAATTATTTTAGGCTTGGCTTGATTTTCAAGCTTTATCAAGCTTTTTCAAGCTTTTTCAAGCTATTTCAAGCTTTTTCAAGCTTTCAAGCTTTATAAATGCTCATGCACACAGTAGGTATATAGGTCTTGAAAACCAGTAGTAGTTGTTCGGTATCAAGATTTTAATATAAATATTCGATGTGAATTTAATTAAATATATCGATATACCGATATATCGATGTACTGGAATATTGATGTATCAATATATCTATGTTATGTCGTTGTTTCATTGTATCGTAATAATGTACAAATCACGTTTTGTTTTACATAAATTTATTGTGGTACAATTGAAAAATATCTTCTTATGCGTAAAGATAAACAAAACGATAAAATAAAATTTATGAAACTTACACCAAGTGTTTTTTCTTTGTAATTATTAAAATATAAAAATATTGAAATGTGTATTTTATTCATTTATTTTATTTTTAAGAGTAAACAATCAGCCTAAATTTATTATCTTTTATTAAATATTTACCCTTCAATTTTCATGTTTCTTTTATTATTTTCGTTGACTGCATTTATTCAAGTAGGCATATGCATTAGTTGGACTTTATTGTATTGTATTTTAACTAAAAACTCGAAATGTCCTCCCAACTGTTAAAGTTTGTCATACTATTTAGTTCATATGCACCATATATAAACAAAAAAAAAAAAAAAACTCAAGACACCAAATACGCAATAACAGTGTTCAAATAAATACATAAATATTTTGGAATGTACAATGGGATGGAAATGACCTGAGACTGACCTTTTATACCTACTTGAAATACATCTGGAAATCATAAAAACCTACAGACGGAAATTTCCCCGAAATTTTGTTTGTTCGTGACAAATACCTACTCGCCTCTTCTTATGAAATTTCTACTGATTTTTGAGTACAGAATCATGTAAGTTAATATGCTTAACGATAAGAATATGTCGTTATTACAGAAATTTGTGAATAAAAGCAAATTAAAAACCTCCAGAACTAGGTAATAAGCCGAGATTATATATTTATTTGCTTATTTATTAACACATATTTTTGGACCAATGAAAACTTGTATCAAGGTAATATTTAAAAGAGCATGCTCTCTTTGTCGGTACATTGTTATTGTCTATTATACCTGTCACGTTTTATTAGGGGTACATTAGGGGTTGAGCTAAAAATAGCATTGAAAATCTTTGAATATAAATATATACATATACACAAACAGAAATTGTCTCGTCTCTATGATTCGGAAATACCAGAATAACAAAACATTGTACAAAATGAAACTTTAAAATGCAATAATTATCATGATTTATGTAGTCTGTCAGTCAATTTACCTTACGGTGTAGAGTATATTATTATTTCTTATAATTTTTATTCTGCAGCAAAATTATCTATTTTTAGCATTGCAATAAATACGAGTAATAAATATTATGTGTTGAAGCTTGTTGCTTGGTATTTAAAATCAAGTTAGTTAAAATTTAAATGAATATTGATTATATTCTATCTATATCTATTTTGATTGGATAATATTCCGATATTATCCAATCAAACAAAAAGACCAAACTGCACCTATCTTCCCATCACTCTATAGTTAAAACAGATAGTTGGTTCAGATTGAGAAAATAAGTGGTCTTTGTATAATAAGAATGATGAAGGGTATAGTGTCCTATTTACAAAGTTTTGAAGCATACTGGACCGGCAAGTAATGAAGGCTGGTCCTTTTGGAAACTCCAATTCTTAGAAGTTCGCAAAAATGTGCCGAAGCAGTGAGAAAGTACGTTATCACCATAAAATTACGGTTTTGTCGGCCTCGACAACATTTCTTAAGAAAAGTTTGAAAAAGCTTGTTTTCAACCAAGCTACTTGACAGTCAAAGGCTTGGCTTGGCTTGAAAATTCAAGCTTTTTTAAATGTTAGGCTTGGTTTGGCTTGGGCTTGGTGGAACAAGGGCTTGGCTTGGCTTGAAAATTCAAGCTTTTTTGAACGGCAGGCTTGGCTTGATTTTTCAAGCTTTTTCAAGCCAAGCCAAGCCAAGCTTTCAAGCTTCAAGCCAAGCCCGTGAAACCCTATAGGCAATAGCTTTGTTCGCGGTAGCGATCCCTGACTAGTTTGAGCATCATCCGGACTGGTCTGATTAGTACGTGACCAACAGTGACCAATTATGTGTCAGTCAGAGTCGTATCGCGAACAATTAAAATGAAACTGCGCATGCGTATGATACTCAAACTAGTCCGGGATCGCTACCGCGAACAAAGTTTTCACTTTTAAAAAAAATATTAAGTAACAAATTTTGGAGAAAAAAATTACTAGCGTGTCAACTTCATATTCGAACAGGGGTAACTTTGACATCACATTATTCTTTAACGGAAATTGAAAGTTACCCCTTCACCGATACTTTTAGCGTTTTACCTTCCGTCACCTTTAGGTAAGGAAGGTATAGTCATTAGTCAAAATTCGGTGGTGAGTTTTTGATGAATAAGCACGTTTTAAAGTCCCTGGAATAAGATTTTAGTATTTTTACGATGATGTCTATACGTATAGTGTGTTCAATAAAATTCCTAACTCGGAGTAGGCTATGAACAGAGAAATGTATGTCTGATCATTATTTTATTCAAAAGTCAAGATGTCAAAATTGATCTTGAAGTGTAATTTTAAGGAGAAATGGCAGTATATTGACATTCGTCGTTTTCTAATTTGTGTCCATTTCTGTAATAAGATTCAAGAAGAAAAGCTTTGATTTCTTTAGATAGCATTTTTGACAATATCTCATGTCAAGTTGACATTTAATTAAATATTTTTAAATTGACATACGTTTCTTTGTTCATAGCCTACTCCGAATTAGGAGTTTTTTTGAACACACTGTATGTACTCGTGTTTGTGTCCGAATATATGAACGTTCCTAAGGAGTTCCTTAACATTTCCTTAAGTCTTCCTTAATCAGGGATTCCTTAGCCTTTCCTTAGTGTTAAGGATTCCTTAAATAAAAAAAAACATATTTATAAACCTTCTTTGACCTATCCTTTATTACGGAAAACTCAAGGAATCCTCATATGTCACATAGCACCTATAAATCAATAACATGTATTTCATATTGACCAAAATTTATAAGGAATAATAAAGTACGTAAACGTCATCTTGACTTTGTTGTAAGCAGTTGAATAAAAGGAAACACATGACATTTTGAATAAAATACGAAAAGATGAATTTCAACATGGTGCCAAAAAATCCCTTTAGGTTTTTTTTAAAAGGTTTTTAATTGTAATAATGAAATACTTGATTACAATAATGAGAATGTGATTCCAACAAAAAAATGACCAATCACACAAAAAATTTATTACAATAATTGTTCTTGCATGTATTTATCTAATTATAACAGAAACTTTTGAGTACAGTAAAGCAAATTTGATTGCAATAATAAATATTAGCAAGTACACAAAAATAAATTGATTAGGTATAATCTTTGTTGGATTTAGGCAGCAAACTAATATCAGGCGGCAAAATCGTAAATCCGCCACTGCATCAACCAAATTTTAATTATATCATAAAGATCCCGTGAATGTAATTCGGAATATAAAAAGATGTTATAATTGTTCCACTTTTAGTTCAGAATATTCATATAATACACATTAGTAACAGTAACCAAAACAAAGTGTTTTGAACTAAGCTCATCATTTTTTAAATCTTGTCTTCTAATTTCTTTTATTCAATCATGTAAAGTATATGATATCCTAAAAAAAGGATACACTAACAAATAACCTCAATCATTATAAAAATCATTGGGATTTTTTACATTCTTAACATAGGTACTGTTAAGTATTTATCTCTTAAAAATATTCATTTAAATATTGAACTAAATGTAAAAATTCAAAAATATCGTTGGTAATCGGCGAAAGTTTTACCTTAAGGTACTTCACAAGCTACCTTCTCTTAAGGAACGATTGAACTGTCAAATTTAAGGAATTTCTTAGGATTTCCTTAGGAGCAGTTGCTAAGTAACGTTTTGTTAAGGAACTCAAAAGGAGAGATTTTAAAAGAATCCTTAATTAAGGAACTCCTTAAGAACGTTTATTAACTCGGGCCTACGATTCATTACAGTAGTGCTCCATACGAAACAAAAGTTTTCCGTAGAAAATCAAAGCCACCCCGTGAAATCAAAGATCAAAGTAACCTCATTATACGGTATTAATAATTTATAAAAACTCAAAACATAATTTACAGTTGATTTATAATCCTTTAACAATAACTTGGGCTTATATTGTCGACGAAGCCATATATGTATGTACCTGAAGGGTTAAATAAAATCAGAAGCACCCTAAATTTTAATACATATTTATGTGCAAGAGATAATTTAAAAAATTGTAATAGATTATCCATTACTGAAATCTATATAGCAAATTGACAATATCTAACAATGGATAAAAATTGGCTGGTTAAATTTATTTATTCACTTGTCTCTTCTCCCTTATTGTCCTTCATCCCCTGTTGTCCACGCGGTGACCCGGTTTCGCTTCCTGCGATTTTACGGTCTGTCTAGCAGGGGATGGACACAACACACGCACCGTTACTCGTTTGTCTTCAGGACAAATCGACGTTTCAGGCTGCGTCAGCACAAAACAACACTAAATATGAAACAGGGCGAGAACGAGAACTACAAGAGCTCGTAAACTCGAGCAATTAAAAACCTAGGTGGTGAAGAGAAGTCAAGTGCTTGTATATAAAGCGAGAGAAGTGGAGAAGTCGAGAAGTTACGACGCTTAACAAAATAATTTTGTTATATGGGATGTTAGTTTTGAGATAATAAAATAAACCGTAAAAGAACGATTGTAGGTCTGATAATTTTAGTTTAAATTTTCAAAAGGAAGCTCTGTAGTACATTCTCGTCAACAGTTGTAGGTGACGTGGATTAAATGCTCTTTAAGGACAGTGTTCAGCATTTTTGATAAATAATAGATTATTTTTAAAGTTTTTATTCAATACACAAAAATAATTGCACGCTTACAGCAGGTATAAAATATGACAATTTTTTGAATATAATAATTAATAGACGCTCAAATTTTTCTAAGTATTATTTTATATATATATATATATATATATATATATATATATATATATATATATATATATATATATATATATACCGGGTGGTGCTCGAAATCTGTTACATAGACATTTAACATGGGAAATAAGAATAATTTGAATATCTGCCTCCCATTAAAAGTTATTGTAGTAAAACTTTATACACATATTTGGGAACATTTACTGTATCATATTAATAGCAAATTGTTTAAAATTAATAAAAAATAAATAAATAAAATAAGAAAATGTTATGCTAATTTTAATGTGCTAACTATTATTTCATATAAAAGAAAGATGAACATACAAGTGATCGTAGCATGAAGGTAGCGTATAACCTTTTTGTTCCAGGGGTATTAGGTTCAATTTTTTATATTTTTATTTATTCCAATTGTAGATGCATATCAGTTTTAATGTTATCAATTTTATTTGATTATACATTATTTTTACCTTCCGTCACCCATAGGTAAGGAAGGTATTGTCTTTGGTCAAAAAAATCGGTGGTGAGTTTTTAATGAATAAGCATGTTTAAGGTCCCTAGAATACGATTTTACTATTTTTACGATGATGTCTGTATGTGTGTGTACGTGTGGATGTGTGTTTGTGTGTGTGTGTGTGTGTGTGTGTGTGTGTGTGTGTGTGTGTGTGAGTGTGTGTGTGTGTAACAAAATTTTCGTCTACGATAACTCCAAAACTACGATTCCAAAAATTATTATTCTTTCGTATTCCTCTTCGTTGCATCCATATGAAGAACTGATTAGATTTTGGTTATAATTGGTCAACCTGAAGATTTTAACAGTTTTTCTTGAATAAACGATGGTAAATATCATTTTTTCACATTTAATGTTGCTATAAATATTAAAGAACATTGTATTCTCTTTACGACTTGACTGCATTTTATACTTCATATTAAATGGATGTAGGGGCCTATTCTATAACTCAGTGGTTAATTTTTTTAACCAATCAAGAATGTTGACATATAACAACAAAAGGAATTTTAGTTGTCAAATCAATATCTATTGGATAAAATTTTTAACCAGTGGTTAAAAATTAACCACCGTGTTACAGAATAGGGCCCATAGAGTTATAAAATTATAAAGAAATTAAATTTCATAAATTAGCTAGCTATGCTAGAAACAAAAACTATATTAAGAAAATTCTGATTGTCAGTGTCAATTGACATATTCGTAGTATATTTGCGTTATAATTATTCTCGAAATATAGGATCTTTTTCTCGAAACTTTCTGTATGGAATTTGTGTATAATACATACAATTGTCGAAAGGTAATGTACATACAAGAAATTTAGAATCTTTTGCAAGGAACTTTCTGTATGGATTTTATAGAAAATACATAGGCATTTAATTCTACCGGTAGATACCGCATCTATCGACTGTGTTCGAAAACAAGAGTGGTAAAAAGTTACCGTGTTCGAAAATTGTACAATATCTACCAGATTAATCTACCGGATTCATGAAGAATCTAATCTCAAAAAAAGGTAGTGATGCAAAGAGAAGCGCGCGCCTTAAAATTGGAAATGTGTTCAAAGTAGGACTCTGCTCAGTTTGTTAACTACATTAAATTTCTAACCTGTTTCAAATTTTAATTTTTTTATAGGTTATGGATCTACCCCTGTTTACCACTTGCGTTCTTAAAATATCAATTCCGGTAGTTATAACCTGATAAACAGCTGTTTACCGGTAACAGTTCACCTGTAGAAATGCCTCATAACTGACGGAAGGTAATGTGCTGGCCACATCAGATTTTGAATAATTTTATCTATCTATCTATTTAGGGCTTGAATACAGCTGTCGCCGTTTACCCTTCCAACCGGGCTCACCGAGCCGCAGTGTTTTACCACTGCCGTACTGCCGGTTGGATTTCAGCCATTGCTACATTTATTTAAGATGTATAAATGGGCAGCTTATAGCATCCAAGTGTGATAAATACAAGTAGCTGTATTTATTTTTTACGACAAATCATACATTGTCGGTCGACGGGAATCGAACGTACGGACCATGGTTCGGGGGACGTCACTGCGAGTTACGAGATGTGCGCTAGCCCGCTCAGCCACCAAGCCGACTGAATAATTTTATTAATTTAAAAAAAAATAATAATAAATATTATTTATTTCAAATAATTTAGGTTTAATTTACAAAAAAAATAAATCAATCAAATTAGTGCTATTTCGGAAGTAGCGGTACATCAAGAGGTGACAATATGGGTCTGTACTGTTTGCTAATACTATTTATAAAAACAAATTGTAAAATTTATTTTTTCAAGAAAAACAGTTCACTGTTTCAAGTAAAGCAGTGTTGTACGTATTACCAAACGTAACCAGCAGTTCACAATGTTTACATCACAGATGAGTACCACGTTTCGGAATTTAAGTTTCATATTATTTGAAAAATTATATCTACGATCCATCTACAAACATATATACGGGTGCATGATTTATATCCTGTACGATTACTCGTAAAAATGTCAAAATCTTATTCATGTAAGCTTAAAACGTGCTTTTTCAAAAAATCTCATTTTGCTATTTTTCGCATATATCCTGTACCTTCCTGCCTATGTAGGCGGAAGCGGAAAATATAAGGTAAAATGTATTGTAGGTAGATAAACTTGAAGCACGAACCATGAATATTTAAAACACTTTCTTATGTAATACGGAATGACGCACTTTATAAGAAAAGGTTTAGGTATTAACCTTAGTACTCGTATCACGAGATGTTCGTGTGTGTTACGTAACGAAAAATAATATCTGTATTTCCGTATGTAATATGTTGCGTCCATTCATTCACATTTATTATTAATTCCCTCGACGTTATTACCATTTATGTTCATTGAAACTAGCAATTGCAATTTCTGGAACAATAGCATGAATTTAACGATGCCAAGTTTCATATATCTACTATATATTCGTGTTTACCACCACTTACAATTATCCAATACACATAATTCGTTCACAAACCTCTGTTTTACATGCTATACTATCGCAAATTAATAATAAGCAAATCTTAACTTTAAATAAATTATTTACTATACAATAACAATTATACTTAGGGAAACATCATCCATTTTCAGAGATTATGTCTCAATAAAGAAGGAAATGACCAGTAAAACCAAATAACGAAATAACGAACAGCAAAATTAGAGGTTCATTATCTTCTTATTGCTTTCAGTATTATTAAATAAATAAATATTTTGCACTGTTGGAAGTAAACTGCTATTTCAAACCTTGATTTTCTTGTTAATATTTTTACCTCCGTCCATACCGTACGTAAGGGAGGTAATGCTTCCCCACAACACGTTTTTACTATTTTTACAATGATTTCTGTCTGTGTATCTGCCAGTTTTCCAAAAATTTCTATTTTCCGTATTTCTTCTTTCTGCATTTATATAAAGAATTGATTAGATTTTGTGTAAAATTGGACAACCGGAAGTGGTACTTTACTTGAAGCCGATAACAGTTTTTAATGAAAAACTATATAAAAATAGAGTCCAAAACTATTTAATTTTCGTATTTGAGACATATCAATTGGAACAACATATTAAATTTTGGCTAAAATTGATAAAGCGGAAGTGATACTTTACTTGAAGCTCTAGACAGATTTTCGCGAAAATCAAAATATGTATTATAAGATGCAAAACTACTCAAATTTGGTATTTAAAACTCTTATATGATTAGAAACAACATATATGGTTTTGACTATATATGATAAACCGGATGTGGCACTTTACTTGAAGCTCTGAAAAGTTTTTCTTGAAAAAATATATTAAAATATGACCCAAAATTTTTAAATTTTGGTACTTAAAACTCGTACATTATGACTAGGTATATATGATAAACCGGACGTGGTACTTAACTTGGAAAATAAAATGTAATGAAAAATTTCGTATTACAGACTCTTCTATTTATTGAAACAACAAATAAGATTTCTTTTTTAACAAACGATCAACCGGAAGTGACACTTTACTTAAAGCTCATTGCTGGCCACATCAGATTTTTTTAATCTATTGTGACCCGCACATTACCTCCTCTAATATTAATGTTATTATCATTTGACAAAACTTTTACAGAGCTCCGAACCAATCTTCATTTCATATGCTTTTTCAAACTAATTTTTGAGAGTCTTAAAAACTGTCAAAGCTGTCAAATTAGTTTCTGGATACTTAAAAAGTGCCAAAGCTCTAAAACTAATTGCTGGGGGGATTAAAAACTATCAAACGAATTTCCGGCTGATTTAAAAGCTGTCAAAGCTCCCAAACTATAAATCATGATTCGAAAATACTCTCTGGTTAATTCCAGATTTTCAATCAAAACGATACTTTAAAAATTGATTAATTAAGTTCCAACAAATTTAAATTTTGTTTTCCACTGCCTATCTGATGTCGTATTCTCAATAATTCCAGGGTGACCCTCGTACATTAATATAACATTAAAACAAATTGATATTTAAATCAAATACGATTTGTTACAACACCATCTAACCATTACCAATTCTACTTTTTGAATACACTGGTGATACGTTTGTTTCCCAGCTTATATTGCTAACCACTCAAATTCTCGAACGGTCTACTTTTATCCAAACGTATACCAAATAACAAATCTCGATCATTCTTCTTGTAACACATGGGGGAGGGGGGAGGGGCTGCGGAAGAGGCTGATGATAATACTGCTTACTTGTTTTCCAACAATGACACTTTAACTAACTGGTGGACGCTTGGAAGATTGGCGACGACTTGGTGAAAAGGAAGGATCACATACACTTTCACTTCACCTGATGACAGATGAGGGATGCTAATGAACACTTAGATTTATGGACACGGACAATACTTGAGATTTATAACTAAAGTTTTATTTACATGATTACAATTATTTATTATTAACTAAACATAACTAACACAACTACACAAATTACTAATATGTTACATTTTAACTTAGCAGCGTATCACACGCGCCCGAAAACTAAGACACACTACATGTCTTGTTGACAACAAAACCCCGACTTTTCATGTTTACTTCGTGAGTAACTAATACAAAAAATACTAATATGTTACATTTTAACTGAGCAGCGTATCACACGCGTCCGAAAACTAAAACACACTACATGTCTTGTTGACTACAAAACCCCGACTTTTCATGTTTACTCCGTGAGTAACTAGTACAGAAAATCTCAAAAACAAAGCGTTATCTTTCATGAGCATATATCTCGAGGGGGTGGAGAGTACAGGGTAAGGCATCCATAACAAACTATCAACCCTGCACTTATGCTTGTAATAACTTAAATAATTAATTGTCAACACATAAATGGCAAAGACTTTGACAGCTAGATTCAACAAACCGCAGTGGGAAAAAATGTCTAAACAGAATTTTGAATAACGAAGATAACTCGTTGAAATATTATTCCTGAACTATAATTTAGAAAAGTTTATAAAAGGTTTTTTATTTGTTAATTTTACGTACCCTTGCCTTATTACTTTGTTTTACTCACTCGAAAATTTCCGCCACCCATCGTTCGAATTTAGTTTCATTTACTATTCCTCGGTGGAATCTTCTCGAATAAACCCATCCACGTAGCAGTATCAAATTTATTACATACATTTTAGACTTCGCGTATCACCTACTTAACTGCTACGGGTATGGTTGAGAAACGCTGCCTTATATAATAGCAACGTGCCCCTCGAACCATTCTTACAAAGTGATTTTTTATTTAATGGTTCTTCTCGTTTACGGGATTAGGATTTACAATCTTTTTCTTGTGGATTAAGGATGACAGGATCTTTGTTCTTACTTTCGCTGTTATTTACAATGTAAGAATTTTAATAAAAGGTCTTCTCTGTAAGACAAACAAGTGGTAGCAGAATCCCTAGTGAGTAATAAAGCCGTGTGTTGTTTACGGTCACTCTGGAGACGTGCTTGTTTATTCACAATCGCCACAACGTCACTTGTTTGTGTTCGCGCTCCATTGAAGCGTCATTTGTTTTAGATGAGCCCTAATCCTGCGTGATGCTGTTGTTTTCAGCAGGAATTCATTGACATTTCAAGACCTTCAGATAAATTGGTGGCAAAATACGCACAAAAGAAATAATCCACAGTAAAATAACATTTAGAAAAAACAATACCAAAGAGATTATATAATTTTTATATACAGTGAGACTTTTAACTTAATGCTTATTGCTTTACACTTTACATACAGTTTTATTCGGAAGTATTGTTTATAGTCAAAAAAATTGAGACTATTTTTAAATAATAAACAAGTAGTGTTTTAAAAATACTCGTTTAACCGGTTATTATATTAACCTATTAACCGGTTTACTGCAATTTACAAGAAACATAAAGTTTTATACCTACGATAAATTATATTTAGACAAAACTACATGTTAAATAAAATATTGTTGGGTATTTTTAGTACCTAAACTATTATTCACGAAAGATGACTACTTATCCAAGGTCATTTGTTTGAAGAAAGAATACATATCACTTTATAGCAGTCACTTAGCAACATTTTGTATTAGAAAGAGAAAGATTATTTGACCTATGTCTATTTAATTTATGTGGTGTGACAGATACACGTAAATAGTGACATTACATTCTAACACACTATAAATAATAATGACATATGTCGTAGAATTAGAGATACCTAATTATCTACTACACTGCCCTCTGTGCTAATATTTACTCAGTGGCGTTGACGTTTAAATCAAATTATAATTCCTTGGCTTATAAGTTAAGTCTATGTTTTTGTATTTTGCAAAAACATAAGTGAAGAACATAAATTTTTCAAAAAAGCATTATTTAGAAAGAAACATAATTTTCAACCGAATTACTCTTATTTTTTCAGTTAAAATGCGTCCATGAATACTTCATATGTAGCACGCTTATGCATACCAAATGCAACGAAGTTATCTGCAAGTAATATTATATCAGACTGCTCACAAATGACCTTGAATAGTCATCTTTCGTGAATAATAGTTTACTACTTTGTTAATTTTTATTGTAATATACAATGTTAGTAATTACAGTGTGTTCAAAAAATTCCAAACTCGGAGTATAGGCTATGAACAGAGAAACGTGTGTGTGATCATTATGCAATTCAGAAGTTAGGTTGTCAAAATTGATCTTCAAATTTAATATTAAGGAGAAAAGACATTAACAAAGGACACAGTATTTTGACATTCGCCGTTTTCTAATTTTTTTCCATTTCTAATATGATACAGGAAGAAAAGCTTATGTCAAATTGACATTTAATTAAATATTTTTAAATTAACATACATTTCTTTCTTCATAGCCTACTCCAAGTAAGGATTTTTTTTGAACACACTGTATAATATGTATTACTGTAATTCAAGACCTTTACAAACCAAAAGTGACACGGAAATTCATCGCCAAATTTGTTTCTTAAACACAAACTATAAGGCTAAACTAAATAAACTAATAAGCCACTTGGTAAATATTAGTACTATAAATCGACTAATCACATTAGGTATAAGAGCAAAACAAACTTTTAAAAACCAAGTCATTTATGAAATGTGATTGCGTATTCATGAATTTTCAGGCGGGAACTTTTAAAATGGGCACCCTGTATTATCTTTGGCCAAAAAATTCGGTGGTAAGTTTTTAGTAAATGAGCACGATTTAGGGTCCCTGGAATACGATTTCACTATTTTTACGATGATGTATGTGTGTGTATGCGTGTGTGACGATTTTTTATCCGTCGATAACTCCAACACTACAATTCTAACAATTATAATTTTTCGTATTCGTCTTCGTTACATCCATATGAAGAGCTGATTAGATTTTGGTTATAATTGGTCTACTGAAGTACCCTCATTTGAAGTTCCTAACAATTTTTCCTGAAAACACGCAGTTAAATATAATTTCTTTACATTTTATGTTATAAATATTAAAGAATATTTTATTCTCTGTACGTTTTGATTACACTTTTTCCTTCATATTCAATAGATATAAAGTTATGCTATAACCATGGAAACTGCTAATATATTCAGATAATTCTAATTGACAGATGTCAGTGTTTCCAAGAAACTTTCTGTATGGAATTTGTACAAAATGCATAGAACTGGCGGGCACCGGACAGCTAAATGAATGTGACAAAACACTATCATAGTTCTAGAAAGCAAACTGTAGGGGCGCGACAGTGCTTCAATATAAGAAAATGGATTAAGTCACCTTTGAGATCAAAACATTTTGCAATATTTTGTATTGTAAAATCACGTACACGTAAGTCATCACACATGTCATTGAACGTACGCTTTAACATCTTTAATTTTTGGTAATTCAACTTGTAACAGTTTATGGTTTGAGTTATAGTGCCAGTAGTGATTTATTTCAAAATTTCTTCTGTTTTAAAGTGTATTAACTGTGTTTATTTTTTGACGTAACATTCGTTGTGCTGTTTGATATAAAGTGCAGTGCAAAGAAGCAGATAGACGTTTACTTTTATATTTAATGATGAAATGTCGTACCATTTCCATTATCATTTTATCTTACATATAAACAAATTTTAAAATAGAAGTGTGTCTATGTGACAAGTAATTTAGAAATGAATTTATAATAATTGTTTTTGATTACTTAAAATGTATGTATGTATCTATATTTAATTCTTTTATTATCTCTTTCAACTCTTTTATTTTCAAAATTTCAATTTATGTATACAATGACATGTCACCTATGTCGTAGACTACCAAGCCGACCATGCCATCACAGTGTGCGTTAGTTCATGGAAGCAATTTGTAGATGTCACTATTTCGTATTTCCAAAAATACATTGACTGTCTTATCTGTAGTTGAGGTGATCCGTGAACTGACGGACAGTAATGTGCTGGTCACATCAGATTTTTTCAATTATCCTAGATCCACAGAAGCTTAAACAATTGGAATTAAACATTTTTGGTTACCGAATCAATTTTGACATTTCGAGAAAGTGATACAATTTTATTTTGAGTTGTTGCTATTGTGCATGAATATTATACATCGTAGTATATTGAAATGAATAAAGATAATATTTAAAATTCTATATATATGATGTGACAATCAAAAAAGTCAAAATACCAGCGAAGGTACTGTGGCAGAAAATATAATATTTCTCATAATATGTGTGATTTCTGTAAACCATTTCATCATATTTAAGTAAATTTATATTATAATTTATATTATTAGTTGCACAATACACGAAAATTGAGATTAAAAAGTTAGAAAACTTGAATGATTGGAAAGAAGAATATTTCTACATTTCACGTTATCAGTAATGTTAGCATTTTTCTTTTATATTCGCAATAATTGAAGAAGATTATTCATTGAAAATATATCAGGCTCTAAGTGGAATCAGTTGCACTAGCTCGGAAAAGAAAATACACGAAAAATACGAACCATGTGAATTTCTACCTTTAACATTAACATTACATGTGTAAAATCTATAATGAATAGACGAATTATGTCAAAAATAGACTTCTATGTCATACAACTGCAAGTATTATACCATTTTATGACAATTTTTGCTTCTTGTATTATATTTTGTTCAAATATTAACTTAAGAAACACATTTTTATATAATTCATTATTGCAATCAGACGACTATTGTTGGAATTTTATTCATACGATCAGGGGATATAATTTGGTGCAGCTCTGGCTTGTTTCTGCAGTTCTAAATTTAAAAATGCAGCTCTAAATTCAAATTTTGCAGTTGCTTCCATTTTTTTATATATTACTTATTATTCAAATGTGTACATGAAACAAGAAGTACAAAATATGTATATTTTTAATTATTAGAATGAGCGTTTCCCGCAACACCTGGATATTATAGTCGTCTTGTAGTCCATAGTTTCTGCCTTTGTGACCTATTCTTTTGTAAGTAAACAAATGTGGTGAAATATTTTTGATTTATATCTTTACAAAGGCCAGTGGCGTACATAAGGGGTGGCGCGAGGGGCCCGGTCCCGGGCCCACCCCGAAATATTTTTACATTATTAAATTATTTTATATTATTACTAGAGATGTGCCGATTATGACTTTGGCCGACTAGCCGACTAGCCGATTAGTCGGTTGTAAAGAGGCCGACTAATCGGCCGACTAGTCGGCCAAGCCGATCAGGGTTTCGGGGATTTCCGTGACGCTTTTATTTGATTAGGTTATGTACAGTTATAAATCATATAAGTACGTTACTGTCTTTTTTTTTGTTTTTATGAAGCAGGTAATGTTTAGAATTTTTTGATATATTTTTTTACTGTACGTCATGTACAGGGTGTAAATCGAAAAGTGAGACATAGGAGTTTAACATGGGAAATCAATTTTTGTTTGCGCAAACGTTACCTATTTATTTTATCCAAAAATACTTTAAATAAAAGTTATAGAGATTTAAATGCAGCATCTAAATCATGTGAAACGATTATTTTATCTCTTCATATAAACGTAAAAATCAATTACAAAATTACAGTTTTTATGAACATTTTGTCTAAGCAGCCATGGATATATGACAAAAAAAACAAGTACGTTGTTTTTTGTCATAAATCCATGGCTGCTTAGACAAAAAACTCATAAAAACTGTAACTTTGTAATTAATTTTTACGTTTATATAAAGAGATAAAATAATCGTTTCACATGATTAAGATGCTGCATTTAAATCTCTATAACTTTTATTTGAAGTAATTTTGCATAAAATAGTTAGGTAACGTTTGCGCAAAGAAAAATTGATTTTCCATGTTAAACTTCTGTTTCACTTTTCGATTTACACCCTGTACATGCAATCTGGCTTTAATATTACTTAGATTGTTAATAAAAAAATTCCTACTCTTTTATTTAAATAAGAAGAAATAATTATAGGTAAATGTTAATTGAAGATAAGAAGATATTAATATTATGTTGTTTTGTTTGTTAATTAAGATACTAATTTTGTTTGATAAATGTCAAAGATTTGTTTTCTTTACAAGCAAGTAATTTTAGAAACTGATTGATTACCAAAGGAAAGGTTGCTTCGCTTTACATTTCAAAATGTGTAAGACTGATTATAAAATAAATATATTAATAAACAATCAAGGTAAGAAGAAGCCGGATAGTCGGCGCTCTTTGCCGAATAGTCGCCGACTACGATAGTGGCCGGATAGTCGGCTTTACCGACTAGTCGCCGACTAGTCGGTACATCTCTAATTATTACTAATACGAGTATAATAATTTCGTAACACTCAAATATATCAAAAAAAAATCTTTATGAGTAAAGCTTTACATAATTTTTACGAGACAGATAATAATTGACAAAAGCTGTTTTCCTATATCACGGTTTCTAGTGTTCACCCTGTACATCTGTAATGTAAGATTTTTTTTACAAGTTGGGCCCCCTCTGAAATAAAAATCTATATGCGCCACTGAAAAAGATATTAAACCCAGAAACTGCTCATTTTAATTAGAAAAAAATTAAGAATCCCCCTTGCCCTATTCTTGAACAAAAAAGTGCAGCTCTAAATTTTACAAATTATATCCCCTGCATACGATAAGCATATTTTACAATGAGAGAATATGTATACCTAAAAGAATTTTTCACGTTCTATAACATCTGTTCCTCTTATACTCTTCTAGGAAATTTATAAAATTTGATACTTCAATCGGTAATTTTGTGAGAATTATTACATCCCCCAATGTATCACATAATATTTGACATCCTATCATTCGCATTTATTGCAAATATTTTATAAAATAGAAATTGTAAAATTATTCCGACATATAACATAACCTTGCTATGTTTCAATGAGTAACCATTTTATTATTTTTGTCCGCTGTCGGCGCTAAATACTTTTGTGTAGACCGCCTATAGCAGTCCAGTTATAAATAAACGATCTGTAGAGAAAATGAAATTAGTGGAAAGTAATGTGCATTCTACTGTTACTAGACAAAATAAAAAATCACTTAGTAAACTTAACCATATACATTAATTCTTCCATATTATTCTAAACATTTCTCTGTTTAACTCTTCCGGACAATTGCGAACAATTATGCATCTTCCGGTGTTTAACGTCCACTTCCTCTTGTTCCGGTTTCGCTGACCAGCACCGCTTTGTTGTGTCCCTTGTGCAGTTTGAGTTACGAGCTATGCGGACGTTTCTTTACGGCGCTGTATGTATGTGGAAGACAAGAGGAAGCGAGTATTGAGAGAGGTACAAGTTGTCGCGATTTACCGCCTTGTATAGACGTAGGATGAACATGCGTGCGACCGGGGTCACTCAACTGTACTTGAGAGGTTTATGCGTACTTAACAGCATTGCAAACAGGGAACTATCAACGGAGAAAGAAACAAAATTACCATAATATCATACATTGCAATGTTCGCGACATTGTTCATTGATTTCGTTATACTTTCCTTACAAACTATATACCTACGAAGGTGATTTAAAATGTAATCTACCTACCAAAGTTGAGCGTTAACGTAATATATTTGGTTCAAATGTTGAAAAATACACGTATGTATAGTTTTTGCCAAGCCGGGCCGATGCCTTGTGACGCCTGAGGCAAGTTTCAAAACGACGACTTTTAATTTTTTTTAAAAAAAACCTCATATTGTTATTGATTAACTATAAAAGCAAGAACGAAAATTGTATTCAGCAAAAAAATAAACCTCTTCTACTTATTATTTTCATGTGATCCATCCCAATTTTTGAAATACCATATTCAAATTAATATGGCAACGGGTGTAAGAGAAAAATTATGGCTTAATTAACATGAAATTTTTATGTATTTCAAAATATAAAAAGTCGTTGAACATCAAGAATGCAGAAAAAGGAACAAAACATTTAAAACAGTACTGTATAGTAAAAAAATAATACATTAAGATACAAGTTTCATAAGACATGATTTTAGCGCACGCGTCATTCTTAGTAACGAGCGGCTTGCCGCGAGTTTTCTAAGGTGACAAGTGCGCTTAAATGTCTTATGAAACGTGTATTTTATACTATTTTTTCTATTTTGGTCATTTTTTCAAAAAATTACGTTATTTCATATCCAGGAATTTCAATTTCGGTTGTTTAATATGTACTTTATGAAACTCATTTGGATGTCATAAAGAAGTACTTTATGACATCCAAATGGGTTTCATAAAGTACATATTAAAGAACCAAAATAGAAAAAAACATTTATTAAACAATTATTCGAGCTGTTTTTACCACAAATAGCTTGATAGCATCTTTACAGTTTTGTTATCTATTGCTTCTATGGAAATTTTGCCTAGATCATTTAGGCGTTCTTATGTTACTTTTTCGAAAATAATTCTTTATAATTTTCACTTTCGAAAAACTATGTTCAGCTTTTTGCTGCTCTAGTTACCGGGAATATTAAAGGTATTCTTAAATCTATAACAACGTTTAGTAATATAATTGTACCTATATTGAAAAGCATATTTACAAATAAAATTCAATTTTTCTTGTGCATTTTTTAGTACCTATGAGAAAATTAGACAAATATTTATTAGTTCCTCATTGAGATCAATTGCAGATATATCGGCTTCATCGTCATCGTTTAACATTAACTGTAAATTGTTTAAAATTGAATTCGTCCAAAGAATTAATAGGTACATCGTTAAAAATTGAAAAATTCTTTTTCAATTTATTTCTCTTGTACTTCGTTTCGCTACAAAAAAGGCAAACTATGTTAGAATGCTGAATGGCAAACGAAGAATCGGTTGTAATTATATTTAATAGAATTTTAAATGTATAAGTGCATTAAATTATTAAGAAAATTTTCAGCTGTTTATTAAAATTTTATATTTTTACTATGTCGTTTTGGCGCCTATATCAATCCGGCGTCTGAGGCGGTCGCCTCGTCGCCTCACCTGTCGGGCCGGCCATGGTTTTTGCATAGGTCTGAGTACAAGAAAATAAGTTATATACTCGTAACGTTCTTGACTAGGCTAATGAACGAAAAATTATTTATGAAAGGATTATTGGTTTATATAGGGAAGATGCGCGTCATATTTTAAAGTAAAATGATGGTGTAAGCAATTTTATTGGGTAACGGGAGTCGTATGACACAAAGGACGGAAGACCATGCCTAGGTAGATAATACAAAATAGAGCATGAATATATTTTTCATCTATTTATTTTACAGCTCTTGTTGATAGCAGACCAGCTACACTAAAGCTTTTAGAAAGAATTACAAGTTTTTATAAATACTTTGACATAGTTTCTTTCTTCATTTATGCTTAACAATTAATGTTTGGTTCAAGATTAAAACTTATATTATATATTTTATGATTATTAAATATCTGATGGCTGACTAAGTTAGTGTGGGTGGTGGGAGTCTTGATATCGCGGTTGTCATGGCATTACCTCCTACCTGCCATGTTCAACAAAAATAAGTCATTAGTATATT
>OY720454.1:46501953-46504453 GCA_963082715.1 Harpalus rubripes
GTATTGCCGTCCGTGTGCTCATGGCTATGTGTGCATGAACTTGGACCAGGGAGGGGTAACGTAAGGAGATTGGGCGTACTCCGGTACGCCAAGCTTTACCAGTGACGGAGTGACGGCGTTCGTGTGGAGGGCGGTTCAGCGCAAGAATATTACGACTACCAGACTAGACTACTAGACATAATGCCGGGTGGTATAATATATTGTTGTGTAAAAGGCTGTCCAAATAACAATAAAGATAAAACAATTCTAAAAAGCTTTTTTAGATTACCGACTGACCCAGAAAAATATATTTATTTTATTTTACATTTGTATCGACCACCTCAGTATATTATCATTACACTAAAATTTATATGTAATTTTTAAGGGTTTTTATTAATTTAGAACAATTATTTTTATTTTTATCAAATGGACATTTAAATTTGATTTAGGTTTCAGGTATTTTCTGTATGTTTAGATTTTAATTTAAACCGGAAAAGGTTTTAAAAGAATGTTATTTCAAAAAATTTCATAGTACTATACTAACATTGATATCAAAATGAATAATCTTTCCTCTTAGATACCTAGGCAAACATATTATGTAATACACACATATAGGGTGACGAAGTTTAGTTCTGACTGCTCCCTGAGTCTTTGGCGGGTTTATAATTTATTTTGTATACTTTTTGAAAAATCCTACTCCTTAATTTATTTCATTTTGGAGCCCCTACGCATTATTGTACATATTGCTATACAGTGTCTCACACTCTATGTTCAGTGTGGAGTCTTATGGAATACCGGGTTGACATATTTCCCTGCCCTAAGTCTACAAGATAGAAAGTGCAAAATAGATGCCCGAAAAGCGATAAAATATTTTGGGTATTTTATTGAATATATTCATAACTGGTGTATTTTCAGTGTATCTAAACAGGTGGATGAAAATAAATACAATAAGCCCTTACGTAAATAAGAGACCCCCATAAAACTTAAATTGTACAGTGTTAACTAATTTTGGTATAACAATGAAAATTTATGAATGTTTCAATAATACATTACATTGCAAAATTGGCGACATGGTACAGAAAATGCCATATGAATAACATTGGCTAACTCCGACTCACTGAACACTGTATAGTATGGTATGTTTCAAGATATTTGCAAATCTACCTGCCTTCCTAATGACGAGATATACCGTAAAACAGCATGATATTTATGTTCATTTATGCGTCAGGGGAGGATTAACAAAAGTCGAGCACACGATGTAACGGTATTTTCTCAAAATTCCGCTAATTAATATACCTGCTTATATTTAAATTTGTGCAAATTTGATTTATGTAACATTCTTTGTTCTGTATTTCTTAAAATTCAAGTGAAACATTAAATTCCACACAAATATTTCGCGTGCTGGTTTTCAAATATTTCATTACAACCCTGACATATTACTCATCAAGCCCATTTAGAAAGCCAAGTCGAAGCAGGTACGTTTGCAAATATCTTGAAACAAACTATAAGTAACTCCAAAAAAGTAGTTAATCATTAATTCAAAAATTTTCCGAAAACTTATGTGACATAGGACTCTATTCTGGAAGTCAGTGGTTAATTTTTAACTACTGGTTAAAAATTTTATCCAATAGATATTGATTTGACAACTAAAAATCCCTTTTTTTCTTATGTCAACATACTTGGGGGTCTATTCTGTAACTCAGTGGTTAATTTTTAACCACTGGTTAAATTTTTTAACCAATCAAGTGTGTGGACATAAAACAAAAAAAGGGATTTTTAGTTGTCAAATCAATATCTATTGGATAAAAATTTTAACTAATGGTTAAAAATTAACCACTGAGTTACAGAATAGGGCCCTTGATTTGTTAAAAAATTTAACCAATGGTTAAAAGTTAACTACTGAGTTACAGAATAGGCCCCAGAATATGTTATCTTTAGTTCTTAAATATTTGTGTTATAGTACGACTAGAAATGAAAGTTGACGTTTAGATTATTTAATAGATGTGGTTTCTTTTGAAACCATTTTCCTATATTTGATTTAAAAGGAAACTGACCCTTATGTATTCCTTTACAGAAGATTAGAATTGTATTCAATACCAGGAGGCATTTAAAATGACTTTAGCAACATGATTTAGGGATGTATTTAAAAAAATTTAATACTGCAAATTCTGGCTCGTTCGTCTCAGGTGTTAGCAACCCTCAAGTCGGAATTACTGTTAGAGGAAATTAAAAATAATCCTATTTCATAAAATTGCCAAACTAAATAGTTTAAAGATAAAAATGTTTAAAATAATTTAAACGTCAACTTTCATTCTCTAGTCATATCATAACAAATAAATAAATATCATCATGGCTTACTATACTAATTTCTGTGTTTGGTATATGTGAATATGCTTTTACAAGTATACGGGGATGTCATCAAATATGATAGCTATATTTTGCCTTTGTAATAAAGCTATTACTGCGCGCAAAAGAGTTCGTTAATAACCCATTCGAGTTTTGTAATAGATAATAGCTATCA
>OY720454.1:46509453-46734453 GCA_963082715.1 Harpalus rubripes
AACATGCAGAAGCCGGCAGATATACTACGCAGAAATTTGTCATATCTAACTCATTAATCAGAATGTTTTGAACACGTTCATAGAAGATGTCTATATTGTTGAACCTTTATTCTTGAATCTGCCATGGCCATATCATGGATTAAATTGTTGTTTTCTTCACTGGTAAGAGTTGCAGACCTGCAAGAATAATTTTTGCTGCTTTCCTCCTAATTTTATAATTCAGGTGTTCATTTTTTTTTATCATGGATGGTGCAAGAAGGCCAATATGTTCCCAAAGTATCAGTCTTGTCTTCATAAATTTGTTTCGGCCCCTTTTGGTGTAGGTATTTGATCACCGCGGTGTTCTATTTTTTCATTGCACCCTCTCCGTGTTAGACCGCGAACTTTTCAATAGGGTCCGGTACTCATTTTTCAAAATATATTTTTTCTGAAAGATTGAATAAAATTATTAATTGTAGCTATATTTTCCAAATGTGATTGCTGTGTGAAATACGATTTTTACCTTACGTCATCTTTAGGTTTAGGAAAGGAAGGTATTACCTTTGTTAAAAAAAATCGGTTTAATTAGATGAATAAGCACGTGTTAGGGTCCCTAGAATACGATTTTACTATTTTTACGATGATTTGTGTGTGTGCGTGCGTGCGTGCGTGCGTGCGTGTGTGCGTGCGTGCGTGTGTGTGTGTGTGTGTGTGTGTGCGTGTGTGTGTGTGTGTGAAAAAATTTTCGCCTGCGATAACTCTAATACTTCAATTCCAAAAATTATAATTCTTTCGTATTCTTCTTCGCTACATCCATATGAAGAGCTGATTAGATTTTAATTATAATTGGTCAACCGGAAGTACCCTAATTTGAAGATTTTTAACAGTTTTTCTTGAAAAAACGATGTTATCATTTTTCACACTTAATGTTATTATACATATTAAAGAATATTTTATTCTCTATACGATTTGAATGCATTTTATAGTTCATATTAAATGGATATAGTCAAAAAATTATAAAAAAAATAAATATCTTATATTAGCCAGCTATGCTATAACTTTGGAAACAGCTGCTATATTAAGAAAATTCTGATTGAAAAGTGTAAGTGCCAAGTGCAATTGACAGTATGTTTGTGTTAATGTTTTGCTAGATATATAGTATTTTTTGCTAGGAACTTACTATATGGAATTTGTATAAATTACACACAACTGCCTTAAGGTAATGTACAAGAAATAGAAGATTTTGCACGGAACTTTCTATATGACATTTACACAAAATACATTGAACTGACGAAAGGTAATGTGCTGGCCACACCAGATTTTTTAAAAAATTTACTGAATTTCAAATTTGCGTATTGAAATTATTATGAAATTATGAATGAAAAGTTTTGTATTTGAAAAATATTTTGGTACGAAATCATTTAAAATTGGTCATATTTTCAAAATATGTATTACAAAATGCAATTTTCTTAGTATCGGAGACCATTTAACTAAATATCTAGGTACATGTTTTTTTTCTTGGTAAAGTTCCTACTTCTTTCTTCCGATTATTTCTACAATCTACAGGGTGATACAAATGTATATTTTGTTTACTATAAATTTTAGACTCATAGTTTAAATTCAAATTTCAATATATGTCATAAAATATAAAAACTAATCACTTTACTAACTAAACATTAATTAGTAATAATATTTTTTATTAGCAATTTAATGTTTTGGAGAAGGAATATATGCCGTAAGCATGTTAGAATCGTGGAAAAACACAGATAGACTGCGGGAGGGAAAGAGACTCTTATAGATCAGCCGATCAGCGTCGCGATTATCTTGTGGTAGGTGTGGCAGGGTGTGGCATGACCACAGCTGGCTATAAACTATCTCTTTCTCTCCCAGTCTATCCGTTTTCTTCCACGTTTCTACCATGCTCACGTCTCAAATCCCTTTCCCAAATTTTTAATAATTATTTTCTCGTAAAGTACAAAAAATTAATCCATTTAAAAAGTATGGGTATTTTTGTCTAGTATTAAAAATAAAAATTTGGTTATATACTCCATTCTACATCTGTTTGCGCCGGATGCCAAATACTTGTATAAGCATCAAAAATGAACCTAGTTCTAGTTATTAAAATTTTTGAAAATTGCGAAATTTTAATGCCATGAATTGAAAAAGAAACATATAACTGCTTTTTTCATGTAACCACAGAAATAGTTTCGCTCTGTTAAACTTTGTTTGTAAACACACTAACGCGGTAGTCAGGGCCGCTTCGTGCGGGTGGGCAGGTTGTGCCCCGCACAAAGCCGCCTGACTTTGAGGGGCGCCGTTTCAAAACAGTAAAGTAAACAATAATTATTTTTTATAAAATGCTCCTATTCGTGAAGACAATATTACTATACAACATACATGTTAACGTGATAGAGGTGTACAAAATATTTTTTAATTTCTTGCTTTAAAGCTCTGGCGTCCCAATCGATTTTTATATTATTTTGTATTGAAATAATAACTATGAGCATGGTAAATGTTGATTTCAACAAAGAATATATATTGATTATAACTCAAGAATATTGATTACAAGAATGAACCCCGCAATGAATCCAATATTTAAATACCTACTAGCATTTTGCGAAGAATCAAAATATGCTTTATGATTTTCATATACATAATTCTAAAATATTAGTGAAATATAGTATATTGTATAACTAGTGCTGAAAGTTGGATATTTTAGACAAGCGTGAAGTTTGAGCCACGAGCCGAAGGCGAGTGGTTTAATCACACGAGTGTGAAATACCCTTTCAGCACGTGTTGTAAACGATACTTTTCCGACGACCACAATTTGTTGAATTGACATAACTGTATATACATATATACAGGGTGTTTTCTTTAAAACAACCAGCGGTTTTTTGGGCGAACTAATGATAAGAGAAAAATGTTAAATTCAAAAAGTGATTAAGTATAAGGGGCTAATAAAACAGTAATAATAAGCAACAATAACAAATTATGGTATGCACTATTACCAAAATTATCAAATTTTCATTGAAATTATGCTAATATTTTTATTTTTTACAAATAAAACGTATTAGAACAAAAATTATGTTAAAAACTGATCAGGGTCCAACATTCTTAATCCGTATAAATTCAGCAAATTATCTGCAACTGTCAAACTTTTAAATACAATTTTTCATATCACACAGCATTACTAGTGATGTGCAATGACCAACTTTCAGTAAAAGTTTAGCGTGTGAATTTATATACTTTTCGTTGTGGTCGTCGGAATTTTTTTTTTATTATCTTCCGATAATGAATATCCCTTATTTTTTATTAAAAATTAAAAAGTAAAAGAAATATAAATTTTCTCTTATTGTTATATTGCAAACTGCAAAATTGTTGATTACAACAAACGATTTTGATTATTACCTATTGATTACAAGAATCAATCTAAGAAAATTTCATCAATATCTAGCATTTTTGAAGAATAAAAAGTACATTTTAAACTTTAATTTTACAATTTTACATCATGTGGGGTAGGGGGGAGCTAAAATAAAACTTTGCACAAAGGCGCCTTATACCCACGGAGCTGCCCTGGCGGTAGTAAATTCAGATAGCCAAATTAAGTACTATTAACTGAATAAATGTATGTATTATTTGATAAAAAATGTTTTTAACGATTTCAAAACAGGCTACACAATACCAAATTTAACATATTGCCTAATATATCTTGTTGAATACAATATTCTAAATTACATTTATACTTTTTGAATATTTGAATATCATCATCAGTATTGTTAGTCTTCATTAATCAATCTTTTGTAAATTATAACAAATGAACGTCTTCTTAAATCAGCGAAACTGCGCGCGGCGCGGAAGCTAGTATTAATCTTAGCATTAACTGATGCGTAGCCAACCCATCCAGTGGTGTTTTGGCTTCTGCGTCTATGCAAGTTGCGTGGGAGTGCCCAACAATGGCCGGGTGCCGGTTTGATTACCCGGCGATGATTTAGATAGACGGATTCTTTCGCGCCATTTGAGCGCAGCCAGGCGGCCCAGAAAAAATTTATGATATTTTTGTGTTGGGTTGCCATGTGATAACTGCGCTGCGTATTTTTTTATTAATCTGTTTTTTTTATCGCGGAACTACGTGTGCGGAATTTATCCATGCAGGGCATGAATTACGATTAGTATACGAACAGTAAAGCTAAATGGTATTTATTGGCAGGAATTAATTTGCTTCTCAAATAGACAGAGAACAATGATAAATAAGCTAATATCATCTGCACATTATTTCCCATCAATTTCATTTTTATTTCGTAAATTATCCGTAGGTACATACACATATTCAAAAATACGATGTCCATTTTAAAATGGTTACCATTGCTATCTCGAGATGAGCTTCAAAATAGGTTAAATTGGCAAACAATTTCTGTTTTATTAGACTAATGTAATGAACAAAATACAAATTTAGACCAGTGATTTTCAAAGTACAGGACCTAACTTTGTTATTTTAAATGTTTGTTTTTTATTTGCTTTTCTTAAGAGGACTTAACTCTGAATTCAATGATATATTATTTTAAATCCCTTAGGCGATTTTTTAAAAAGAAAAATGCATATTGTCTTTTGTCAAAAAAATCGGTGGTGAGTTTTTGATGAATAAGCTCGTCTTAGGGTCCCTAGAATACGATTTTACTATTTTTACGATGATGTGTGTGTGTGTGTGTGTGTGTGTGTGTGTGTGTGTGTGTGTGTGTGTGTGTGTGTGTGTGTGTGTGTGTGTGTGTGTGTGTGTGTGTGTGTGTGTGTGTGTGTGTGTGTGTGTGTGTGTGTGTGTGTGTGAGTATGTGTGTGAGTATATACAGAGAATTTATTTTAAAATGCAACATATGGTTTATCACTTCCATGGTTACACACTACTGTCAAAAAATGACAGCAATGTAATGTTTGTCCATTTTAAAATGCAACATTATAAATAGTATTGCAGCACAGGAGATACTTCCAGAACACAACATAAATGGTGTCAATTCTTTCTACGAGCAACTAGGATATTGTCTCAGTGCGAATGGAGGTATTTTTGAACATTTATTAGATTAAAATTATGAATTTTTGTAAGCCAAAGTTTGTTAAGATGTGCTACATTAAAGTTTTTATTTTTTGTTTATAGTATGTGGGCTAATTTATAGGAAATTAGTATTGAAAATACATAACTACAAATTTTTGTATGTTGCATTTTAAAATGGACAAATATTACATTGCTGTCATTTTTTAACAGTAGTGTGTAGTAACCATGGAAGTGAGTGACCATATGTTGCACGTTAAAATAAATGCCCTGTATATATATATATATATATATATATATATATATATATATATATATATATATATATATATATATATATATATATATATATATATATATATATATATATATATATATATACCGGGTGTCTTAGGCCGACCGACACATGGGCGATTAACATGTAAAATTAGTTAATTGTGAATAGTATCTCCCCAGTGCAAGATATTAAGATGAAATTTTGTATGCTTATCCGGGGATACTATTTCTATGGATTTCAATTCAAATCAGTCAATTTACAAGTGTAATATTAGAATAAATTAAGAAAAATTGTAGAAGTACCATGAATGTTATTCATATCTTGAAAATAATAGTATTTAAGCAACAGCTGTGATAGAGTAGGGGTAACGTTCGCGCTTCACGATTTAGAGAGTCGGGTTCGAAACCAACCGACAGCAATATTTATTTTTTAATTTTTTCTTTTCAAAATAATTTTTATTATTAGTATGTTTTTAATCTTTTATTAATATTTAATTTAATAAAATATTAAAAACATACTAATAATAAAATTATTTTGAAAAGAAAAAATTAAAAAATAAATATTGCTGTCGGTTGGTTTCGAACTTGACTCTCTAAATTGTGAAGCGCGAACGTAACCCCTACTCTATCAAAGCTGTTCCTTAGATACTATTATTTTCAAGATATGAATAACACTCATGGTACTTCTACAATTTTTCTTAATTTATTCTAATATTACACTTGTAAATTGACTGATTTGAATTGAAATCCATAGAAATAGTATCCCCGGATAAGCATGCAAAATTTCATCTTAATATCTTGCACTGGGGAGATACTATTCACAATTAACTAATTTTACATGTTAATCGCCCATGTGTCGGTCGGCCTAAGACACCCGGTATATATATATATATATATATATATATATATATATATATATATATATATATATATATATATATATATATATATATATATATATATATATATATATGTCGGAGATTGTAATATCAAAGCATGTCGTAACATTCATTTAATGAATCAAGTATTACATGAATCACTTATAATCTTTTAATTGTATTGTCGTAATGGAAACGTCAAGCATTGTAGGCTATAATGCTTGGATGGAATCAGTGTGTAGCGGTGCTCAGGGAGTGAGTACAGGTCCGCCTCGCTGAGATCATCACGTTTATATTATCGCTGTGGTTCTGAAATAGTGTTGGTCGACATAGAGTTTGCCAGCGATACTACCCCGCGACATCAGAAGTGGGATTCGCCTGCGATCCACAATATTGTATGTGGGTGTTTGTTCTGTTGGTGAATTATAAAGTGAAGTGTAGGGCCAAGCAGGTTAAGATGGAAAGGCCGTCTAGCAATTTTTGCAGGTTTTCATCCTAGGGCATTGACCAGGATTCCGTCTGTGTCCCACCCGGAGAGTGGTGACGTAATTACAAGAGCTGGTTAAGTAGAACCGTGAGTAATGAGTACTGAATTTATTTTAAGCGATCTTCCAATACTGGTAAGAGATTTTATTACAAAGCTCAAGATATCGTTGTGAGCTATGTTGGTGGCAATTGGGTTGCTGTTGTAATAAAAGCAATTCGGTCAGTTGCTTGTTGAGAAACGAGAGACGAAGTCGAGTTTGTTGTTTATGATATTGTGATGGCCGATGATGCGGATTACCGATCTCCATATATGTTATTTAAGATATTATTTATTACAGTAGGTGTTCATGGCAGTTGTTATATTTTGATTGATGTTTTGTCATTGAGCTTGTATGACGTAATAAGTATTTCATTTTTGGTAGCTAGATTCTACTCCTTTACATCGTCTGCGACGTGACAATATTATTAAACTGAATGTAGGTCATGTAGTCACAGATCGGGAGTATCAACCAGTTTTCGATTTAGTTAGTTATTTGTGAAATATCAAACGAACTAATACAAATTCCTTAAAGCGTTTCGGTATGTCAAGAAAGATTGTAAAATGTTTTCATTGTACAAGTTTCGCAAACTAACAGACACGTTGAGTAGGTACACTGCAACCTTGAGACACTTGATATATCGTTACTTACTTTTTATCCAGATATGACCGATGCGGGTGCAGAACCATGGTGTACCGAAATATAAATCATAACATTAAAATTTCACTGGGGATCTTCAGTGAAGATAGTTAATGGTGGAAATATGTTGGAAAACTATGCTAAAGATTAATATTTTATTAACTGCAGATAAAGTTTACTGAGCTACAAATTGTTATTATCATTATAAGGTTGAGGGCTTTAAGCGCTGGTGACTTTTGTCACCACGACCAGTAAGATCTGCTGTAGCATGTTTTGACTGAATGTCTGGAAGCCACTTCAAAATTTTGATGAACTGAAATTTGGTATATTATAGAACAATGACTAGTAAAGATACTTGTCATAATTCAAAATCCCTTTTGTTAAGAGCTGATAACTCTTTAACGTTCATCGTCGAGGGTGAAATGAATATCTCCAGGCTATGAATTATGGCTTTTCAAGTATCCACAGGAAATGCCTAAGACACTTATACTACGGTACCCATTTTAGCTTTGATTCACAAGTGAAAGCAGCCTGGTTATCTGACGTTATGTAGATTGCTTCTCCTTTGAGAGCTTGTTTAAGTTTATTGAGCACACAGATTTATTGCTTGAGATATAATGAAACCGTTGTGTATGGATTCCTTTATTTGGCAGCACGGACCAAATAAAATCGATCCAGTTTCTGCTGACTCTAGTTTAGAAATATCCGTAAACCAGGACAGATAGTCTATTTGGAAGAGTGGCCTTACTACTGTCCACCGAAGGCAATTACCAAAAACTCTCTTGTGTAGCTTTTGTTTCAGAAGTTATGAGTGGCCTACGAGATCTCCAAGCTTGAAGTGTTTTGTCTTGCACAGTGCAAAGACGTTGGCCCCAGAATCAATTCCATTACTGCACTTGGACAGGTATTCATAGCGCCTGTGGTATGTGATACAAAGAAAAACTATCGTTGCGCTTCCGCAAAGACGCTTGTGCTGTGTTTTGTTACATTTTTGCCGCCATACTAATGATGCATGAGTGATCATTGGTCCAAATACGGTCATGTATGGCCAGTGGTTCGTTTCTGCCTGCAATCTCTAGTTTTTGCTAGAAGGACAGCGGCTTGTGTCCGAGGCTGCTACGGGATTTGTTTTGATGATTTTGTTAATGTATAAATTGCATGTGGATTTTGAGTATTCAGGTTTCAGGTATCTGCGTTGACATTAAGGGTAATGTGATTGAAGTGAGAGATCGATGCATTCGATCAGTTACCGTACGATGATGCTATTTGGGAAAAATATTGTTGACAGTGGCGGGAGAGCTGTAATTATGGACGAAGTCTGTACCAGTCTGTCTCGAAATAATAAGCCAGAATGGGCGAGCATCCTGCCCAAGATCTACGAATGATGCGATGTGTAGCACTGATAGTGAGAGAATGTATTGGATGTACCGTGTTTGCGTGAATAATATAGCGCTGTGCAGACAGTTCAAATCTGAGTGAACTTTTATTAATTGTTCATGGTATAATTTGTATGAAGTTATTCAAGTTCCTGCACGTCCATGTTTCAAAACCCTGAGTCGTTACGGATGGAACTTTCATGAATATTGAAATTTAGGTACAAATATGGTAGTGGTTTGAAATAGTCCCTGAGTCTATTCCCAGAACATACTATATGACTTTATTGAATTTCCGGTGAGCATGGTCGTAGCTATAAAACTTGGCGTTTTGGTTTTGATGGGGCTGTGGCCGATCAGGCTCCTCGTGACCGTTTTCGGGGTGACCATTCCAGTTTTGTCAAATTGTGAATTTGTTGAATGTTTAAATTGTGGCAAGCTAGATCATCCGCAGAGGAGTTGCACAGGACAACTGGTGCCCGGACTGGAGCCTGACACGGTTGCGAAGCAGACTGTTTTACCTGAAAAACAATTGAGCAACAGAAATCTGTCAGCCATTGGAAGCAGAGAAGTCTGACAAGACGGGACTTGCTTTTCAAATGTTTGTCTTAATGTTTGGGACGCCTAAGTGCAGCGTGATGGACGCTGGGACAAATTGCTTTAAAATGTTATGATCGTATCCAAGGATAAATTTAATTGAAGAAAGTTCATCGGATAATGGATATAAAGGAAGATAAAAAAAATTGTTTCTACAGCTCCTCTTGCAAACGTTTCGGTATATTATTTTACCTTCATCAAGTGCTACAATAAAAATATTTGAAATCAACAACAATCGTTTTCCAGAGTATAATCAAACAATAATAAACAACAAGTTTAAATAAAAATAAAAAAAATACCTGTGAGATATGCAGGCCAAACGAGAAACATTATAATGGACAGCATCACCTGTGACAGTGTAAGATCAACTGACTAAAACTTACTAACCTCCAATAAGAGCAAAAACCAACTTGTCAAAAAATTAAACTAAAAAACACTAAGCCAGAATACAGTTAGGAAAACGAAAAGAAGAACTATCTGTTTGAATTATTTAACAAATTTAGAACATTTTGATAGCTCTAAGTATTATTTACATAACACATGAATCCATGTTCTAATTTTTAAGTAGAGCGGTTCATGCGTACAATAATGAACCTTCTGGAGGTTGAGACCACAATTTAGTTAGGCTAATCGAGTGGATCGTTGAAAATCCACAGGGGTGACTAAAACTTTGAAGAGCCGACAAACTTTTATAACAAAAGTGGCTAAGGAGTAATTGAGGCGTTGGTCTGGAGATTGGTTATTTTCGTTAAATTCTTTAGAATTATTAACCGTGATGGAAGATGACATGCTACTGGATGCCTCTGTCATGGTGTTTCGGTATGCTACTCTGATACCTCTGCCGAAGGTAACATGCTAACTAGGTGCCTCTGTCGTGTGTGTTTTCCAGTAAATGATTTGGGAAGCGTGGCCTAAGACGACGAGCTAAGTTTTCGATTTGCCATAGGATTTCTGATTTAGGACCTGAATGTTAGCAAACCAGTAATAATTTGTTTTGTATGTTCTAAAGGCCCATGACTCTAATCGCACTTATAAATACGCACATGACCAAATTAGAAAAATGTCAGATAATAATGATATTTCTTCCCTAGGAACTGACGAAGAGCCAGGTTCTACACAAAATAATTAAAACTAGAATTGTCTATAGTACAATGAGGGTGTTCCATTGCTAGGTAAGCAATGACGGTGTGGTTTTCCTGAGCTGGATAAGCGATGACGGAATAGTGTTCCATTGCTGGGTAAGCAATGACGGTGTGGTTTTCCCGAGCTGGTTAAGCGATGACGGAAGGGTGTTCCATTGCTGGGTAAGCAATGACGGTATGGTTTTCTTGCGCTGGTTAAGCGAAGATGGAATAGCGATCGATTGCTGGTTAAGCAATGATGGTCTGTCGCTGTTGGACAAGCTATAACAATGCTTGAATACTGATATTGGTAGTCATGTATTTACTGGTGAAATGTATTGTCGCAGAATTATGTTTTGTTTGACGTCTTGTAAAAAAGGCGTCCATTAAATAATTTAGTGTACTGTAGCTAAAGTTTGAGCTTGATATAAATGTGAACAAAGTTGTAACTATTTGAGCACTTATTGGTCAGAGATAGCCGAGCGAAAATACTGTGGATAAATTCTTTATTTTCAGATAGTTCACACGAGGACGTGTGAAACGTCAGAATGGCCGTGTCGGAGATTGTAATATCAAAGCATGTCGTAACATTCATTTAATGAATCAAGTATTACATGAATCACTTATAATCTTTTAATTGTATTGTCGTAATGGAAACGTCAAGCATTGTAGGCTATAATGCTTGGATGGAATCAGTGTGTAGCGGTGCTCAGGGAGTGAGTACAGGTCCGCCTCGCTGAGATCATCACGTTTATATTATCGCTGTGGTTCTGAAATAGTGTTGGTCGACATAGAGTTTGCCAGCGATACTACCCCGCGACATATATATATATATATATATATATATATATATATATATATATATATATATATATATATATATATATATATATATATATATGTCGGGGGGTAGTATCACTGGCAAACTCTATGTCGACCAACACTATTTCAAAACCACAGCGATAATAAAAACGTGATGATCTCAGCGAGGCGGACCTGCACTCACTCTCTGAGCACCGCTACACACTGATTCCATCCAAGCATTATAGCCTACAATGCTTGACGTTTCGATTACGACAATACAATTAAAAGATTATAAGTGATTCATGTAATACTTGATTCATTAAATGATCGTTACGACATGCTTTGATATTACAATCTCCGACACGGCCATTCTGACGTTTCACACGTCCTCGTGTGAACTATCTGAAAACAAAGAATTTATCCACAGTATTTTCGCTCGGCTATCTCTGACCAATAAGTGCTCAAATAGTTACAACTTTGTTCACATTTATATCAAGCTCAAAATTTAGCTATAGTACACTAAATTATTTAATGGACGCCTTTTTTACAAGACGTCAAACAAAACATAATTCTGTGACAATACATTTCACCAGTAAATACATGACTACCAATATCAGTATTCAAGCATTGTTATAGCTTGTCCAACAGCGACAGACCATCATTGCTTAACCAGCAATCGATCGCTATTCCATCTTCGCTTAACCAGCGCAAGAAAACCATACCGTCATTGCTTACCCAGCAATGGAACACCCTTCCGTCGTCGCTTAACCAGCTCGGGAAAACCACACCGTCATTGCTTACCCAGCAATGGAACACTATTCCGTCATCGCTTATCCAGCTCAGGAAAACCACACCGTCATTGCTTACCTAGCAATGGAACACCCTCATTGTACTATAGACAATTCTAGTTTTAATTATTTTGTGTAGAACCTGGCTCTTCGTCAGTTCCTAGGGAAGAAATATCATTATTATCTGACATTTTTCTAATTTGGTCATGTGCGTATTTATAAGTGCGATTAGAGTCATGGGCCTTTAGAACATACAAAACAAATTATTACTGGTTTGCTAACATTCAGGTCCTAAATCAGAAATCCTATGGCAAATCGAAAACTTAGCTCGTCGTCTTAGGCCACGCTTCCCAATTCATTTACTGGAAAACACACACGACAGAGGCACCTAGTTAGCATGTTACCTTCGGCAGAGGTATCAGAGTAGCATACCGAAACACCATGACAGAGGCATCCAGTAGCATGTCATCTTCCATCACGGTTAATAATTCTAAAGAATTTAACGAAAATAACCAATCTCCAGACCAACGCCTCAATTACTCCTTAGCCACTTTTGTTATAAAAGTTTGTCGGCTCTTCAAAGTTTTAGTCACTCCTGTGGATTTTCAACGATCCACTCGATTAGCCTAACTAAATTGTGGTCTCAACCTCCAGAAGGTTCATTATTGTACGCATGAACCGCTCTACTTAAAAATTTGTACATGGATTCATGTGTTATGTAAATAATACTTAGAGCTATCAAAATGTTCTAAATTTGTTAAATAATTCAAACAGATAGTTCTTCTTTTCGTTTTCCTAACTGTATTCTGGCTTAGTGTTTTTTAGTTTAATTTTTTGACAAGTTGGTTTTTGCTCTTATTGGAGGTTAGTAAGTTTTAGTCAGTTGATCTTACACTGTCACAGGTGATGCTGTCCATTATAATGTTTCTCGTTTGGCCTGCATATCTCACAGGTATTTTTTTTTTTTTTATTTAAACTTGTTGTTTATTATTGTTTGATTATACTCTGGAAAACGATTGTTGTTGATTTCAAATATTTTTATTGTAGCACTTGATGAAGGTAAAATAATATACCGAAACGTTTGCAAGAGGAGATGTAGAAACAATTTTTTTTATCTTCCTTTATATCCATCATCCGATGAACTTTCTTCAATTAAATTTATCCTTGGATACGATCATAACATTTTAAAGCAATTTGTCCCAGCGTCCATCACGCTGCACTTAGGCGTCCCAAACATTAAGACAAACATTTGAAAAGCAAGTCCCGTCTTGTCAGACTTCTCTGCTTCCAATGGCTGACAGATTTCTGTTGCTCAATTGTTTTTCAGGTAAAACAGTCTGCTTCGCAACCGTGTCAGGCTCCAGTCCGGGCACCAGCTATCCTGTGCAACTCCTCTGCGGATGATCTAGCTTGCCACAATTTAAACATTCAACAAATTCACAATTTGACAAAACTGGAATGGTCACCCCGAAAACGGTCACGAGGAGCCTGATCGGCCACAGCTCCATCAAAACCAAAACGCCAAGTTTTATAGCTACGACCATGCTCACCGGAAATTCAATAAAGTCATATAGTATGTTCTGGGAATAGACTCAGGGACTATTTCAAACCACTACCATATTTGTACCTAAATTTCAATATTCATGAAAGTTCCATCCGTAACGACTCAGGGTTTTGAAACATGGACGTGCAGGAACTTGAATAACTTCATACAAATTATACCATGAACAATTAATAAAAGTTCACTCAGATTTGAACTGTCTGCACAGCGCTATATTATTCACGCTAACACGGTACATCCAATACATTCTCTCACTATCAGTGCTACACATCGCCTCATTCGTAGATCTTGGGCAGGATGCTCGCCAATCTGGCTTATTATTTCGAGACACTGGTACAGACTTCGTCCATAATTACAGCTCTCCCGCCACTGTCAACAATATTTTTCCCAAATAGCATCATCGTACGGTAACTGATCGAATGCATCGATCTCTCACTTCAATCACATTACCCTTAATGTCAACGCAGATACCTGAAACCTGAATACTCAAAAGTCCACATGCAATTTATACATTAACAAAATCATCAAAACAAATCCCGTAGCAGCCTCGGACACAAGCCGCTGTCCTTCTAGCAAAAACTAGAGATTGCAGGCAGAAACGAACCACTGGCCATACATGACCGTATTTGGACCAATGATCACTCATGCATCATTAGTATGGCGGCAAAAATGTAACAAAACACAGCACAAGCGTCTTTGCGGAAGCACAACGATAGTTTTTCTTTGTATCACATACCACAGGCGCTATGAATACCTGTCCCAGTGCAGTAATGGAATTGATTCTGGGGCCAACGTCTTTGCACTGTGCAAGACAAAACACTTCAAGCTTGGAGATCTCGTAGGCCACTCATAACTTCTGAAACAAAAGCTACACAAGAGAGTTTTTGGTAATCGCCTTCGGTGGACAGTAGTAAGGCCACTCTTCCAAATAGACTCTCTGTCCTGGTTTACGGATATTTCTAAACTAGAGTCAGCAGAAACTGGATCGATTTTATTTGGTCCGTGCTGCCAAATAAAGGAATCCATACACAACGGTTTCATTATATCTCAAGCAATAAATCTGTGTGCTCAATAAACTTAAACAAGCTCTCAAAGGAGAAGCAATCTACATAACGTCAGATAACCAGGCTGCTTTCACTTGTGAATCAAAGCTAAAATGGGTACCGTAGTATAAGTGAGTCTTAGGCATTTCCTGTGGATACTTGAAAAGCCATAATACATAGCCTGGAGATATTCATTTCACCCTCGACGATGAACGTTAAAGAGTTATCAGCTCTTAACAAAAGGGATTTTGAATTATGACAAGTATCTTTACTAGTCATTGTTCTATAATATACCAAATTTCAGTTCATCAAAATTTTTAAGTGGCTTCCAGACATTCAGTCAAAACATGCTACAGCAGATCTTACTGGTCGTGGTGACAAAAGTCACCAGCGCTTAAAGCCCTCAACCTTATAATGATAATAACAATTTGTAGCTCAGTAAACTTTATCTGCAGTTAATAAAATATTAATCTTTAGCATAGTTTTCCAACATATTTCCACCATTAACTATCTTCACTGAAGATGCCCAGTGAAATTTTAATGTTATAATTTATATTTCGGTACACCATGGTTCTGCACCCGCATCGGTCATATCTGGATAAAAAGTAAGTAACGATATATCAAGTGTCTCAAGGTTGCAGTGTACCTACTCAACGTGTCTGTTAGTTTGCGAAACTTGTACAATGAAAACATTTTACAATCTTTCTTGACATACCGAAACACTTTAAGGAATTTGTATTAGTTCGTTTGTTATTTCACAAATAACTAACTAAATCGCAAACTGGTTGATACTCCCGATCTGTGACTACATGAGCTACATTCAGTTTAATAATATTGTCACGTCGCAGACGATGTAAAGGAGTAGAATCTAGCTACCAAAAATGAAATACTTATTACGTCATACAAGCTCAATGACAAAACATCAATCAAAATATAACAACTGCCATGAACACCTACTGTAATAAATAATATCTTAAATAACATATATGGAGATCGGTAATCCGGATCATCGGCCAACACAATATCATAAACAACAAACTCGACTTCGTCTCTCGTTTCTCAACAAGCAACTGACCGAATTGCTTTTATTACAACAGCAATCCAATTGCCACCAACATAGCTCACAACGATATCTTGAGCTTTGTAATAAAATCTCTTACCAGTATTGGAAGATCGCTTAAAATAAATTCAGTACTCATTACTCACGGTTCTACTTAACCAGCTCTTGTAATTACGTCACCACTCTCCGGGTGGGACACAGACGGAATCCTTGTTACTGGTCAATGCCCTAGGATGAAAACCTGCAAAAATTGCTAGACGGCCTTTCCATCTTAACCTGCTTGGCCCTACACTTCACTTTATAATTCACCAACAGAACAAATACCCACATACAATATTGTGGATCGCAGGCGAATCCCACTTCTGATGTCGGGGGGTAGTATCACTGGCAAACTCTATGTCGACCAACACTATTTCAAAACCACAGCGATAATAAAAACGTGATGATCTCAGCGAGGCGGACCTGCACTCACTCTCTGAGCACCGCTACACACTGATTCCATCCAAGCATTATAGCCTACAATGCTTGACGTTTCGATTACGACAATACAATTAAAAGATTATAAGTGATTCATGTAATACTTGATTCATTAAATGATCGTTACGACATGCTTTGATATTACAATCTCCGACATATATATATATATATATATATATATATATATATATATATATGTGTGTGTGTGTGTGTGTGTGTGTGTGTGTGTGTGTGTGTGTGTGTGAGTATATATATATATATGTGTGTGTGTGTGTGTGTGTGTGTGTGTGTGTGTGTGTGTGTGTGACATTTTCTAATACAATAACTACTAACTAACAATACTACAATTCCAAAAATTATAATTCTTTCGTATTCCTCATCGTTACATCCATGTGAAGAGCTGATTAGATTTTGGTTATAATTGGCCAACCGGAAGTACCCTCATTTGAAGATTTTAACTGTTTTTCTTGAAAAAACGTTGTTATTATTTTTTCATATTTAATGTTATTATACATATTAAAGAATATTTTATTCCCTATACGATTTGAATGCATTTTATAGTTCATATTAAATGGATATAGTCAAAAAATTATAAAGAAATTAAATATCATATATTAGCCAGCTATGCTATAACTCTAGAAACAGTTGCTATATCAAGAAAATTCTGATTGAAAGGTGTCAGTGTCAAGTGCAGTTCACAGTATGTATGTGTTGTAATTTTACTGGAAATATAGAATCTTTTGCTAGAAACTTTTTGTATGGAATTTGTATAAAATACATATAACTGTCTTAAGGTAATGTACAAGAAATATAATCTTTTGCTAGAAACTTTCTGTATGATACAAAATACATAGAACTGACGGAAGGTAAAGTGCTGGCCACATCAGATTTATATATATATATATATATATATATATATATATATATATATATATATATATATATATATATTTCTGTTCAATTCATTGATCTTATAAAATGGACATTGTTCTTTTAACCTTTTAACCTACTTTATAGTTCTTATAGTCCTCGAGATTGCAATGGTGGTCCATTTAAAATGAACATTCTGTGTATGCATAGAGGTCAGCATGATATCTCCTTGGAATTACATTTTATTTTACATAAGTATTGCACATTTTTACACAGGGTTCTATTATAATCTGGCCTGGATTTATGGTACTTGGCACCCTGGGCACAGCAAATTTTGGCGTCCCGGGCACAGTGAATTTTGGCGTCCCCTCCTAACTACAAGTGAAGCAATTTCGCGTTATTTGCGGTTTCCAAATTTTAGCGCCCTAAGCCCGGGACACGCTCGGACCCTGTGGGCCCATATATAAATCTGGTACTTATTATAATTTCAATTTTTTTCTTACCGTATTACATATTTAATTTTCAGCCAAATTATATCACGAACTTAATATAACAAGTGTCTCAAAGTTTATTTATGTACATAGACGCCATACGCCATATTAGAAAGTTACACCATTGTAAAGATAATTTTTTAGTAGTTTACGCATGTTTATTTCTTAAATAACAAAATTGTAATAATAATTAATTTTATAGGTTAAAAACAAGTGTAGTGACAATTAAACAAATTAAACCATCAGTCAGATAATATCATCGAGTGTCATTTGTCATTGTTAATAGGGCTGTTGCAAGAATTTTTATATGACACAGGAGTGGGGGTTTGTTTTTCAATACTATTACTTGCGCCAAAATTTTTATTTAATTATTTACGAAAATAAGAATAATTTTTTTTTTCAAACGTAGTAGAAATGGCATTTTTGTGACTTGATTTTATAGGTAGAAATAAAATAAATAAATATCCATAGAAACTACATAGAATTAGCGAATAAAAAGAAAAGTAGTGCGTTTAAAAAAAAAATATGTCATTCGGAATAAAAGTGTCAGTGTGCCTCACATGCAATTGTCCGACTCGCTTCCCTCGTCGTGCAACTTCCATGCTCGTTACACAAAGTATCACTTTTACTCCTAATAACACCATATACTATTATTTTTTATATTACTATGAAAAATATTGCATAAACTTTCATTTAAAATACTTTTTAAAAAATGTGAAACCGGCGAATTATATTATTGGGACCCGCAGAATAGAATGCGACACCAGCGGAATATTATGGAACTAAATTAATGGCGGCCAGTAAGACATGTCAAATATATAAAGGTCAAGAACCATCGTTTCGTTTACTAGAAAAATAAGTTCTAACGCTTTGATTGTGTAATTTCTTTTGAAAATGTTGGAAAAATAAGCGAAATAAAGAAAATTGACATAATATTAATCAAAAAGTGCTGTATTAAAGGGAGTACGAGTGCAACAAAAATTTAAGACATGTCCATAATTTTTGGAAAAGAAGAAAAACTTGATCGATTGAACGTATGGAAAAGAAATTAAATATATCGGAAAGTTCTAATCTGATAAATAAATTGGAGTGCTCCTTGCATTTCACAAGGGTCAAAATGTGCTCATTCAAGATGTAAACAAATCTCTCATATCCTACTGGCCACCATGACAGGTGCGCTTAAAGCGCCACCAACGGATTCAATAGGTCATGATAAAAATTAAATAATAGAGTTGTTCGTTGATTTTACTGTTTGATATCTCTTTTACTATAAATTATTTGATCTAACTTTGTTAGAATTTTCTCATCTTCTTTGCTAGACCAAGCATATCTTTCAGAAAGCACTACTATAATTCTTGTCGTTCAATGCTCCCTACTTTTCTTTTTTTCTTGGAGGGTATTAAATCTTCCAGTACGCCCCTGTGTCTGTGTCGCCGTCCGGACGATTCAATATCGGGTCCGGAACAACGACGCATCGCACGTCGCATCAAGGCGGCGTGGGAATTCACCCAGAGTGCATGACCTACCCCATATGACGTCACGATGCATCCACAACCCCTACACAAATTTTTAGAACAGAAAACATGTGTGAACATTAGTTATATTTACTGGAAACAGATAAAAGAATAATGGTCGCTAAGTGGGATAAATGGGAGAAAGGATAAGGGTGAAATTAGAATAAAAAATAAGAATTCAATATATTGCTCCGCAAAGTGGCAAATAGTAAACGAATGGGGTTTCGTGGTCGTGTGCCTGAGAGTTTGGTCGCTTATCTGAGGGTCCGAGTTCGATTCCAACCGACGCCAAAATTATTTAGAATTTTAAATGGCACAATAATGCCATTTTTTTATTTTTTAAATATGTCTTTATTTTTTAACATATATTTTAGAAAGCACTACAAGTTGTAAGTCTTTTTCTGTTCTGTTAATATAAGAGTAATATTTCTCAAAAAAATTGATGTGGTCAGAACATTACCTCTTGCAAATTCCATTTTTTACCTTCCGCTACCCTTGGTAAGGGAGGTATAGGGATCGTGCTAAAATCGCATATCGAGATTTTGGTAAATGACCACGTTTTAAGAGAATCCAATTTTAAGATTTTCACGATGATGTCTGTGTGTATGTATGTGTATGTATGTGTGTCCGTGTATGTGTATGTGTGTGTGTTTGTGTGGATCCTTCACTCTAACTCAAATACTATCATTCAGAAAATTTCGAACTTTTTCTGTGGAAAGAGCCCATTAGATTTTGGTGTAAATCGGATAACCGGGAACGGCACTTTACTAGAAGCACAAAATAGTTTTTCTTCGAAAAATACCTTTAAATGTTATTTTTTTGACAATAATGTTATTATAAAAATTATTAAAAATTAAAAGATTAAATTAAAAAGATTATTAAATTTTCTACAGATTTGCATTAATACTTTTTCTATATATTTTATGGATAAATTTATAAAATTATCTATAGTTTAAATCTCGGAGCCTACGCTTTACACAAAAAAACTCCTTGGTTGCGCAGTTATTCAAATGTATGTAACTGACAGATAAATGTTACTGTCAAAGAACTAATCATTTAAAATTAATAATAGTAACGTTTTAAAAAGAGAAGAGTAAATAGTACAATAGGAAAGGAAAACAATACAGTTTCCGGCATATGTAAATATGTAGGTATGTATTTAGATTAATAAAAATTAACGATTTGCAAAAAAGCAAGCTAATTCTCATTTGGGATTAGTGAATTCTATTTTATCCCGGTATTTAAAATTTAATCTTCATTTTATTATCAAAAAAGGTAGTTACTTGGATTAGATTAGACTAAATTTTAAGAAATAAATTGCCAAAATTAGAGTAAAATTCGCTAATCCAAAAATAAGGGTTAGCTTAATCTTTTTTGTCCCTCGGGCGGTACTTGGCGGGAAGTATTGTCTTGGCCACACCAGATTTTTTAAATATATATATTTAGCTTACTTTCCTTCGAAGGAGTTATACCCATATATCATATCACAAAAGTTTTTGTTTACACTGACATTATTCTGTCTGATAAAACATTTAAATATCTTAACAGTTTTCCTTGGAGTAACATAGGCCGCAAAACTTATAAGAACTGAATATTTTATAACTTTATATTCTAAATTCTTAACAGATAAAGAGTGCATTGAAAACATATGAATAAAGAATGGAATCTTCTATAATATTTGTAAAACAAATATTGTTAAGAATCCATAGTGAAACCTAGTTTTCTGAAAAGATGAAACAATCAATTTTTTAAAATTAATTTTAAAGGAAAGTTGTAAATAAAAAACTTATTCAGAATAAAAATTACACAATATAAAATTAAAATCAATAACAATTTTTTAATTCTACGAAAAAAATTAAAATAAAATTCGCAATTTACCATTGAACATGGAACTATAGCCAGGTTATTTAATGTTTGTTACAGATCTAATAATAAACAAAACATCACTAAGTCCAAATCATTCCGAAATATGATGTAAAGAGCATATTATATAATGCGTTTTATATCATATTCTAGGGTCAAATAATAATTCTTATAATTTATGATCTTGAATTTGATTTCTATCAAATTGTCCTCATTTCATAAATATTTCCACTTTAAAGTTACCACTGACGTGTCATATGTAACAGATGATAGCGTTTTACTTCTTAAATTTTCCATAGAATACTGAGATTATTTTTACCTTCCGTCACCTTTAGGTAAGGAAGGTATTGTCTTTGGTCAGAAAATGCGATGATAAGTTTTTAATCAATAAGCACGTTTTAGGACCCCTAGAATGATGATGTTGATGATGTGTGTGTGTGTGTGTGTGTGTGTGTGTGTGTGTGTGTGTGTGTGTGTGTGTGTGTGTGTGTGTGTGTATGTGTGTGTGTGTGTGTGTGTGTGTGTGTGTGTGTGTGCGTGCGTGTGGTGTGTGTGTGTGTGTATGTGTGTGTGTATGTGTGTGTGTGTGTGTGTGTGTGCGCGTGTGTGTGTGCCTGCGTGCGTGCGTTCGTGCGTGCGTGTATATATATATATATATATATATATATATATATATATATATATATATATATATAATATAAGAAAACTTTCGTCTGCGGTAACTCTAAGACTACAATTTAAAAAATTATACTTCTTTCGTATTCTTCTTCGTTACATCCATAGAGCGGATTAGATTTTGGTTAAAATTGGTCAACCGGATGTACCCTTATTTGAAGATTTTAACAGTTTTTCTTGAAAAAACATTTGTTATTATAAATATTAAAGAATATTTTATTCTCTATACGATTTGACTGCATTTTATGCTGGATTTATACAGCGTAAGCCGTAACGTAACGTACCGTGCCGTGGCGTATTGTAACGTGTAACGCGTGATTTTCTAAGCTATTTTATACAGAACTTTTACGGTACATTTTCGTAAAAAGTTTACTAATGCTATGTCGATACAAGTGTAGTGTACATAAGATTTGTATTCAGGTTCGTTAGTTTATTCGCAATGCACTATATTTCATATATATTTCCATTTAATATATTAATCTAAACTTTGACAGATGACACATGTCATTTATGTCAGTCAAAGTCACACAAGACAGACTATTCGTAATGTAGTACTTTTTATATTTATTTAATTTATTAATTCCAACTTTGGCATAATTAGCTACACAAAAACAGACCTAAGCGCAGGGCAGTAATCATTTTCGTAATATCTCATTGTACCGTAACGTGCCGTAATGTAGAAAGATAAAAGTTGGCGATCTTTGGGTTTTTGACACGTTACGGCACGGTACATCACGTTACGGCTTACGTCTGTATAAATTATCATGTGTGTATGTATTGATTTATTCTTTACGTTACGTTACGGCACGGTACGTTACGTTACGGCTTACGTTGTATAAATCCAGCATTATACTCAATATTAAATGGATATAGAGTAGAAAAATTATAAAGAAATTAAATTTCATAAAGTAGACAGCTATGGAAACAGCTACTATTAAAGAAAATTCTGATTGAAAGATGTCAGTGTCAGGTGCAATTGACATAAGTGTGTTTGACTTATAATTTTACTGGAAATATAGGATCTTTTGCTAGAAATTTTCTGTATGGAATTTGTATAAAATACATACAACAGCCGGAAGGTAATGTACAAGACATAGAATCTTTTACAAGGAACTTTCTGTATGAAATTTGTACTAAATACATAGAACTGACGGTAAATGTCTCAATATTCAACGGTATTCCTTGACATATCTGGCAGTGAAAATGAATAGGTAAAAAATAAATCAATTATTTGCCAGCCCTCACTATTCATATTAAAAAATATATGACATCTGCTCTTAAGAAAAAATAGTTTCAGTGCCACTGGAACGAATACGGTGACGTTACGAACTCATCGCACGACTTTATAAAAATCATATCTTGTTTATTATAAGAAGTTTTGTTAATAGTCGTAATTATTTGTTATAGTTTCATAAAAAGCAATAAAAATTAGTTTATTATTTAAATGTACCTAAATAGGTAGGCGGGAGGTAAAAACAAAAGATGGAATTGCTGTCCTATATTCCACATAAAGTCATGTGATTTTTATAAAATGTATGTATAAATCACATATATTATCATCCATATAATATTCCCCCTATTTTCGTAATTACACGTTATATATTACCCTAATTAATAATAAATAAGATCCAAACTAAGTTATTCACCCTACCAACCTATACAATCTGACTTTGTTTCCAAACATAACTACTCGAATAACCTCAATCTTTTATATTAATGAATAAATTACAAAAATCTAAGGGGTTGGTCACCCTTAACTAGGAGAAATCATGAGACGTCATCGGTCAACTCTGACACAAGCATGACCATAGTAATTACAGCCCCGAAACTTAGAAGGGTCGGGAAAATATCGCGGTAGTAATTTAAGATTTATGTGGGAGTATAATATAATAACATCAGCAGTTTTACTCACGTCGTAAAATATGGAAGATAATAAGAAATTGTAAGACATAGTCGCACAAGAATATGGAAGAAATCTATATCTATAACTATATTATTAAACGTACGAAAATATACACGAGTTTCTTAAGTCTTTATTTTATTTATTATTTATTTTATGATCTAAGAACATCCTAGCCCACTCAATTTGCGTGAGTTAAGAACTTCATTATAACACTCTTTATTATGGGGTCTCGTGGCCGCGTGCCTGAGTGTCTGGTCGCGAATCTGGGGAACGGGTTCGATCCCTACCGACGCCAATTATTTCGAATTTTAAATGGCACAAAATTGACCCCTGTGGTGCACTCTCGCCAGCAATGAGTGCCCGTGAGGTGTCGCCTGCGCTAAACGCCCGCATGGTACAAATATGTCATCATCATTACCGATATCTGCGTACAAAGCAGATTGGCACACCCAGCAATAGTTAATATGCCGTGATGATATATTTATTTTTTATTAAAAGTATGAAATATATATATATATATATATATTTGCACGCGTCAATATTTAGGAAACGAGCCTTGGCTCAATTATGCAAACTGTATTATTATTACAAAGGATCATTGTAATACTTGTCTTTCAATAGAGGTACTACTTATTTATTTAAATAAATATATGTACGTACTCATATGTATATAATACTATATTTTAAAAATCTGACGTGGCCAGCACATTACCTTCCGTCAGTTCTATGTATTTTATACAAATTCCATACAGAAAGTTATTATATTTCCAGTAAAATTATAACACAAACATACTATGTCAATGCATATGACACTGACATCTGTCAATCAGAATTTTCTTATAAGAATAGACTTGGTGGCGCTCGCTGTTGCGCCAGCCTGTTTTACACACATAAAACTTATGAATAAGTTTTGTTTCGTGTATGACATTCTTGACAGCTGGAATGTGAAAAATTGATAATTTTTAATTACTTAGTAAATAAACAGTTACTTAAAGTTGTTCACATATAAATAAATAAATAAATAAAAATATATCATCACGGCATATTACCCATTGCTGGGTGCGCCAATCTGCTTAGTACGCAGATATCGGTAATGATGACATATTTGTACCGTTCGAGCGTTTACCAGACATCTCACGGGCACTCATTGCTAGCGTGGAGAGTGCACCACAGGGGTAATTTTTGTGCCATTTTAAAATTCGAAATATTTGGCGTCGATAAGGATCGAACCCGGTTCCCCAGATTCGCGACCAGACGCTCAGACACTCGGCCACGAGACCCCATATGTTTCACATATTGCTATTGTAAACTTGGTTTGCGTTTAGACCAATCAGAAAGCTGGAATCGTACGTATAGTATATGTTTCCATGGTTATAGCACAGCTGGCTGCTTTATGAAATTTAATTTCTTTATTAACTCTATTTCCAAAGAATATAAAGTATAAAATGTAATCAAATCATATAGAGAATAAAATAAAGAACCTTATAAAATAAGTTTTTTATACTATTTTTTATGTTTTGTGTTTTTCTGTAACTAAAATATTTAAAAATTCTAGATGACTAATTCACCAGTTTCTGAGATTTTTTCGATTGTTTGTTACATTTTGTACAGTATTAAGAGAAAAAACACTAATAGTTTTTGAAAATCCCTGTACACTCATTATTATGAAAAACAGCACTAACATTTCAGTTGTTAAAAACGATATAAAATTTTGGCAAAAAATAAATAGTGCCCAATATCTCTCAAACTATAAGGATTTTCGAAAAAATAAATGAAATTTTACCACCCATAGATCTCCCTGTCTTGTGTTGGCCTAACATATCAAAATTTCTAACCGCATTAAGGCCCTTTGAAAACTAAAATTTTTTTTGGCAAAAAATAGATAGTGCTTAAATTTCTTTGAAACTATGAGGCTTTTCCAAAAAATAAATCAAATTTTACCCCCCGCAGACCCACCTGTTATGTTCTGGCTTAAAATATAACATATAAAAATTTCAAGCCATTAAAGCCCTTTGAAAACGAAATAATTTTTGACATATTATGAAAATGAATAGTCAATTATTGTCAGTTAACTAAATTAATTAAAAGGGTTAAGTAAATGTCATCTAGTACCAACATTCTAAAACAAAAAATGCGTAACAATTAACAAAATGAATTGCATATCGAATTGAAGGCCATTACGATACGCAATTGGGTTTCATAATGACATAATGAACGCAAAATATAAAAACAGATTATTATATTAAGAAGGTGAAAGTTGTTAACATCGTACTAAATACAATACAAAATATATTTAGGCTAAATGATGGGGGTGTTTAAATGACAATAATTTATTATTTATTTCTGCTTTCTGAAAGTGATCAAAGCTATGGATATTTAAGTTGATATAATATTTTCATATCTACGATTTTTTTCCTTCACGTGAAACATGTACTCCTTGAAAATTTCCTTTCGTACGCTAGTGTCTTCTCTCTGATAGGAAGTTACGAGATGGCAGCACATATGTAGGGCAGGAATAAAGTGAAATTCAGGAGAAATTGTGCAACAAATCACACATAATGTAAAATGATTTTCACCTGAACTTTTCCAGCTTCTTTCATTTTCATTCGCGCTCTACTTTATGTCGGATTATACGGATGTTTTTCACGCACAAGGACACTATTACTCTCATTTTCTTCTTCACTTTCAAAGCAGGAAGTTTGTTCTTATGGTAATTATCCGACGATGGAGATTAGATTACTATCTTGGAATCATAAACATGGAATTTTGCAGAGTAGTACAGTCAATTAGGATGATATGCAGTCTGTAAAAAGATGAGAACATTGCATTTCTATATAAAATAGAGCAGGAATTCTACTTAGTATGCAATGAATTCAGTAAAAAATTAAATTAAAACATACGTAATGCTTGTGACTCTGAAACATCCTTATTTATTATTGTGTTTTACTCAAAGTTATTTCTCATAATAATTTCCTAGAACATATATTATACAACACTTGGTTTTATTAACTTATATTTTTTGGGCATCAAGTTTTAGCAGGAATTCAATTTTCTTATTTAATTTTTTAGTTGAACACAAAATTACGGGTATATAAGAAAAAGTAGTACATTAACTAACTAATAAAGTAGGTAGTTATTAAGTACGTTCTATCGGTTTCAGAAATATTCCTACTAGAATAAGAATATTCGTAAAGCAATAGAACAGTCAGTAGAAAATAACTGTCAAATAACAAATAAAAATCTGATGTGGCCAGCACATAACCTCTCGCTAGATATTTTACCTGGTTGTACGCATAAAACAAGAAATATTTTTAAAAACATGTCTCACTATAAAATAATTCCCACATATATAACAAAAATTATGTACAATACATACATTTTCTTTTTATTCAATATCTTGAAATTTTCTTTTTCTACTTTCCTTTTCATTTTCTTTATATTCGTCATTTTTTCGAAAATTCCTTTTATATTTTTTTACGTACCTATATTCTTTTTTTTCAAACGTCGTAGAAATGGCACTTTTTGTGACTTGATTCACAAGATAGAAGTTTCATTTCTACGCCGCTGGAAATTTCTTCGCCGGCGGAGTAGAAATAAGCAAATTTCTACGCCGCCGTAGTAGAAATAGGTAATTTCTACGCGGGCGGTGTAGAAATAAAATAAACAAATATCCATAGCAACTACATTGAATTAGCGAACAAAAAGAAAAGTAGTGCGTTTGAAAAAAAAATTAATGTGTCATTCGGAATAAAAGTGTCTTTGTGTGCCTCGCATGCAATTGTCCGACCCTCTTCTCTCGTCGTGCAAACTTCCATGCTCGCCAAAAAAGTATCACTTTTACTCCTAATAACACAATATGCGACGTTTACTTTTTTTATTTTTATAATCTTCATAACGACGTACAAATATTTTTGTCAGTGGCATACAAATATTTTTGACAGTGACGTTTATGTGTCAATTACAAACATTTGAATAGTTTTGAACGCACACGCACACGCACACGCACACACACACACACACACACACGCGATTTTTAGCATGAATTTAATACCTCTCTTAGCGAGAGGTAAAAATAGAACAGTGGTTATGTGTTATTGATAGTTATCAACTGAAGATAACTTTTTATGTTTATTCAGGATCTTCAACATGTTGTTATGGAAATATGACAGAGATTATAATTATCTGAAGATATATTAAATAATAAATAATAAAAACGTAAAGGAGGTATTTTTTTTAGCATACCCTAATCTTTCGCAAATGTGGCAGAAAGGAGTACGTGACAATCGGCTAGTAAAGTTTTGAATTTAGCTCCACTCTATAGATCTTCTTACCAACGCTTCCAGCTCTGAAATTGCAATGATTCGTAGGAATATTCAGATTTTATTATTTAAGGTTGTTGTGCACTCATCTGTCGTTATTATAACTTAATTAGTATTTAAACTACATTATTTTTATAATTAAAGCAACAATGACAGTATTGATTACAATAATTAAAACATATTTAGTTGTTGATAAAAACTAATCCACCTTTTACACTCGTATTTTCTAACTGATTACAACAATGACAAGTATTCAGGTTGCAATAATTAAAACTTAAATTATAATAAAAATTTATTTTATAAGTAAAGTTTCTTTAAAGTCAATCGCCTATTTATGAGCAAACTGTGCATGGTCCACACCAGGCATCGGACAGCTAAATGAATGTGCCAAAACACTGTCATAGTTCCAGGAAGCAAGCTGTAGAGGCGCGACAGTGCTTAAATTTTAAGAAAATGAATTAAGTCACCTTTGAGTTCAAAACATTTTACAATATTTTGAATTGTAAAGTCACATAAGTCATCACACATGTCATTGAACGTGCGCTTTAACATCTTTAATTATTTGGTAATCCAATTTATAATAGTTTATAGATTTAGTTATAGTGCCAGTAGTGATTTATTTCGTGATTTCTCCAGTTTTAAAGAGTATTAACTGTGTTTAATTTTTGACGTAATACGGAATTGAAATTCAATAAGCTGATGAACATTCGTTGTGCTGTTTGATATAAAGTGCAGTGCAAAGAAGCAAATAGACGTTTACTTTTATACTTAATGATGAAGTGGCGTACCATTTCCAATGTCCTTTTATCTTACATATAAACAAAAATTAAAATATAAGTGTATGTCTATCTGACAAGTAATTTTAAATTTATTTAAAAATTAATTTATAGTTATTGTATTGTGATTATTTAAAATATATGTATGTACTTATATTCAATTTTCTTATTATGTCTTTTATATTAAAAATTCAAAATTTCAATTTATCTATACATGACATGTCTCCTATGTCACAAACTACCAAGCCGACCAAGCCATCACAGTGTGCGTTAGTTCATGGAAGCAATCTGTAGATGTCACTATTTTGTATTTCGAAAAATACATTAACTGTCCTATCTGTACTTGAGGTGATCCGTGGTTCACACTATAGTGACATTTTCGCAAGGTAATTGGACAACTGTAGTGACGCTGACGTCACAACATGGCGATCATTTCTCACAAAAAAATTATTTCCAATATTATCGCTAAATAAATACAAAATATATAATAAATTTTATTTCGTTTTCATTTATTTATATTCAAAAATTCATATGAAATATGTAATTTCTAAAAAGCCATACACTTGGAAGGGCCCATTGCTCAGCAGATTCACTCCATGTGGTCCGGATGCATAGGCTTCGGGGCTCGAGCCCCCACACGGAAAAATCTGAGGGGGGTCTGCCCCCACACGGAAAAAGCAAAGGGGTTCTGCCCCCACACACACAAATTATTTTTAAGAATAAAAAGTACACTCATTTTGAAATATTTTTAATCCATCAATTACTTATACAAACTAACAATGTATATCTGTTCTATTATTTATTTTATAAGATTTTCAACTTGTAAAATAAATAAATATATCATCACGGCATATTACTTATTGCTGGGTGTGCCAATCTGATTGGTACACAGATTTCGGTAATGATGATGACATATTTGTACCGTGCGGGCGTCACCTTACGGGCACTCATTGCTGGCGTGGAGAGTATTCTATTTTGTATTAACGTGTACTGTGTAAATAACGCGTGCGGACTAACAAATATTACTGCCACCAGAGTTGCTAGATTTAAACTGCAGTATTGTCGGAAATTAATAATAAAATTATCAGATTTTTGTGTAAATTACGGTACATTTTGTAAACTCCTGTGAAATAATTTTTAAATATATTTATCTTCTATCTGTCTCATGTTGAGTTTCGCGGTAAATTAAAAAAAGTCAAGATTTTTTCTAAATTAGGTACCGACATTTTTTACGATAAATTCGCATCTTTGTACAATTTTATTTATTTATGTACCAATTTTAAGACAAAGTTTTTGGTTGGTAAATTTTCTGTTGCCTACTTCTCGCCCCCACACACGAATCCAAAAGTCGGCGCCTATGTCCGGATGAGGTATATCGCTACCGAAAATCGGTCACTTCAGTTTGTAAGAAGTAAGAAAAAATTGTTCTAATCAGGGACTCGAACCGAAAAGTTTTGGGGTTCGGTTACGGTTAACGGTTTTTACATTATTAAAAATTTGGTTTCGGTTATCGGTTACGGTTTTTTTGAAAATATTATTACGGTTTTCGTTTCGGTTAAAAAAAACATATAAATTTAGTTTTCGTTGCGGTTTCGGTTTAAATGAAAAATTAGCTTAGTTTTTATGTTTTGCAACATGAAATACATTTAGTACTTATGTTGTAATGTAATAACATTTTAATTCCACGTTTTACTGACAACTAGTACTATTAGATATATTCGGCTTGTTCGCAATGCAAAATTCGAAAAGAATCTGTAAGTAATCATTTTAAGGTGTGATCTAAAAATAAAAATTGTGGTTCAAAAAGTGACTATAAGTTAAAGTTTTTACATTAAAGTTCTTAAGTTTATTTTTGCAACAAAAATTAAATACGTTTCGTAAATTATTAATATTTTAATTTTAAGCTATAATAATAATATTTCTATTCCAATAGTAATACGTAAACTAAATGGGTGATTGAATGAAAAATGTCAACAAACGAGTAATTTTTTTATTATAATTGCAAAAAATAATTGAAAAATGGAGTAAAATGCCTTATTTTTTACCTTCCGTCACCTTTAGGTAAGGAAGGTATTGTCTTTGGTCAAAAAATTCGATGATGAGTTTTTAATCAATAAGCACGTTTTAGGGTCCCTAGAATACGAATTTACTATTTTTACGATGATGTCTGTATGTGTGTGTGTGTGTGTGGATGTGTGTGTGTGTGTGTGTGTGTGTGTGTGTGTGTAACAAAATTTTCGTCTGCGATAACTCTAATACTACAGTTTCAAAAATTATAATTTTTTCGTATACTTCTTCGTTACATCCATATGAAGAGCTGATTAGATTTTGGTTACAATTGGTCAACCGGAAGTACCATCATTTGAAGATTTTAACAGTTTTTCTTGAAAAAACTATGTTAAATATCATTTTTTCACATTTAATGTTATTATAAATATTAAAGAATATTTTATTCTCTATACGATTTGACTGCATTTTATACTTCATATGAAATGGATATAGAGTTAAAAAATTGTAAAGAAATTAAATTTCATAAAGTAGGTATAGCTATGAAAACAGCTACTATATTAAGAAAATTCTGATTGAAAGATGTCAGTGTCAAGTGAAATTGACATAACTGCTTTAAGGTAATGTACAAGAAATAATAATAATAATAAATCTTTTATTTCTGCAGATACATTATACTGTATATAGAAAACGTCACAAAAGAATAATTTAAGACATAAATTTTCTGTATGAAATTTGCATAAAATACATGCAGCTGCCGGAAGGTAATGTACAAGAAATAGAATATTTAGCAAGGAATTTTCCGTATGAAATTTGTACAAAATACATAGAACTGACGGAAGGTAATGTGCTGGCCACATCAGATTTTTTTAAATAAGAAACTACTTTTTTATTACCTCGAAGGTATACAAAGTATTTCTATGAAAAAGATGTGGGTTAATAAAAAATACCTATTTTTAAATTTACGGTTTTAATACCGATATTATTTCGGTTCGGTTATGTTTTCGGTTACAGAACGAATTTATTTTTCGTATCGGTTTTCGGTTTCCATATTTGAAGAAATAAAATATAGGTTTCGGTTTTCGGTTACGGTTTCATAAAAAGTCAAATATCGGTGCGGTTTTCGGTTACGGTTTCGTTACGGTTCGGGTCCCTGGTTGTAATGTATTATATATTTATTGTTTATTTTTAATTATGTATGTATATTGTACATGGTTTGGAAACGAATAATAATATATAATGTTTAATTTTAATGAATACTATACTAATAATGTAATTATTTGTTGCAAAAATAGTCACCATCATTTTTCATATACCTAGTAGATAAATTAGTCTTCATATTGGCTTGGTGTTCGGCCGAATTGGACGTGTTAATTTCCATATTTCATTAGATGTTTTAATTATAATCATGTGTATTTCCTCATGGTATCCGTGCGTTTAGTTCACCTATCATCATGTATATTAAAAGAGCGGTATTATTAAATTGCTATAAATAACAATGAGCTAGAAAGAGATAGCGTCCTCGGCAGGAACAAATGAATGTGGAACTAATGCTGAACAGTTGAGCATCGCAACGCCTACGCTGACAGCTCATGTCAGCGGAACGAAATTTTAATAACAAAAAGTGAAAGATAGAATTCCGGAATAAATTAAGTATTCATGAAGTGCGGAGACGTTGTATGAAAATATTCCTCGAATGGCTTATATGTGTACGTATACGCAACGGTATAATTAAATCACATAACGGAACACGACGTATGTGAAATATGTGCGACCAATTTGTAAGCGCAGGTTTTAAATACTCAAGAGGATTCGCCATCGCCAGAGCTCTTTTTATTGCCGGAATAGCAGGTTTTAATTTATTTCTTATGCTAAATAAAATTAATTAAATCCAGCTAATGATTTTGTCATTTTGACATCTCACTCATACGACTATACGCGCCCCGTTGCCCCGGCGATCCACAGCAGTTGGCCCACTGACAATAAATTCAATTATCGTGATTTAAATAATATAATTGGTATTAATAATTAAATAAATCGTTATTTTTTGTTTAAAATGAAGATTTTTCAACACTATATTAATTATTTAACTTTTAAAAGTTTAACAGTAAAATCAATAACAAAAACAAATCGATCTTTTGTACAAGTGCTAAAATATACATTTACAGAGCGTAAATGAGAGCCATTTGTCATTGTAAATAAAATAAATAATAATAAATATATCATCACGGCTTATTACCCATTTCTGGGTGTGCCATTCTGTTTTGTACACAGAATTTGGTAGTGATGAAATATTTGCAACGTGCGGGCGCTTACCAGGCGTCACCTCACGGGCACTCATTGCTGGCGTGGAGAGCGCACCACAGGGGTCAATTTTGTGCTATTTAAAATTGGAAATATTTGGCGTCGGTCGGGTTCGAACCCGGTTCCCCAGATTCGCGACCTGACACTCAGGCACGCGGCCACGAGACCGCATTTGTCATTGTAAAGTTAATGTTTTTTAAGGAGCGAGCAACAGCGCTCTTTTTCGCGGGTCTCCCATGGCAATAAGCGTAAAAGAACTTTTTCACTCGCTCGCAAAATAAAATTTTATTTTCATTTAATTATTTACAATATTAAAATAGATTGTACACATTCGACAATTTTTATTGACTACGTTTACACGTACGAGAAAAATTACTTTACTTGACTTTGAGAAGGCGACTTATGAAAAGTGAATTAATTCATTTATTCATTTATTTATTCAAAGTAACCCATCCATCCCACAGGATCAAGATCCCAATTACGGGGTGGATGCAAAATATATACAAATCCATTTACAATAATTAATGTTTCAACACAAGAAAGAATGTAAATTAAACATAAAGAAAAATAACAATGAAATAATACTACACAAATATATTTATCAATGCTTGCTTGAAGCGTCCTAGAGTTAAATGAAAAATATCTATTTCAACAGATAAACTATTAAAAATATAACATAAATGCCTGATGGGCGATCTAGCTTCATAATTAGTACGTACAAATATACATCTAAATGTATTCTTGTTTCTAGATGGTAATCGTGGAACGGAGAATGGAATACTACCTAAAGAAATGGAATCGTCTATAAAATTATTCACTATCTTATATAAATAGATAGAAGATTGCATTATTATTTTCTAACGAAATCAGATTGAAAGTCTGTAGCAAGTAATTGTATGATGTCTCATGTGTAGGGTAAACACCGTAAATTTTAAAATAACAATACTTTAAAAATTTGTATTGTATCTTTTCGATAATATTGCTATGAACCTCATATATAGGATTCCATATCTGTAAGCAGTATTCAAGTTTTGAGCGTACAAAGGAGAAGTACAAAGTTTTTAAGGTTTTTAACTTACAAAAAGAACGACAATTTCGAATTATGAAACCTAGTGTTTTGTAAGCAGACTTTACAATGTAATTTATATGTGGAATGAAAGAGAGCTTAACATCAAAAATGATTCCTAGATCTTTAAACTCAGTGACTCGATCTAGCTGATGGTGATCCATTTTATAAGTGTAGGATGTAAAAGAGTTTTTCACAGAATATGTCATAATTTTGCATTTTTGAAAATTGAAATATAGTTTACAAGATTTGGACCATAATAGAATGCTGTTTAAATCATCTTGCAGCCTAAAACTATCCTCATGTGAATTTATTATTTTAGATATCTTCATATCGTCGGCATAAAGAAATAAATCAGAGTGTTTAACACTGGTAGTGATGTCATTGATGAAAAGTATAAATAGCAAGGGTCCAAGGTTGGAACCCTGTGGTACACCAGAAGTTGGAGTGTATGTGCTAGAATAATAGTTATTATAATGCACTTGCATTTTTCTGTTTGAGAGATATGAAGAAAGATAAGCTATAAGATTAGGGGAAAAGTTAAAATTATGAGAAAGTTTATATAGGAGGATATTATGGTTAATCTTGTCAAATGCTTTGGCAAAATCGGTGTAGATTACATCTATCTGCTTATTGTCACGAAGTGCTCTTGTAGTTTTGTCAGTAAAATTCATAAGGTTTGTAGTAGTCGATCTACATTTCATAAAACCGTGTTGTTGTGGAGCTATGTATTTCTGCGTTTCGTTATATATATGATTATAAATAATAGATTCAAAGATTTTAGAAATATTGGAAAGTATGGAGATAGGTCGGTAATTGGATATATCAGATTTGTCGCCAGATTTAAATACAGGTGTAACAAAAGAAGTTTTAAGAGAAGAAGGAAAGGTATTTGTAGTTAAGGAGAGATTAAATAAGATGTAAAGAGGACGAACGAACAGATCACGACATCCCTTTAAAATATAAGCGGGAATGTTGTCAGGACCAGGAGTACGGGACGGTTTGATATCATTAATAGCCTGAATAATATCTTCGTTAGATATATTATAAATATTTACAAAACCACCATAATCGTGCCTATTAATAGATAAGGGGGATGAAGCATCATCAGTTTCAAAAACGCTAGAAAAATAACTCGAGAATCCTTGTACAATGTCAGGAGTAGAATTATATTTTGTATCATTTAGATGCATTGTACCAGGTAAGCGAGTATTATTTTTCTTTGCATTTATGAAATTCCATATGCTGGCAGGATTGTTGCCAATTTTGTTTTCCATGGAAGAAATGTAAGTTTTGTAGGCAATATGTATATCTTTTTTCGTAAGAGCACGTAATCTCTTATATTCGGAATTATAAAATTCAAATTTATTTTTTAATTAATGGTGCGTTTACACATAAGATCAAATCTACTTTACTTAAGATTTGTTACTTGTCCTTCACATTATTGGATGCGTGATAAAATGAAAAATCATCACATAAAATATTTTAAAATGTGATAATATTTTGTATTTATATATAAAACAGAATTATATAGTTTGCTGCGCTTTTATAATTTATCAATAGATGTCACTGATGATAAAGTAAAGTACATTTCGTTCACACGCCTTTCTTAAAGTCACTTACACGAGTCAAGTCTGATTTATTTTGATCATGACTTTAGGAAGAAAAGTAATTAGGCAAGAGTGTTCACACAGCGGGAAAAGTCGCCTTTTCAAAGTAAAAGTCAAGGCAAAGTACGTTTTCCTATACGTGTAAATGTAGTCAATATTAATTCCTGAGCTCTAAATTTTGTTAGATAAATATTCCGTTTTTTCCTGCTTGTCTGACTTTTTTTAAGTAGAAATAATAATGTGTGTGTTACGAGCGTAAAATGTCATTGTCGCTTGCGAAAGATTGACTTCTTTTTAAGCGTCAAAGTATCACTTTACGTAATTAATACACAAAGAACTATTATCACCATTTATAACTTCGCCTGTTATTAAAACAATTATTTTATGTTATTTTATTTACTAAGACCTGAACATAAATTCGTTTCATATATCTTCCAGTTTTAATTCTATATAGGTGTCCCGTAACTTCAGGTACATATTAAGAGGGCATATAGTACTTAACGTACTGTTTACGGAACAAAAAGAATTTTTTGGAAATTCGAAAATTAGTTTTTGAGGTTTTTGAGGGAAAGAGTTTTGGGGCACTGGTTGAATAGATTATAGTAAGTAGTATTATATCCATAATTAATTTCATTGTTAAATTATTTTACGTAATAGTTATAACTAATTTCTTCATTCCAAATATTATAGTATCCAGAGGTATAAAAAATGTTCTTCTTAAGTGAACTACCCTTAATTATATCTTTTTGTTCCGTAATCGGTACGTTAAGTACAATATGCCCTTCTAATATGTACCTGAAGTTACGGGACAACTGTATACTCGGAAAATAAATAAATATAATATCATCAAGGCATAGTACCTATTGCTGGGCGTTCCAATTTGCTTTGTTTAAAAGGCAGATATCGGTAATGATGATATTTGTACCGTATGGGCGTTTGTCAAAGGGGTCAATTTTGTGCCAATTAAAATTCGATAAGAAATTTTGGCGTCGGTCGGTTTCGAACCCGGGTTCCCAGGTTCGCGACCATGCACTCAGACACTGTTGTTGGTAAATATATATATTATTACGTTTTACATAAAAACAAGAAAAGTAATTTTTTTATTCTCTCCCATTTTTGCATTTGTAGAACAAATATAAGTATTCAGCCCCTGATTGAATTACAGAACGAATAAAAATTGCCGATACTTTGTTAGTTATTATTTGTATCATATATCATGTTTTACACTATTCGGTTATTTTTTTAGCATAATCCACAATTTTATATTTTTTACCTTCAAATTTACTACATTAGATTACACCACTATTATAGTAATTTTGTGTGTGATTGTAATCCAATTTTTTTTACCTTCCGTCACCTTTAGGTAAGTAAGGTATTGTCTTTGGTCAAAAAGTTTTTAATCAATAAGCACGTTTTAGGGCCCCTAGAATACGATTTTACCATTTTTACGATGTCTGTACGAATGTGTGTGTGTGTGTGTGTGTGTGTGTGTGTGTGTGTGTGTGTGTGTGTGTGTGTGTGTATGTGTGTGTGTGTGTGCGCACGTTTGTGTGTGTGTGTGTGCGTGTGTGCGTGCGTGCGTGCGTGCATGCGAGCGTGCATGCGTGTGTGTGTGTGTGTGTGTTTGTGTGTGTGTGTGGGTGTGTGTGTGTGTGTGTGTGTGTGAGTGCCTTCGTGCGTGCGTGCGTGCGTGCGTGCGTGTGACAAAAGTTTGCTCTGCGATAACTCTAATACATTCCAAAAATTATAATTCTTTCGTATTTCTCTTCGTTATATCCTCGGTTACATTCATATGAAGACAGGATTAGATTTTGGTTATAATTGGTCAACCGCAAGTACCCACATTTGAAGATTTTGATAGTTTTTTCTTGAAAAAACAATGATAAATAATATTTTTAACATTTAATGTTATTATACATATTAAAGAATATTTTATTCTCTATACGAATTGATTGCATTTTATACTTCATATTAAATGGATATAGAGTTAAACTTTATAAAGAAATTAAATTTCATAAATTAGCCAGCTATGCTATAACTATGTAAACAGCTACTATATTAAGAAAATTCTTATTGAAAGATGTCAGTGTCAAGTGCAATTGACAGAGTATGTTATAATTTTACTGGAAATATAGGATCTTTTGATAAAAACTGTCTGTATGGAATTTGTATAAAACACATACAACTGCCGGCAGGTTATGTATAAGAAATAGAATCTTTTGCAAGGAACTGTCTGTACGAAATTTGTAGATACAAAATACAAGGAACTGACAGAAGATAATTTGCTGGCTGCAACAGATTTTTTTTATTTATAGTAATTATTTTTTTCTACCAGTTATTTCGTAGGTTTAAAATTAAAAGGTTTACATCTTTCGCGGAATACTAGGTTCAATTATATGGGCCTTAGGCAAATGTCTTACTTGCCTTGGTTTAAATTAGGCCATGTATCCGAGTATAGTACAAGAGTTGAACGCTAGAACTGTAACAGAATATAATTTTTTTACTTTGTGGAAGAAATAATTAAATAATTAATTCCTCCCTTGTGCATGTCAGAAGTGCATGTTCAAAACTTAATAACAAACTAGAACTCTTAAGTATTTAATATTCTTAAACCAAGCAGTAATAATGAAGCCATCATGCATGCAACATTGCAACAAAAAACCCTGTTCGTAAATCTCGATCTCTGAAGTTTGAAAGTCTCTGGGCGATAAAATCTCCCTGAAACTGGAAACAAAACAGCCACGTCTCATAGCAACAGCAGACAACATTAGCATTTTACAAGAGATGTTACAAAGTTCAATATACCCAGCAGCAGCAGATATACGACCCCGCTAACTCCATGTCTTTATCAATGTATTGTGCAGTAGTTTCCAACTATGCTACGCGATGCTGAATAGTTTATAACCGCAGAAGATAATTGGAAATTACTTAGTAAGACATGAAAAATTCATCAGCCGAATTCGACATCACTACTTGCTGTAACATTAGATTCTTGATTCTTTAACCCACTTATTTGACAGCGATATTGATTTGTAACAGATGTTTATATAATGATATTTACAATTCATATGGAAGCTCAATCCGAAATATATTCGTGACATTTGTAACTGACCTATTTCTATTTCCATGTGTTCTGTACGTATTTCATTATTGTAATATTGTACTACAGTCTACAATCTTAGAAACATTGTAATACTTTGATTACAACGCTACAGATCACGAATCACCTCAACTACAGATAGGACACACAATATATTTTTCGAAATATAAAATAGTGACATCTACACTGTGATAACTTGGTCGGCTAGGTAGTATGTGACATAGGTAACATGTCATTATTAGTACGAGTATATTCCGTAACTTAACCACGACCGTGGTTATGGTTCAAGTGGTCAGGTTATGGTCACTGAAAAGTGGTTGTGATTCGGGACATCTTGATTAATTTGTGTCGGTAAAGCAGGGAACCACCCCGTCATTAGAAATAAGTGACAACATAAGTTTTGTCTATTCTTATACTAACGTAAATATTTATAGTAATTATATGTTTATACAATATTATTTATTATATTATAAGAAATTAGAATATGACCACAACAACCAAAAAAATTTGTGGTCGTCGTGGTCACGAAAAAGTAACCAAAACTTTCAGGAACCACATTTCGAAATTGAACCGCGATCCTGAAATTATGTTTTGGTTACATTACGGAACGCATAACCAGAACCTTGGTCACCGCGGTAAAGTTACGGAATATACTATATATATATATATATATATATATATATATATATATATATATATATATATATATATATATATATATATATATATATACTTATAAATGGTATGTTATTGAGCCCAGTATATTATCGGGTCGCTGTTGATCCCAGCATTTCTATATGAGATAGAAGAGTATATCTTATATCATTTTCTATATCTTTTCAACATAAATCAAGGCATTTGTAGAGGGGAAACAATTTCTGATGAATAAAGTTTTTAGATACTAATAGGACTCTGTTAAGCCCAATTATATAAACAGTACGTTAGTGAGCCCAACTGTATATTGAATATATTAAGTATACTCTATGAGGCCCGACATTGTTGCCACCAAATTATATTGCACTATTGCAGGGAGTACCTTAGTAGGGATCAACAACGTTACGTATCAGTGGCGTTTTACTTCTTGTGATATTAAGTTATAATAATATTCTTTCAATGGCAATTGAAGGAAGTAATTAATACTATCATAAATGATAAAATATATATTTTATTATCTTACATTAGGATTGATTTGTAGTTTACATAACATAACTTAAGAAAATTTCAAAGATTTTACAGTAATGTTTTATTCTATTTCTCACAGAAGAGAAGGAGCAATTGATTCAAAATATTTTTATTGTCCTTACATCCTATCTTGATTTATCGTAAAGTAAAGCGTATTTTTCCAAAAAAGAAATTAATTACTCCTTATTCAGTTCGATTTTTTAAATTTTAAATCTGAATTTACAATTTAAAGTTGTCAAAATGCAAGTTATTTATATTATTTTTGTCAGAACAAGTGTGTGGATTACGTAACCTTTCCCAATTTGACCGGGACAGTCCCAGTTAAAGTCCCGCCCGGAAGATTAAAATTTGACCATCTTCTGCGTTTTCTTACTATGTTACGTTATTTTATGTTTCTTACGAAAAGTATAAAATGTTATTTAGGTTGATATTCTTATTATAATTATCTCTAAGAATGCAATTTTCGAAGCTGATTTTTTACAAATTTTTGATGTATTAATTTATCAATACACACATTACAGTCACTTAAAGTTTAACATTTGTGCGTCCTTTTAATTATAATTTATATCATTCGAAAAATAAAATGTGTACAATTTCCAAAATATTAAATAAATTCTGTTAATGGCAGGCGAATTACAACACAAAATGCAATAACATGGAGAATTGTACGAAATCTTGTTCAGATTTTTCTGTAGGATTATCTGATAATTATATGTCTAATTATAACAGATTTCAGTGAAAGTTTAGAATTGATTGATTTACAAAGAATATAAAAAAAACAGAATTCTGAATTGTCTGATTTTAAAAAGAAACAAAACGACAAGCACAATAATAGTTTTATTTTATTTATTATTCTTATTTTAATATTATTAGGGTTTTTAATGAGAAAACATAATTTGAAGTTTTAAATGATGTAGTTTAAAACAAAATATCTTAGAGGTGATGGCATCGTTCTCTATGTACCGATGCAACCGATTTCTGAAGCTCCTCGTTATACGTTCCAACATTCGGGCTATTTCCTGTCGAATAAGATTCTTCAGCTGAAGCAGGGTAGTAGGACGGTTTTTGTAAACCTCTCTATAAAAAACCACATGACGTTAGAGTTATGAGGGCAATCAGGCTCGATCTAATGCCATATAATTTTTTTATGGGGATATCTCGAGGCAGACGTTTACAAACACCGTTCTACAACCCAGCTTCAGCCGCAGAATGTTTTTCACCAGTAAATAGCCCGAATATTGGAACGTGTAGAGAAGAACTTCCAGAAATCGGTTACATTGGTTCATTGAGAACGGTGGCCACCACCTTCAAGTTTTTTTGTTTAAAACTGCTTGATTTAAAACTTCCAATTATGTTCTTTTATTATCCAAAAACAAATTTTGTCTATCAGCAATATTTTTTTTATTCGCCTTCAAAAAAAGGAAATTTCTAGGCCCAGTCTGTATAAATAAATTTGTAAATTTTCGAAGCATATTATTTACAATAAAATCTTCAATTTTTTATAAGGGAAAATCAGTCGAAGAAATAAATTTATGGGATTCGAAAAGCGGCGAGTTTGATTTAATAAACAATATAAAGAAAAATGCACTTACACAGGGAAAAAAGAAGAAAATAACGGACAATTTGCTAATAATGACGGTGAAAAAATAATATCAAATAAAAATTTAGAAAATAAATTTGCTATCGGAAGCATACAAGACCCTAGAACTATAAGTAAATCACTAGAAGAAAATGACGATACTAGTACTATTGTTGAAATAAGAGATAAAGAGGAAGAAAGTAAAGGAAAGCCAAAATCAAATATATTACACATAAGATGGAAAAAATAGAATTGTTAATGAAGAACTATAAGAAATTATTTCAAAATAAAAATTGGGTAAAAATAAAAGCATGTATACAAGTGTTATAAAAAAAAGAATGTTTAATAAATAAAATTTACGAATTAGACTTTCTGTCCATCTTATACGCATTACGTCAATTTAATAAGCCATAAAATAGTTTATATCGTACTGTTTTCTAATGCAACATTTATTTGAACGATTTATGAACAAAAATGAAACTTTAACTCCTAGAACTTTAAAATTTTACTTTAAAGTCATAGGCCTTTAGAATTTCACATTCATATTGAATTTTTGAATCGTAATTTTTATTCATTAAAACAAACAAGAATCGTTGCTGGGAATTTCGAATAATTGCGCCTTAGGCTACTTACATAAAACTAATACTGCTACGAATTGCTGGAGATTTCTTTTAATAATTTAACAACTTTAGAAACCAGTATGTAATAAATTTATGTTATGTAATTCAGACGAAAAATGTCTTTAAGGTACTCGCAATTACGGCCTCGACTACAACTGTCTTGTACCTTATTCACTGTTCGTTCTAAGTACATAAATTGGTATGTATTAATTTTTTTAAACAAGAATTTCTTTTTATTTAAATGTTAATGTAAATTAAAATAAAATTATTTAAGAAATTTGTAGGAGTATCATTCATTTAATATGTAGCTTAGCCAATATTGCATACATAAATTATATATTATTGAGACGTTGTTAAGCCCGAACAGTGTTGCCATACTTCGGGCTTAACAACGTTATGTTCTTATCTATTTATATACAGTATATGGGTGCGGTCCGAATCACGCTTTGAGTACCGACAGCGCGCTAACAGTTGGTCCGAATCATATTTACAACGCTCACAGTTTGCGCTGTGAGGTGTATGACGTCAGAGGTGACGTCAACACTTCATGCTAACAGTGCTCACGCCCAAGAGGATAGGCAGCGTAAGCGCTGTACGCAGGTTTGATGTTGTTTACGCCATTGCTTGCTGAACCAACGAAATTGTGTATTAAGATGCAGTTGTTAACGTAGTAAAGGTTTTTTTTAGAGGAAACTAATGAATTGATCGAACTTAAACTCACAAATGACAAGCAAGAAGTAAGAGCGCTTACGAACGGTCCGAATCGTTAACGCATTCACAGTCGTCAGCGCGCTTATTCAATTCGGACCAGCTGTGAGCGGTCTGAGCACTGTAAGCTATGATAGCATGATTCGGACCGCACCCTATAATTTTTGATGACAGCGCCCCCAATATTACTTTTCATGAACTACTTCGTGTATATCATTGTCATAACCGGTCATTACTGAGCCCACTGAGAAATTTGTTTTATGGGATCCCTAACTGTTTCTCAGCAAACGGCGATGATATACACAGGGATACGCTGTTGAGCCTTTAATTGGGCTTATCAACGTACGTTCGGGCTCCACAACGTTATATTCATATATTCATCGGGCTCAACAATAGCTGTTTATAAGTATATATATATATATATATATATATATATATATATATATATATATATATATATATATATATATATAAATTGAAATTTTGAATTTTGAAAAAAAAAGATAATAAGAGAATTGAGTATAGATACACACATATATTTTAAACAATCACAAAACAATAACTATAAATTCATTTCTAAATTAAAATTAAAATTACTAGTCACTTAGACATACACTTCTATTTTAATATTTGTTTATATGTAATATAAAACGGTATTGAAAATGGTACATTTCGTCATTAAATATAAAAGTAAACGTCTATCTGCTTCTTTGCACTGCACTTTATATCAAACAGCACACCAAATGTTCATCAGCTTATTGAATTTCAGTTTTATATTACGTCAAAAAAAAAGCACACAGTTAATGCACTTTAAAATTGAAGAAATCACGAAATAAATCACTACTGACACTATAACTAAAACTATAAACTTTTGCAAATTGAATTACTAAATAATTAAAGATGTTAAAGCATAGGTTCAATGACATGTGTGATGACTTATGTGACTTTATAATACAAAATATTGCAAAATGTTTTCAACTCAAAGGTGACTGAATTCATTTTCTTAAAATTTAAGCACTGTCGCGCCTCTACAGTTTGCTTCCTGGAACTATGATAGTGTTTTGGCACATTCATTTAGTTGCAGATATATCGTCATTAGAGATATCTGAAACAGCAAAAGTCCAAAAGCCGTGATGACATAGTTATTTATTTTACTTTACCGGTTTCAGGATATTAATCCTTTGTTTACATGTACAAAAGTAGGCTGGTAACTAACTAATAACTGTATCTATACGGTAATATTATTACCATACTGACATACCAACCACAGTCTACAAAATGAAGATAAAATAAAATGAAAGTTTAATGCTCCTCATTAATAAATACAGATAACGTTAGTGAATCCTACGTAACACGGTTTACTTTACTCTAATATAATAAACATGAGGATAAAGCACATAAATTAAATATTTGTCATACTGAGGTATGTCAAAAAAATTATTGTTCTGTTTATCATAGCATTCTGAAATGTAGCATTAATAAAAGAATTTCAACAAATAATGTTTACTAATAACATCTTCACTCTCTGAAACCGATAAACTATTGAACAAACCATGGATGTTATGAATCACAATAAGCTTTAAATGTCATAATGTAAATTTTAATTAAAAAATCTGATGTGGCCAATACTATACCTCCCGCAATTTAATTTTTATTAATTTTAATAATACTTACATTTATGCTGGAAACTATTAAATTCATTTCCGTATAACAATTGTTCTATATACTATTTTCATTTTAATACGTTACTATTATTAATTTGAAATGATTAGTACTTTGACAGTGACATTTATCTGTCAGTTACATACATTTGAGATATAAACTGCGTAACCAAGGAGTTGTGCTTGTTTAAAGCGTAGGTCTGGGATTTAAATTATAGATAATTTTATAAATTTATCCATAATATATATATATATATATATATATATATATATATATATATATATATATATATATATATGTATGTATAAAAAGTATTAATGCCAACCTGTAGAAAATTTAATAATCTTTAATTTTTATGATAACATAAATCTGTAAAAAATAACATTTAAAGGTATTTTTCCAAGAAAAACTGTTTTGAGCTTCAAGTAAAGGGCAATTTTCGGTTATCTAATTTACACCAAAATCTAATGGCTTGTTTCCATATTCGTATAAGGTAGAATTACAAGGTTCCAAAATTTTATAAATGATAGTATATGAGTAGAGGATCCACACATACATACACACAGAAATCATCGTGAAAATGTTAAAATTGGATTCTGAGGTACTTAAAACGTGGTCATTTACTAAAATCTCGACATGCGATTTTTAGCATGATCCCTAACCTCCCTTGCCAAGGGTAGCGGGAGGTAAAAATTGAAGTTACAATGCTGAATGCTGAATTACATAAGTTGGTTAGGTAGAATATGTGGACTAATTACGTTATTATTTAACAACCCAGCCCAAATGTTTAGTGACTATAGGGCGCGAGCAGACACGTGACGCGAGCAGCCTTGAAGTGCTTAGAATCAGCTGATATGTGTGCGCGTGTCATTTTGACTTGAACAATGTCACTTCGACAAGACAAATATTTCGACTTATTTTAATTTTGAACTGTTCAAATGTTACTATTTTTAAGTTCATGTGTTGTACTGCCTGAAATTTGTAAAATATTAACAATTTAGCAGTTTAAAATCAAAATAAGTTAAAACATTGGTCTTGTCAAATTGACATTGTTCTTGTCAAATTAACATTGTTCTTGTCAAAGTGACACGCGCACACAAATCAGCTGATTCCAAGCACTTCAAGGTCGCTCGAGTCACGTGTCTGCTCGCGCCCTATTGATTTTGACAAGATGTTTTGCGTATTAAATGAATGTTTTTAGCTTTCCATTCAACAGTTAATGAGTATTTATGAGACCTGTCTCTGTAAATGTGGATTCATTACTTTTTATTTTATCAAAGAATAATGGTTCATTTTTTGCGCTATGCAACCATCATCTACAAAAATTAATTCGAAACTTCCTAGCAATGGCCAATAATAAATGCTTTTGTCTTAATTTTTAATTTGTTTTAGGTTTTAAGCTCTTGAATGAAATCAAAACCAATGCGCTGTAGTTATGCGCTGTTTTTTTCATAAACACAATTCAAATATTATATTAATTATAATTTAATTTTTGTAAGTGCTGTGCGTTTTTGGTTGTTGTATTATCGTTTTTACCTCTCGCTAACAGAGGTATGGAATTCATGCTAAAAATCGCATATCCAGATTTTAGTGAATAAGCACGTTTTTAGGTCCCTAGAATCTGATTATAACATTTTTACGATGATGTCCGTATGTGTGTGTGTGGATGTGTGGATGTTGGATCCACGATTTCTCAAATACTATAAGACATTTTTAACTACGGACTCCTCATTCTGGGTCGATTCTGTTCACATCTGTAAATCTTACAGATATGTAAATTTGTAAATAATGGACAAAATCGCAACGAAACCTGCGCTCTTATGTATAATTTTATATTAATCAACAAAAATAGATGCGTTTTTGTCAGGGTTTTAGAGATTTACAGATCTGTAAGACTTACAGATGTGAACAGAATCGACCCAGAAGTTATCTACAAGTAATATTATATCAGACGGCTCACAAATGACCATGAATAGTCATCTTTCGTGAATAATAGTTTATTTATTTTCGTACGGTTATGTGCAATTGGCGCTTCGTCGACGTCGAAAATGTATTGGTGTAAAACAGACTCCTAAACCACGTCCCAATTAACTGTCAAAATTCTTTCGCTATTTCAGTTAGAGTATAGTCTAACACACGATATTTTTATCTTTGGTTGATGTAATATTTTCTGTTTTAATGATAGTTAATTTACCAGCCAGTTTAACTAGAGATGAAAATACCGGGTCTTAATATGGATTTTAATCACAAAAGAAAGACACTGAATTCATCAGGATATCCTGGAACGACTACTTTCACACAAAAAGCGAACATAACATAATCAATTTAGGATGCTGCCGTTGGTGAATATTAAAATATTGCACAAAAAATTAAATTTCGAAGACAGTGTTTATATCTTTCCGCCCTCATTCTGTTAATTTCAGAACTGCGATGAAGCCCGTCATTAATTTATAATTAAGGAAGGAACTGAAGATAAATTATTCTCTTATGCGGGTATAATTCTCCTAAATACTCCTAAGTACTATTTTGTCTTTTATAACTAACACAGCACCACCTACAGCAAACAACCAACATCAAACAAATGCCGTCCGTCAAACACAAGCAAGTCGGACAAGTGACTTACGATAAAAATTCTCAGCAATTTAACAATTACAGCATTTGTAAACGCCGAGCAAAACAAAAATAAATTGCGCACAAAAATTGAATTACGTTCTGTAAAAACAAAAGCACTGCAGTGAATTTACTCCAGGACTACAAATGTTGTTTTGTCAGGAACAAATTCACATAAATTTTTACAATGGAAAAGAAAAAACTTTTCCCTTAGAGAATAAAAACTATATTTAGTGCCAAAAAACAAAAATGTTAGAAGGCAATGGCCTTTTCACCGGAATACGTTGACTCGTATGTGACCTAGAGAGTTAAGCAAGGATTAGTTTGATTATCTGGATGGGTAATCTCTTGGGCACAATGTCGTCTGCATTTGAGCATACTATTTGCGCAATTATGATAGTGGATCTGTGTGGTCAGCACATTACCTTCTACCAATATTGCATTCAAATAGATACACGTTTGTATTAAGTATAATTAATTCATGAACGAGCTGTACTTTCTCATTCATTTTTAATTACAATCTGTGGAAAAAAAGTTTTGAATACAAATGAATATTAACCAAAGAAACTGTGTTGAATTTAGTATTGTCTCCTACTTCACTTAAATATTTTATTTCGTTGACACTGGGTACAAAAATTATAACGCGAGCAAATCTTTCATAGTGATGCACAACGAGGCGAAAGTACTCTCGTATCTCGTCTCGTCTCGGTGCATTATGCGAGACGAGAACGAGAGCGAGATTGCAATTTAAAATTCGAGGCGAGATCGATATAACAACTGCGAGAAGCGAGAAATCTCGCTAGATTCTCGTGAGAGTCTCGCAATAAAAAGTATTTGTAACTTTATAGCTTTGATTCATAAATTCAATGAAAAATAGCGTACAGAGAGTGGAGTCAACGGTAATTCGTGAATAGAACAGGTGAATGTGAAAATGATATGAATTGACTATATTTTTTTGACTCTATTTAGAGTCGAAGCGGTTCCCAGTTTGCCGCTTTTTTATGAGTAAATCTTACTTAAATAGTGGCATATAAATGATAAAGTGTAGAACTTTTAATTACAAAAAATATTTTTTTATGTTTAATTAGTTTTACTGATGACAGAATGTATTAACAGAAGTTCGTATTGAAATAATTTGGTGACTAGAATTTAGTGTTTCGTCTCTTTATTATAGTTATACGACTGTAAATACACGGAAGACGGAACGATCGGCGCGAACTTGTCTTTTGTAGTTCAACTGATACGTAAATACCGAGGTAAATACATAGTGCGCAAGCACTTATTTTTACAGCGAGACTCTCGCGAGACTCTTGGGCGAGAACGAGATGAGACCAAAAAAAAAAAAAATGTGCGAGAACGAGAACGAGAGCGAGATCGAGGTTACAGATCCGAAAGCGAGACGAGATCGATATTTTATATTACTCATCTCGCCTCGCTTCGCGTGCATCACTAATCTTTCAGCACTTTCAAGTATTGCGAACGTAAGTTTTGTGCGTTAGGTTAGGTTATTTTTTGGCAGTGTTTTCCAAAGTTTATGTTACTACGTCTTCTTTTAAAAAAATCTAATCTTGACTAGGCAGCCAAATAGGCAAGTTTAACAATAAAATTATCATTCGTATACATATTCATTATGATTTTCATCAAGAATAATTGTAAGCTTGGTGTTGAAACATCTTTTGAATCACGAGATAGCCGAGGTACTTCTTTCTGAATTTTCTAAACAAACCTGTCAGTTTGACATAAGATATTGTCAAAAATGTTATCTAAAGAAATCAAAGTTTTTCTTCTTGAGTCTTATTTTAGAAATCGAAAGAAATTAGAAAACGGCGAATGTTAATAAACTGTATCCTTCTTTATTGTCTTTTCCCTTTAAAATTACATTTTAAGATCAATATGATAGATATCCTGACTTTTGAATTGAATAATGATCAGTCATACGTTTCTCTGTTCATAGCCTACTCCGAATTTTATTGAACACACTGTACAATAGTTTGTTATGTGGCAAGTGTGTGAAGCTGAAATTTTTACATGAGGGTGGAGATTGCGACATGAGCCGAACGCGAGTGTTGCAAACCACCCGAATATAAAATAGGCCTCACAAACGTGTTACATACTATACTTTTTCTACGACCTTGCAATAAAATATATTTTTTCTTCACATTGTCATTCTTTTAACGAAAAGCCTCTGTAATATCGACTTGTGTAATCATGGTTACCAACGTTACGGGGGTTTAACAGCTTTGTTTTATTAAAATACAATTTAATTTGTAATTATATTCATTCTATGTGTTAAAACTGAACTATTTACTTTACGCACACTGTACGTGAAGTAATACTTCAGCTTCATAGTAGCTCATTGCTATTTTAAACATGGAATTGACGGGAGGTTATGTGCTGGACACATCAGACTTTTTATATATAAGAAAGATGCAAAATGCAGTATTAAGAACTCTTTTATTCATCGGTATCTTTTTGTACATTTAAATGTAACAATTTTTAATGAAGTATGAAAACTTATTAAGTATTTTGATGTAACCCCGTAATTATTTATTTTGTTCTCGCCGTTTTTCACACTTTAAAGTCTCATCAGCTGAAAATTTGCGATAAGTATCTCACAGCTAATGCAAGAGATAGACTGATGGAGCTTCGTGCATCACACATGAGCACGCGTGCATCGTGTAAACACTCACGTCCGTCTGAGGCCTCTAATCGGCGCGCCGAACGTGAGAATCAAGCTACAGACATTAAACTACAACAAATAATTTCTACAGGAAAGATAGAGTTTAGCAGAATTTAATAAATAATATTACTGCTTTAAGTGTACATAATGGTAAGCAAGGAAAATTGTGCGGATGATAAATATTGTCTGCAGCAAAACTACGACGGCTGTCCAAAAATTAAAGATACAAAGGTACTGGTCACTTCTCCTCTTTCAAACGAGTGATCCAGCAGCTGACTAGGGCGAACAGTTTGATAGTAGCAGCCGTTTTTGGCGAAGAATCTCCTTTAAGCCTCATTTCCACCGAATGTTTTAATGCTGAATGCATAATAATTTGTTCATAAGGCTTAAGGCATTATAACAATTTACTAGGATACCATTTCCAGCTACTTTGTTTAGTGACTAATGGGGTATGTGACCATATTCGAATTTCAATATATATGTCATAAAATATAAAAACAAACCACTATAGCTTTTTATTATAATAATAAAAACGAAACATTAATTTGCAATAATCTTGTTATTATCAATTTAATGTTTTGGAGAAGGGATATATACCGTAAGTATGGTAGAATCGTGGACAAAGACAGATAGACTGCGGGAAGGAAAGAGACAGTTATAAATCAGCCTATCAACGCCGCGTTTATGTTGTGGTAGGCGTGGCAGGGTGGGGCATGATCACAGCTGACTATAACTGTCTCTTTCCCTCCCAGTCTAACCGTCTTTTTTCAAGCTTCTAGCATTGATACGTCACAAATCCCTTCCCCAAATTTTTAATAATTATTTTCTCGTAAACTGCGAATAATTAATCGATGTAAAAAAATACGGGTATTTTATTTTTTTGTCTAGTATCATATTATGTAAAAATAAAAATTTGGTCTCATACCCCATTCGACAGAAATGTCACAGTTTTTCCTTTTTACTTCCTTGTACGAAGTAAAGGAAGTATTGTATTCGCGAAAAATTTCGGTTTCCAGATTTCAACGGAAATATTCATTTTGACCATCCCTGAATCCATTCTGACTAATTTCGTCGTGACGTCTGTACGTACGTACGTATCTCACATAACTCAAAAACGGTAAGCCGTAGAAAGTTGAAATTTTGTATTTAGGACTTCTATAACATCTAGTTGTGCACCTCCCTTTTTGGTCATTACTTAATTTCCAGAAATGGTACTTTATTTGAAGCCTCTAATAGATTTTAATGAAAAACTATATTAAAATATAATCCAAAACTTTTCAAATTTGGTATATAAGACTTTTATATCAATTGGAATAACATAGCAGATTTTGGGTAAAACGTGCTAACCGGAAGTGATATATTACCTGAAGTTGTTAACAGTTTTTCTCGAATAAAATGGTTTCATTTTGATTTTAGAAATAAATGTTTCAAATAATAGTTTTAGATAATTAAATTCTGCATCTAGCACATCAAGTATTATTAAATTAGCTTTTTGTATAAGCGAGATATGTAAATTTAAAACTTATATACTTTTTGGTTTTTGTAATGAAGCTTGCTATGGATTAGGACAAAAAATAACAAAAAAATAAAAAATATATGTTAATGTCAAATTACGTCAAATACGTGCAATTTTATAATTGAGTCTATACTTCATATTAGTCTTTCGTACAAGGAAGTCGTGTGGTGTCCACATCAGATTTTTTATTCTTAACTCTAGTAGACTGCTATTGCAGCAGTAATTCTTCTTTGTTTTAATGTGCCATTATACATATTTTTCTGTATCTATGTCAATATCGAAAAATTAAAAAAAACAATAATTATAAAATAGACTGACAGTTGACAATTCAGATTACAAAATAAAGAAAGACAGATGACAGCTATGTATATCCATCTCACAATTACGCTTGGTCATTAAGACTTAAACCTTGGATTCTGCAAACTTTTGTTCTTACGCATTGCTCTTAATTCTTAAGCATTAAGCCTTATGCATTGCTGGAAATGGTAGTAAACTTTGCCATATGATAAACATTTTTACGCATTGCGCTTAGTTTTTAATTATAGCTCTTACGCATTAAGACAATCGGTGGAAATGAGGGTTTTACATTCACTCTTCCGCCAGATGCGAGATCCGCTCGATCATACGTTTTCCGCATGGGTCTACTGTGAATGTCGATCACTACTGTAAAATCTTAAGGAAACGTCGAAGCGCGATTCAAAACCGAAGGCAAGGAATGTTGATTTCTGCACACATGCCTTCACAGCCTCATACAGCGCGAATCACCAAATAAGTTTATCTGGATGATTTTCGATGGGCTGTTTCGGGCCATCCGCCACAAAGCCCCGATCTAGTACCGTCTGATTTTTGTCTCTTAGTTCATTTACATAAGAATCTGACAGGAAAAAAGTTTAAAGAAATCAACGGGTTCATGGTCTATGTAGAAAAATAGTTGAGATGTATACTTACACCCTCCTGTAAAATTTTGGAAATAATTTCTCTTTTCGAATTTTGGTAGCCTACGTATCTTTAATTTTTGGACAGCCCTCGTAATTTTACATGTTGACTTTTTGGTGGATTTCCATTCCTTGAGCGTCAGCCCATCTATTATAGTTAGAGGAAGCGATCTATGAAACTAACGTATGCAGGGTTTACAACCTTTTATGGAGGGTTGGGAATCTTGGTGATCAGTAGTGGAACCATGCCATATTGTAATTGATATTGACTTGATATATTAAACGACCAAATCATAGTCAAGTCAATTGCTATTTTGTACTATACCGTATTGATAATAAATAATTGATAAATGATTCGGATATCTTCGGCTTGGATTGATAAATCTACGTACATTTCAAAAACATTGTGTAGACACGCATGCGCATACAATCATTTGAATAACGAAAACCAAAAACGACTATTACGAGACTTCAATTTAATTCGCAGAATAATGAGAATTCAAAGTAATCAATTTATTTTAGATGATATCGTTTTTATTAATTTATTTCGCCTTAGAAAGGAACTTAAAACCAGCCAATATCTATTACACCTGAATTAAACATATTTACCGCGTTAATAATAATAATAATAATAATAATAATAATAATAATAATAATAATAATAATAATAATAATAATAATAATATATATATATATATATATATATATATATATATATATATATATATATATATATATATATATATCTATGAGTCCACAATCAACTCCAACTTCCGGGTGAAGTTGTAGATAATGTAGTATTAAACTACAGTGTTTAGGTTGAACATGCATTCGTTTATTCATCTAAAGAAAATTATTCAATATTATTATAGTTTTCAATATACTACGTATACTCAAGTTTTACCTAATAATAATACATTTACAAAATGACTTTGAACACTTTTTAGGTCATGTTTTTATTAGTAAAGCCGTTTCTCACATAGCATGAATACCGTAGTCCGTAGTCCAGAAAACGCTGATAACGTTACGACGAAAAATATTCTGTAAACTGTTTTCGAAGGTTGATTTCGTATTTTTTCTCAAAAATATATTGCACGATATGGTTAAAGCAACAACTTTATATTGTCGCTTTCTATCAAGTCAATAATTTCTACATATCAATAAAAATAAAGCAATAGCAATATCGTGTAGTTCCAAAATATTGAAATTGACAAGTGACCATGGGAAGGGGTAAAGTTGTAGTAAGGGGGACATATCAATGTCAATGTGGCGTGGTAGCACCACAAGACTCATATATTATTCGAACTTGAAGCCATTACTTTTAGGGTAAATAATATATTTTAAAAATCGCACTGAATTTTTGTATGAATTTTATAAATTGAAACAATATGTATAATATATAAGACAAAAATACAGAATCCCAGGGTCTCTATTCACAATTTTATACAAACACTACTGTAATAAATACTGAAACAACATTTGGTTTTGATGAATCTTTCAACACTGAAAAAGGTTTTCGCATGTACCTCGAAAATTTCCAAAAAAACTGTTTGTATTTAAAAGTTGCCTTTGAATTTATTGTAAACCCTAAAATATTTCTCTTTTCAATTTATAAATTGATGTTGGAAGAAGTATTATTATTTTAATACATATTTAAAAGTACATAATTACGAAACATCTTAAAATATTTTAATCTCTTTTCAATTTACAAATTGATGTTAGAAGCAGGTAATTTAAACCCATTATTATTTTAATACAGATTTAAAATTACATAATTATAAAACATATTGAACGCAAATTTCGCGTACGGTCCAGAACAGATAAATCTACATGACTCCAGGAACCCTACCCGCAAGTGCCATAAAACTTTATAACGGCCAATTGGCAGATTCTATAATGAGTTTCATAGATTGCTTCCTCCAACTATACTTCTGAAAATAGCACAAATTTCATATATTCAGACTAGACTAGATTATTTCCAACATTAATCGGAAAACATCAAGAAAATTAAGAACATAAGGAAACTATCAATAAATCCCGCACACCTACAAATATATCAAGAAATAAACGAGTGGCTCACCAACTTAATGGACAAAGTACCTGAATAACAATAATTTAATAACAATAATTTTCCTCATTCTTAGCACTTAAATTGTAAGTTTCCTAATATAATAATTATTCTCTACATAAGCAACATTTTTTGCGTAATTCCTAAAATCTTGTTGGAAATATATAGTTTACTGTCAACTCTACAACACTTTTGGAATGGCATACCAATACTTGTTGCGGAGTATACTATTCCTTAAAGCCCGTTTGTCACGATCTATAATTTTGGACAAAATTATGGACAGAATTCTGATAAAAAATTAAGAACAAATTTGTGGATAGAATTTGCTTCATAATAATTCAGGCTATAAACATGGATAATTTTCATAATATTCCATAAGTTTTGCTACCTACTTGCTCACGAATCCTAATTTATTAGTATTTTATTAAATTCATCAAAATCAAAAAGTGTACTGCTAATTGTCAGATGCCATAACACATTGCGTGCGCACTTTCTGTCTATAAGAATAGAACTTTGTGGGTAGAAAAAATCTTTGATAAATTTTTTTGTATGCGACCGTCTATAAAATTCTGTTTATAATTATGTCCGTAATTCTGTCCAGAACACCGGAACTTTACTTAAAGTAATAAGGAAAGCCGGAAATTACGAAAATATGATTTTCTATGTTCAATCCCTGTTTTTTCAAAAACAGAGTACTTAAGTTTTTTTTTTCTGCTTCTGCCGTTAAATTTTTCCAGGAATGAACGATTCAATTATATTAAAAATTGGAGTCCGTCTTCCGTTTCAACACACAATTCTTTTGTTCTCGATAGACACAGAAAATAGTGGAGCAAATTTTATTTCTGGTCGACCTCGAAATCCATTATTATAAGTTACAGAATAATATCGTAGACCTAGAGCGAGTATTTTGATTTTTGAGTTAGTGGTAAAGTGTATGTACTCATAATGTAAGTGCACTTGTGATAAAGTTTAATAAAATTTAATACTTGCACCCAACACGATACGCAGTCTAAAATTCTTTTAAAAGCTTGATTAGTATTAAGCTTAGCATCTGTTTGTTACTATTTTTCCCTTCGTGTGGAAAGCTCGGTACGCGTTCAAAAGCTGTAAACGCTGAACGCTCGATAGATATAAGCTAGGAGTGCACCGAAGTAAAGCCCAGAACCTGGAGTACCGAAGCGGTAACACTTTCAAAAGCGGAAATGTTTTAAACAAACAGCGCAGCACCAACACATAGAGCTGCGGACACTGAGGGGAAAAAGTATGGCACGGAAAAAGAGCAAGATTAGTAGGGCTTTTTAAATTAAAAAGTGAACTATAAAATTGTGGTCTTTATATTTGTTTATTTAACCTTAGAAATACAACGTGAAATTCATGTTACAATAACCACAATGTGGTGTCGTACGCAAGACCACTTTAAAGCTCGTTATTACACTTATTTCTAGGAAAATAAAAACTTTGTTATTGATTTATGATAGTTTTATTTATGAGTAATAACTATTATACATATAATAATAACAATAATAATAATAGTAATAATAATAATGTTTATTTACCCAACAGTTATCCATTTACAGGGTAATTTCATAATTAATAAATTGTACATTTGAATAATAAGAAAAATAAAAAATATTATCCCTCTTTCTGAGAATGTATTGCCAGTTTTGAAGGTTAAGAATTTTAGAAACATGCGGTGTATTCGATCTAAATGATAATTATAATAAGGAAACCAAATAATAATTGCATATTCTAGTTTATTCTAGTTTACTGAGAACATACGCAAAATATGTTTTCAATACAGAAATATCTTTGAAAAATATACAGACCGAGTCAAAAAAATTATTAAGATAATATTTATTTTTGGATTAGCCAATTTTACTTTCATTTTGGCAGTTGATTTCTTAAAATATAGTCTAATCTAATCCAAGTAACTACCTTTTTTCATAATAAAATGAAAATTAAATTTTAAATAATGGGATAGAATAGATAGTATAATCCAAAAATGAGGATTAGCTTAAACTTTTTTGCGAATCGTTAATTTTTATTAATCTAAATACTGGAAACTGTATTGGTTTCCTTTCCTATTGTTCTATTTACTTTTTTCTTTTTAAAACGTTACTATTATATTATTAATTTGAAATGATTAGTTCTTTGACAGTGATATTTATCTGTCAGTTACATACATTTGATTTGAATAACTGCGTAACCAAGGAGTATTGTTTGTTTAAAGCAAAAGCTCCGGGATTTAAATTATAGATAATTATCTATAATATAAATTTATCCAAAAATATGTAGAAAAGGTATTAATGCAAATCTGTAGAAAATTTAATAATCATTTTTATAGTAACATTAATCTCGAAAAAATAACATTTAAAGGTTTTTTCGAAGAAAAACTATTTTGAGCTTCAAGTAAAGTGCCATTTCCGGTTATCCGATTTACACCAAAATCTAATGGGCTCTATCCATAATAGAAAAAGATCGGAATACAACTTTTCAAAATTTTCTGAATGATAGTATTTGAGTTAGAGTGGAGGATTCACACACACACACACACACACACACACACACACACACACACACACACACACACACACACACACACATACACACACCCACACCCACACCCATACCTACACCCACACCCGCACATACCCACACCCCCCCAAAAATAAGGTACTACTTTATTTTATTTAAAATCATTTCCAAAATTTCCTGTCAATTCTTTTGGTAGTCAGAGTCCTACTAATGCAGTTTGAATGTTTACGTGTGACTATGTGCACGAAAAACTGCACGAATTCAATTATGCATATCGCTCTGGTAGCCTAGCAACACCGGCATAAAGACTATCACGTACCCCATACAAACAAATGCTATACAGCTAGTGCTATTCCATTTGCATATTAAAACTTTTACTTCTTTCTCTATCCGTCAAACATTCCTCATTGATATCATCTACATTCTCACTATATGAGGAACGAGGAAGACTAGATAATTATTTTCGTTAAAAACTGTAACAAGATAATGAGACTGAATTATTTTTCTGTAATTATAGTGTTGACAACTCTTATTAAATAGAATTGTCATAGTAATTAAAGTTGTGCAATTGTTAGAAACAAAAAGAGTGGACTTGTTTTTCACAGCCTGGGTCGATGGTAGATAAAAAATTTACAAGAAAATTTTTCTTAGAATAATAACATACATCCTCTATATTTTACGGTAATTACTACACTTTTAATTCGGCGACTGATTCAAAAAATAATTGTAACCTTATAACTTTATGATTCAATACAGTCGTATTATTTTCTTCAGGCAAGTAAGCATATTATGAATTTTATGATAATGATATTAGTATTTCTATCTTATCTTATACGATATTTACTAGACTCATATCTGCGAAGGCCATCATTGTAAAAGAGCAATAATTTACATTATACTTTTTTTGGCTAAATTCCTCAAACTCGAAATTCTAAAACTTTTTTGACGAAAAAACAAACTAGTTTTCATGCCGAATATTTCTAAAACAAATTAATTTTATTGCCCAAAATAATAAGTCACTATAAAATAATACATTTAAATAATGACATGTAAATACTAGATTCTTCCAAAAAAATGAAAAAAATTGATGAAAAATATCGAAAAATCTAAGATCTGAATGGTAAAACAAATTTAAAATACAATAACCTAAAGAGAGAAATAGTATTTTATGTACCAAGGGCGTTACGATGATGATAATGTCAGGAGGGTATGACGAGGATCTAGTCCCAGGGTCTTTGGTCCGAGGGATAGATGTCGTCCGATGGGCATTATCATCTAATATCGCTCGTGGTGCATACAAGATTTTATGTCTCACTAAAATATGTGAAATATGTTTTCATTTATAATAATTTTAATTACAATAATGCTTAAGCTTTGGCGATGCTAAGGATATTGTTTAATTGTTTTGTTTATTATAAACATTTATTTTTAAAACATCAACGGTATATATCGTTGGAGATAATGGAATGGGTGAATTTGATGTTTCAGAAGATATTTTATCGAAACGGTGGAAAGAAATTATTTTGAATGCTTCTGCATACTTTGAGGAAGTGAAACGCATAAATGTTCCCCTAATTATTCCATTCTCGTCTTTAGAAGATGTAAGTATTATATTTTGGGCGTTCGTTTTCACATGACAGATCGCAGTTTATTTCTTATGCAATTATTAAGGCCCGGATTACCCGTAAGGCCAACCTAGACCATAGCCTAGGGCGCAGGCACGGAGGGGGCGCACATCGAGTAGTTGGAAAAATGGGAAAACGGAAAGAGAGAAGTGCCTGCAGTTACCAGACGACGTAAACAGTCACATTTGCTTTAATTATACAAAATCAGTATAGTAAAGTGATTGATAAATCCTGTTGAGCTATGACAGTTGTCGAAGATTTTAAATAATTCTATTATTTATATACCGGGTGTCTACTTTTTATGAATCTTAGCAAATACAATGGTAAAATTTCATGACTGTAATTGCTGTCCTATGAATTTTAGAATAAAAGTGTAAATACGATAACTCTTCAGAATTAAAAACTGCGTCTAAGTCCAAAATTATTGTTTACATGCGTTTCATTCGAGAGATAGAGAAGCAAAAATAAAAGTTTTCAATGCGTTTATAGACTCACACTGATATAGAAAAACAATTTAATGAACTCAATAATTATTAAAACTCGGTATATATTGAGAGGGGGGCGGGTGAGGTCATGAATTTTGGCCTAGGGCGTAAAGAAAATTGATAATCACTTATTTCTGAATATTGTTACATTTTAGAGAGTTTGTACTGTTTTGGATGTGTCACTTACGACGGTAAATAATATCAAAAATGATTTCAAACGTGGATAAGTGTCGTCCCCAAAAAATTAGTGATCCGTCATCCGTCCAAAATCAATGCGAAACATGCAGTCTGCAATTCGACGTACTTACTAATTATATGCGTGGTGAAAGTAAATTGCTTTTTAAGGCCCTTTTCATAATCAATTTTAAGTATTATAATTAAATTAAAAATGATTCCTGATATCTGTTTCAAAGCTGTTTTCTTATTATATTAATTGTTGTAATCAATTAATATAATAATTGTAGTAATCAATCCGTATTATTATTGTAATGAATTATAATTAAAAAGAAAATAACTTTCATTATATACCGTTCATATTATTTCTAATTTAAAGTCCATAAACGATGATCGGATTATTGTGAGGGCATAATGAACTATTATGCCCTCATATAATGCCCCGGTTGTTAAATATATGTTTATATACACCGTATCATAGCAATAAAAAGTTCATAATACTTTAGTGAGACTCATTTATCTTCTCAAAAAAATCACAATATTTGACAGTTAAAACTTAAAACATCACTCATTTGTTTGTCTTTTTGTTTTAATTTTGCGGCTAAAACTATTAAACTGGAATTTTCATATTTAATTGAGTTACTAAACATACGAATTGAATTTTCTTTACTAATTTATAAGTATAATTTTATGTTCTACAACTTTTATTTGAAGAACTTTTTTCTAAAATAATTTAGGGGGCAACGCGCAAGAAAAAACTGTTTTACCATGTTAAATGCCTATGTAACGGATTTTCAACGCCAGGCGCAGTTTTTATATCTGACCAACTTTGGCACTACATTTTTTGATGTAAATGTCATATGTAAGTAAATTGATACCGCTAGTTGAATATTTTACCAGTGTATTTCGTATTACCAATATTCAGAAGAAAAAAATAAACACTGGTATTTCGCCAATTGTGTGTTAAATAAGAATTGCAACAACCGAACCACCGAACCTAAGAAAATAATAATAAATGACATAGTAGTTATTTATGTATTAAGGGCATAATCAAAAGATTATAGCACAGCGGAGAGCTATAAATTTCCCGAATGTTATAATCTTGATTATGCCCGTGGTACATACAACTTTTTATTTTATTTTGGGTCTCGAATTTCATGGATTCAGTAGATATATATTCGGTATCGTTGTGCCGGCGTTGTGCATTTAAAGTATGCTGTGGTTTCTAGCTGTATTGTTTGTTTATAACCAATTTTAATTTAGTGTCAAATGAAAATGAAAGATATCGATTATTCAAAAGAAATATCGGATGAATTTGAGGTTGTATAGGACAAGTTGGTTCCACAGAAGTCAAAAGACGTATACAAGAAAGGATAATTAAAGTTTTGCGAGTAGCGGTGTTCAAAAAATGTGTTTTATAAAGCTTATTGTGCTGTTTAACATTTATCTTATGTTGCTTGGCAACATTATAGGCCCTCGGGCGATAAAAGCCAAATTGCGCCCGCTTTTGAGGGCGAATAAACAAGTTTATTATTCCAAAATAAAATAAACTTCTTTTATGTTCTGATAGTATATCGTACCTTTTTTAAATACATTTTCTCCTCCTGCCTAATGTTGGAGCATTAGTTGCTCGTGCTGAACTAGCAATTACTAAGCGTAAGTTCGCATCGCATAGTATCGAATGCACTAACCATAGTTTGAATGTGGAATAATGATAGACATCGAACGTTCTCCCAGTTTTGTAATTTGATTTATAAACGATTCGGTCTAGTTGGAATCATGCTGCGTATATAACGGATTACATCAACATGAAGGTCATTCACAAGGCCTCGAAACATTACACGGTAATGTTGAATCATAGAGGAAGAAGTATAATTTATAGCAAATGTAATAAAATGTTGTAATAGCGATTTAAATAGAGGATTTCTACATGAGTTGTATTTATAATAAAGGTTACGTTATTGCTTCTGAATCATCATGAAGATAAATGGTATTTAACACTTTAAGGCCCGCGTTCTTATCGGCCTGTTGTTTCCTGGGACCACAGAATCCGCTGGCATATTATGTACGAGTATAACGTGCCCACGGGTGGACACGCGGTCCGACAGAAGCGAATCAAAATGTCCACCGGTGGCCACATGGGGCTCAAAATGTGAAGTATAATATATACCTACTAAAGAATCAATGTATTGTTTTGGATGACAGGTGGTTATTTTTGTATTATGTTCTGCTAAAAGTATTAGGGTGAGGTGAGCTGAAGGATCATAAAGAATTACCCAGAGAGTCCAGTAGGCGGGTAACTTAACCCTTTCGGTTCTAATGGGTCACATATGTCCCACATTTAAATTAAAATATCTAGAAAGAAAACTTTTTGTTCATTCTTCCTGTATAGGTTTATGTTCCATTTGCCTTTTCAATTTTCGCTCTTATCGTCAGTCAGCTGTTTATACGATCAGTTACACATAATTGGACGTATATGTCCCAATATTATACTTAGTGGTACATATATATCCAAAATATTATTCCTAATGATACATATTGTAACGTTTTTTACCTCTCGCTAAAATCGCACATCCAGATTTTAGTTAATACGCATGTTTTAAGGACCCTAGAATCCGATTATAACATTTTTACAATGATGTCCGTATGTATGTGTGTGTGGATGTTGGATCCACGATTTCTCAAATACTATAAGACTTAAGACATTTTTAACTACGGATTGCTCAATCTAACAATAATGGGAAGAGTTGGTAACAATTGGACAACCGGAAGTAGTAGTTACAAGAAAAAAAAATCATCTAAATATTATTTATCGAAAATTTATGTAAATACTTATATTAAAGAACGTTAAATTCATTATTCGATTAATATAAATTCATTATTATATCTCCTATAGATTTAGAGATAAAGAAATGCATATAAAATAATTTGATGTAAAAAATCTCTGATAAAACTACTTCAAGGCAAGAAATTCAAATGTGTGTAATGTCATTGTGAAAAATATTTGTATACTAGTGTCAAAAATATTTGTATGCTAGTGTCAAAAATATTTGTACATCATTATGAAGATTATGAAAATAAAAAACAGTCAAAAACGCAAAAGAATATACGTAAAAATGTATATAAAAGGAATTTGCGAAAAAATGACGAATATAAAGAAAAAGACAAGGAAAGTAGAAAAAGAAAATTTCAGGATATTAAATATAAAGAAAATGTATGTATTGTACATAATTTATATTAAAATATCCCATAGATTTTGCAAATATATGTGAGAATTATTTTGTAGTGAGACATGAATATATGGATTTGTATTTAAAAATATTTTTTATTTTATGCGTACAACCAGGTAAAATATCTGGCGAGAGGTTATGTGCTGGCCACATCAGATTTTTTAAAATTTATTTGGGTGAAGTGTAAATATTAGACAATTATTATTAATTAAAATAAGTATTTATTAAACTATAATGAAAATGACTATTACTAATATTGACCAGTTATTTAAAAAACACTAATTAAGACTAAAACTATAATTAACTAGATAACACTAACACTATTTATTTAAACAAATAACACGACTATTTATTTGTACGATCTTACTGATTATTTATTTCGACTATTTATGTCACTATTTATTTATTTAACCAATTAACTGTCCGCCTACCGACCTCCACAGCGTCTATATACTCAACTGACTAAACAATGTCTGTATATTCAACTGCTCGGACATAAGTCACACTTTTCACCTCACTGTCTATTTATGTAACTCTCTTCCACAGACTCAGTACCACTGAATTCAGCACCATTACAGAGTATCCACTTCCACTTGCCGTTACTGTCCCCGTATACCTAGCTTCCCAATACTCTTCAATACTACAGAGTAATCACTTCCCGGTATACCAGTAACTTTCCGACTCGCCGTTACTGTCCTTGTACACTATAGCTTCCCAGTACTCGTCAACATGACCGAGTATTCACATCCACAGCTATCCCAGTTAACCAGTAACTTCCCGAGTTCTCCACTCGACACTATACTGCATACGCAAACCACGATACTGCTGTGCTTCACTAACGCGCTCAGTGAATGTCTCTATATGTCTCCCCATGTTACTAACTAACTTCCGAGCATAGCTGCGGCCCTTTTATACAGCTGTCATTAACTTCCAGAGAGCTCTAGAATGTTCGACCGCATAATAACAATGAACACAAGGTTCAGGCGACCGGAAGTAATTAAATACTTCGCGGCTTGTTTGTTTACGTAGCTAGCGTGATTGAGTCATCGCTATACTTAGACGCTTGTTCAGCGTATTTTTTAAGACTGGGAAAAAAATTAAACTTCTTTGTTGCGTTACTGCAAAAAAGTAACTTTCAAATTAAAATGTTTTAAAACTTAATTTAAAAAAGTTGTAGCGAAATAATGATATAAATAAAAATGCCTAAGTAATAAAAAAAACAAATAATGTTTCCATAACAGAAATGTACGACGTAGAGAAATAATTATCATGTAAGTACTACGGATAGTTACGATCCTTATAACATTAATAACTATTTCAGGACTAGTTCCGTAAAGTGTTAATAGTACATTAAAATGTATTTATCGGCTTTCTTATCGGTTGCAGATAAAATTTCTTATTTATGTATTTTTTAATTAAAATACATGTTAATGTTAAATAGTAAAACAATCACTGTTCTTAGAATATCTTTCCTTGTAGCACTTTTATATTTAATTTTTTTTTTTAATGTTGAGAGCACATATCGGTTATGCATGGCTTATAACCCTTTGCATGTTATACTACGAGTATTGTATTCGAGTTAAATTTCGCAACTTTCGCCGTGATGCTAACTCTTGATAATTTATAAAAAAATCTGTTAGAGAGAAAGGTTATTATTTATATTTTTCAAAAAGTGATAAGTGTCTCCAAACATATGTAGTCTCAGTAATGACGTCAGATTTTAGGGATTTAATTTTCTAGCTTTTTTTTCATTTAAGGTGAATGGAACAGTTTATGAACAAGAACTTATCTTGTTAATTGTTGCGGTAATAATAGTTTATTATTTTTTATATTCATTTATCTTCCTCGACCTTTAGAAAACCTAGAATTAGGATACGCATCAAAACCATTTCTTAAAAATATAGTATACATTTTAAATAATTATGTTTCTAACTATTTCTAAAGAAGAAGATTTACCTTATATTTCATACTTTTCACGACAATATTAGCGAACAACAAAAATATCACAAATAAAATTTTCAAAATGTTAAACATGACAAAGTCCTGTCATACTCTAGGGTACCTTTAGAACCAGGGTATGGCCATGGGCCAAGATCGCCGCCATTGTCGGACTCATGTTAATCATACTGTGAACTCATTTCCCGATTAATTTGTAAGAAATGTGATATTATATTATAAAAGAATATTAGATTAGATCACACTATGAATTTATAAAGGTAATAAAAATTAATTTATTTAAGAGATACACAATTATTATTATTATGACATACATTTAGATGTTATGTAGAATATAGGATATGGGTTGTTATTATAACATTTAATATAATATCTGTAGTTCTTATTTACATAATAATTATATATTCTAAACTTACCTTTTAAAAAATTAAATATTTGTGCATAATATTCGTAATTTTTAATTGTTTTCAATATTGTCAGTAATCGTGGTATCTTAATAAACTACACAAGTAAATAAAATAAAAATATTACTTACACTTTAAATACTTATTAAAATGATATGTAAATAAGTTTTTCATTAAAACAGAAAAAATAGCCACGAAAATACATAATTTGCGCAAGAACAACACATATGACAGAGGGCCCGACAATGGCGGACGAAACGTGAGCCACACCATGGCCATACCCTGGTTATAAAGGTCCCTAGTCATACTCCACCTTCGTGCTCCACTTTATACTAAACAAGAAAATTAAATCCCTATTTGATCCCTATAACAAAAAAAATATGTCGTTATTAACTGAAACAGGTCGCTAAAATGAATTAGAATCGGTCCCCTGTTCTTTTTATATCTAATATGTTGTTTGTTTTTTTTTTCAGGTATGTAAGAGTACATCACTAGAAAAGAAGAAAAAGAATTTTATCCAATCGTTTAATTCCTTAAAGGACTTCTGCTCTTTTCAACTTTAACAACTTATCCAATTTATCGTAAAAGGTAAATAGTTTTCTTTTAAAAAAGTTTCCACCATCACGTATAAAATACTCATATTAACTGCTATCAGCTTTATAGCTTCTTACTGATTATGATAGGAGGTAGTATACTATGTGAATTATTTATTTTGTTAAATAACAGTCGCTTAGTGCAACATTTTCCTAAAAGCTTCGACGGAAGAAAAGGAAATCCTCCTAACTAAATCTTGTTCCATTTCCTTTCAATTTCCCGTAAATAAAGGCGGGTTTTCGACGGTCAATACATTGTTAAGCAATTACTTTTCACTGCGACAAACACTGCCAAATGGACGTAATTCGATTTCCTATATATGACTGTTTATTTACTATATGCCTGGTACCTAAAACTAACAAGAAATATAGGAAGACATTCTACGATGGAAAAAACGATTAAAGACATCAGTTGCTAGAAATATAATAGAATTGTATCAAAGAATTTATAGAGATTCGTTTTTATGTATAAATAGTATTTCCATTAATTTATTTATTTAATCGTATCCAGCAAGTATATACAGTGTGAACACTGAAAACCATGACATAGGCGTTTAAAATGCGAAAACAGTTTTTTTACAAATATCATCTGTCCCGCAAGACTATAGTGGGAGTTTTTGAAATGGTTGAATAGAATATTTTATTTGGCATCGAAGAGTATCTAAATACTTCTAATTTAATAGTTTATTGTTGAAATATTTGCGAAAATATAATGCAGTTTGACAGTTATTACTTATAATTTATTAAAAACAGCAATCATGGAAACGTATTCTGTAGCTGAATTGGTTAGATCGGGGCATCGTAATAATTATTCACGGGTTCAAATCCTGCCCGCCTCATATTTTTATTATTTTTAATTTATTTTGTAAAATGTATTATTAAAGAAATTACAAATTAAAACATAAAGTATGTAGTAAATCAAGTATTTTATAGAATGCATTATTCTTTTATTAATTTTAATTTTATAAGGTGCTTTAGGTATAATTTTTTTTTTATTTTATTTCTCATAGATTTATTTTATAAAATACTTGATTTACCAAACAATTTAGATTTTAGTTTTATAATTTTTTTAATATTACATTTTACAAAATTAAAAAAAAACATAAAAATATAAGGCGGGCAGGATTTGAACAAGTGAATAATTATTACGGTGCCCCGATCAAACCAATTCAGCTATGGAATACGTTTCCATGATTACTGTTTTTAATAAATTAAGTAATAACTTGAAAATTGCATTATACTTTTGCAAATATTTCACTTATAATTAGGAGTATTTAGATACTCTTCGATGTCAAATTAAATAATCTTTCTAACCATATCAAAAACTAGCCAACCCAGGTAGAGTAGCGGTAGCGTTATCGCTTCACGCTCCAAGGGTCCCGGGTTCGAATCCCGGATAAGGCATGGTTGTTCTGTCTTTCACCATCCCATCTTCATTAACCCAAGGTTAGAACTTCGATGTTACAAAAATATAAGCGAAAAATTGACTCACCCCCATATAATCATGAATTGTAATAAGTTATATAAAAACTTTAAATACAATAAAGAATTATTATTATTAACCATATCAAAAACTTCCACTATTGTCTTGCGGCACAGATGATATTTAAAAAAAGTGTTTTCCCATGTTAAACGTCACGGTTTTCAGTATTCACACTGTATATATAAACAAGTATATAAAAAGGAACTCAAAAGGGAAAATAATGTTAGAAACCAATGATGTTGATGTTTCTCGGAGGTATGTCTATAACTTGTTGGAAGATTATCTGGTGTTGCAGATATCATACTGGTTAAAATCCAGTACCCAGGGCCGCAACGAGGACGCTTCTGCTTGGCCCATTTTATAGTAAATTTTATTTTTGACAGCTGTCAATTACTTCTCCAAATTTTCATTCAAAATTTTTATTTCCAAAAAGTAGGTACTATAACACGCAAAATTTAATAAAAGATTGAATCCACTTGCAACATGTAAAATTGTTAAAATAATCCAAAATTTTGTAAGAAACACCAAAAACTAACAAATATTTCCATTAATAACAATAATTAATATGTTGAATTATAGATTACGAGTATTGGGACGTTATTCTCTCTTGGTGAAATATTTCTAGTAAATTAAATGAAGTTATAATAAAATATTGTATAGTTTCCACAAAAGTTATAAAATTATAAATTGTAAAATACATAAATGACACAACAAAATGAAATATAAAATGCAGTACAAAACCCAATACACTAGTAGGTCATTTATTTTATATTATTTATTTGTATTAGGTATTATCTCTAATTTCTGTTTCAGTGAACATTTATTTATTAACTTAAATTGATAATTGTCATTTGATCATAAATTACAAATAATATTAAAAATAAACTAACCTTACTTGACAAATAATCCGTTAGACATTTGTTAATTTTTATCTCAATTCCACGTCTATTGTTATTATTCAGATGATTTTCGACAATTTCATAGCTAATTTCTGCCATTACAAAGCATGAAAATTTAATTTTGCTTGTTGATTCAGATGTAGAATTTTATGCTCTCCAACTTTTATTTGAAGCTTTTTTACCTAAAATAATTAGGGAAGCAGGAAATTACGAAAATCTGATTTTACATGTTACGGTGTTCGAGTCACTACACTATATGTATATACAGGCTGTCCGTCTAGAAATAAACCAGGAAATATCTCGCTTATTATTCCTATTAGCGATTTCAACTATATAACATAAATTATAGTATGTTAACTCCTCTATAAAATTTCGGAAGAAAATCAATATTATTACTTCCAGTTTTTTCAAATGGAACACCCTATTTATTTTCTCAAATTTAAAAAGTACATAAAATTTGCTATCCAACTGTATAAAAACAGTCATATGTTATATTATTAAAAAATAAAATGGCGAATGATTAAAATATTAATTTTTATTAAATGTAGGAGGCATTGCAATACAAATTTTTTGAATAAGAAATTTCTAATGACATGAAATAACAGATATAATAATTAAATATCATATTAAAGTAATTGTACAGGGTGTAAATCGAAAAGTGGAACATAATTTACGCTTGTAAGCTGTATGTAGTACAAGTATACACTCCTGAAGTTTGGCACATTTCTTCTGACTCACCTTGTATATATACATATCATTCAATGCAAATTAATTAAAAAGTGTATTATTTCAATTCGTGGAAATTGATACCCTCCACTTTTTTCCCTGTGAAATAACACCCAACGTTTAATTCTTATTGTGTAAATAACTAAAATGATTTTCAATTTTAAATTTAGCTCTTTATCTTTTTAGAACCATATTGACAAAATTATAAAACGAATAAAGCTTTATAACAAAGAAAAATTCATTATAGAATTAATAGAACATTAATTTAAAAATTTTCTTTCTTTGAATTGGGTTGGAAAAGGACACCCGCTAAAATGACAACCCTTATCTCTTTCTGGCAAACGCTTAATTAAATTATGTGCAAGTCTGTCCAGTTTTGATTTATAGGGCCTTTAATAATTCTAATTAAATATTTACCCGGTAGTGGCGTTGGTTTTGCGATGCTGTCCACTTCCGTTTTCCATCCTTCTCCCTATTTATTACTACCCTTATCATTAGACAGAGATAAGCACCCGGAAACGTCAAGGTGCGAAGAACATTGCGTGACTATTCTACCCACATCCGCGGTTTTAGGGAATATCGAAATTTACAGTTGGTAAGATCAGATGACAAAAGTAGCTGGGTGATGTTACAGTTTAAAGGTGGCTTTGTAAATGAGAGAGACAGTAAGTAATATTATACAAACGAGGGATTTTCGTTTCAGAATATAATACTGTTGTTTACACAAGTGGACAACTCCTTTGATATTTGAATTTTGCAAAGGTAAACTGTTCATTTTGAAACAATATATATGTTTGCTTTGCTCTAAATTACTTGTGGCCCATAATATCAACGTAAAAATCAAGCATGTGGACACAACGAAAGTAATTAAATAAAGAGGTATATGACAAAAAAAAAACTGTTTTTGTATTATAATCACACTGTACCCTTTTTTATTTATTTGAGTGAAGTGTAAAAATCAAAGAATTATTATTAATTAAAATAGATGTTTATAAAACGATATATAAATATTAAAAGAATAAAAATTACTATTACTATGGTTAAACAAATATTAAATACTAATTTAATACAAAGAATAAAATTAATTACTTAAACACACTTAAAAACATTTATTTATTTAAACAATTAATACGATTATTTATTTTCACGCTATTTATTTTACTGTAATCTCGTACTTTTATTTAACGAATTGTTCATTTATTTCACTACGCGTTCCAATCTTAGACTGCCAGTCTGTTGCAGACGCTTGTAGACTGTTACGCGATATTTATATCACTATATTTATGACACTATTTTTTTATGTCACTGTTTATTTATGTCACTATTTATTTCACTATTTATTTATATCGCATTCAACTATCCGATCCAGTATCCTCAACACTACCGAGTATTCACTTCCACGGCTATCCCAGTATACCAGTAACTTCCAGACTCGCCGTTACTGTCCTCGTATACTATAGCTTCCCAATACTCGTCCACACTATCGAGTATTCACATCCACAGCTACCCTAGTATACCAGTAACTTCCCGAGTACTCCACTAGATACTATACTGCTTACGTTTACCACGAGACTGCTATGCTACTAAACTCACTATCTATGTAACTGCTCGTCTACTCAACTCAGCTGATTATGTGAATGGCTAACAGAACTCCCACAGCCTCCATATACACAACTGAGCTCCATAGGCGTCTGTATACACAACTGAGCTCCACAGACTCTGTATACAGAACTGCCCGAGTTCACCTTCCCTCACGGGTCTTTATTCGTCGGCTCGCTCAGCTGACCGTCTTCACTAACGGAATTCACTATGTAACCATGTATGTGACTATCTAACTCTTCGGCATAGATGCTTCCCTTGTACATAGCTGCCATTACCTTTTAGAGAGCTCTAGAATATTCGACCCCATAACAACAACGAACACATAAGGTTCAGGCGACCGGAAGTAATTAAACAGGTCGCGACTCGTTTGTTTACGTCGCCCGGCTGTTCGCGCGATTACGTCATCGCTATACTTAGAGGCTTGCTCAGCGAAGCGGCGGTGCTCACACGTTACAATATAACCAGGGAGAGATGCTCATTTTTTTCTCGAGGAATAATTTGAAATCCTAGGCTACAAAGCACCAAAGGAAAAATAGCCTTCTCTCCGAATTTATACGCTTCAACTGAAATTTCCTAATCAGAATTGAACAATACTAATGATTGTTAGGTTAGATTATGTTACGGATTGTATCTATTACGTCGTAGTCAGATTGTAAAATTCGTCTTTTTGTAAATCGTCTAACATTTTATAAACTGCGGCCAGATTGTCAAATATTCGTTGGCTTAGAGTTATTTTACAATATTTGTTGGATTGCTAGACGTTTTATAAAATGAAGAACAGCTTAGCTCCATATTGAAATAATTCTTCTTCTTCTTTTAATAGGCTATTAGTTTGTTATATCCAGATTCATCTTGGACTATCTTCGGAAGTTGTTACCCAGGAGTCTTTCCATCGTTTGGGGGGTCTTCCAATCGAATGTTTGCTCTCTGGTTTTCCATCGCGAGCAATTTTTGCTATTCTGTCATCTCCCATTCTGGATATGTGTTGGTTCCATTCTCGTCTTCTATTTCTATTCCATTTTACAATGTCCTGCGTTTTGCATGTTATTCTGATTTCTCTGTTACGTTTCCTATCTCTTAACCTATATCCTGCTATATTTCTCAATATTCTCATTTGTGTTGTTCTTAAGATTGTTTTTGTTTTTCTCGTATCAGCTCTTGTTTCTGCAGCATATTTTAATATAGGTCTATGCATGTTTTATATATGCGCACGTTGGAGTCTTGATTCGTATGTATGTTTTTCCATACGATTTCATTCATACTTCCTGATATTCTGGATGCTTTGTGGAATTGTTTTCTTACTTCTTTTGTTCTATCTAGGCAGTATGTAATATCACGTCCAAGGTAAGAAAATGATAATACCTGTTCTATGATTTCATCGTTATCTGCTAACTTGCATCGTATTGGGGTTTTGGATGCGACAAGACTTTTTGTTTTTGGTACAGATATTTTCATATTGTATCGGGTAGCTGTTAAATAAAAGGCGTGAAGGAGGCGTTGCAGGTCATCTTCGTTCTCTGCGACAAGAACCGCATCGTCAGCATAGCATAATATTTTTATTCTATTATGATTCAGTCTGTAACCCAGGCCAGTGAATTTAACATTCTGTATTATTTTTTCCATTACGGCATTAAAAAGTAGCCTCAAAGAGTATCCTTGTCGTATGCCAGATGATATTTTTATATTAGTTGTTAATTAATTGTTGATAAGGAGCTGAGTATGGGTATTTAATTCTTTGATTATTTTTATTGCATTAATCGGTGTTTCGTATTCTATGAGAATCTCTAAGACATCGCTTAACTTTACTCTGTCGAACGGTTTCGTTAAATCTACGAAGCACAGATACGCTGGTTTTTGGTATTCTATAGCCTTTTCAACTAATTGTCGTAAAGTAAATATTGCATCCAGTATAGATCGATTTTTTCTGAAGCCATCACCGATGGGAACATATATTTTTACTGTATCTGCCAGTATTTTTGTGAATAGTTTCATGGAACTATTGAGTAGAGTGATTCCACGATAATTCTCTGGACTTTTCTTATCACCTTTTTACCTTCCGTCACCTTTAGGTAAGGAAGGTATTGTCTTTGGTCAAAAAAATCGGTGGTGAGTATTTGATGAATAAGCACGTTTTAGGGTCCCTAGAATACGATTTTAACATTTTCACGATGATGTCTGTATATATATATATATATATATATATATATATATATATATGTGTGTGTGTGTGTGTGTGTGTGTGTGTGTGTGCGTGTGTGCGTGCGTGTGTGTTTGTGCGTGAGTGCGTGCGTGAGTGCGTGCGTGCGTGCGTGTGTGACAAAATTTTCTTATGCGATAATTGTAATAATAAATTTCAGAAATTATAATTCTTTCGTATTCCTCTTCGTTACATCCATGTGAAGAGCTGATTAGATTTTGTTTAGAATTGATCAACCGGAAGTACCCTCATTTGAAGATCTTAACAGTTTTTCTTGAAAAAACGATGTTAAATATCATTTTTTCACATTTAATGTTATTATAAATATTAAACAATATTTTATTCTCTGTACGATTTGAATGCATTTTACATTTCATATTAAATGGATATAGAGTTAAAAAATTATAAAGAAATTAAATATCATATATTAGCCAGCTATGTTATAAGTCTGGAAACAGCTGCTACATTAAGAAAATTCTAATTGAAAGGTGTCAATGTCAAGTGCAGTTGACAGTATGGTTGTGTTATAATTTTACTGGAAATATAGGACCTTTTGCTTTCTGTATGGAATTTGTACAAAATACATACACCTGCCTTAAGGTAATGTACAAGAAATTAAATCTTTTGCAAGGAAGTTTCTGTATGACATTTATACAAAATACATAGAACTGACGGAAGGTAATGTGCTGGCCACATCAGATTTTTTAAATATTGGGATTGTAATACTTTCTTTCCATTCAGTTGGTATTAATCCGGTGTTCAGTATTTTTTGGAATAAAGTTGTCAATTCATCAATCAATTTTGGTCCCTTATATTTTAGTAGCTCATTAGGTATATTGTCTGGTCCGGGCGCTGCAACGGTGTCTCGTTGAATTTGGATTGCATCATTCTGGGTTTCGTAGATATCAATTTCTTGACTATGCTCTTCTTTATGTAATGAATTATTGCTTATAATTAAGAATATTTGGACATTGTCGCATGCAATTTCTCTAAAGACCCTGCAATAATCTAACCTAAAGCATAAAACTTTTAGATTAGGTTATGTTAAGTTATATTTAGGCTGATCAGTCGTTTTACAAAAAGCTTAGAACTTTTATAAAACGTCTAGTGGTCTAGCCAGTAAGTCAACGAAGGTTTGAAAATTTTAGAAATTAGTAGTCTTTGAAGTTCGTACACTCTCTCTACTCTCGTGAAAAATATGAAAGAAAATGGCACTAGATTATGAAACTCAATTAAATGTTACATTTTTATACAATTTCAATTTCAAGGAGCAAAAAATATTGTAATGATATCATATTTATATTCGCAATTGAATTTTTTCTGGAAATAGCAGCAAAGGAGACAAATAACTTTTTAATTTAAAGTAGGTACTTGATAAAAAATGCAAATGTTAGAAATAAATCATGTACGACATTTAATTTCGACACGCTTTTGTGTCGTTAAATGTGCATTTAAAATTACATACATAGTTTTTCATAACATCAGACCATAGACTTGCAAATTTATTGATGTTTAATGCATACATCCGCTAATAAAAAAATATATATATTTTGTTGGAGTAGTGTTTTTCTCATGTTTATATTCTGCGCAATTTTCAGTTTAACAAATAAACATTTCGTTTGAAGTTCTACGAATACTCAATCACGGGAATTAAGCAAGGAATAGGGTATTCTCTGAGGATTACTAATATTAAAAAATTATTAAAAATATTAGTGTTGGTAGGTAAACAACAGGGAAAAAACAAAAAATCATAATATAAATTGATTGTTACAAAAGATATAAAGCATTTCAATTTTGCTGATGTACTAGATGACCTTCCAATGGGAGACCAGTTGAAATCCCTACTCCATGTTCGAATGTGATAAGACGCAGCATGAACCACTGAGAGCACACCGCTGGTACTGTACAACTAGTACGTCACTATCACGTGACACAAGAAAATCAAATTTTAAAAATTAATATCTCGCTTATTACCAGGAATTTTTTACTCGGGTTTTCACAGATACTCTTAGATATAAATGTTCTTTAAGAACAATAAATAAAAAAAATATGAGAGAATACCCTATTATACTATTTCTTATATATATATATATATATATATATATATATATATATATATATATATATACAGGGTGGGGCAGAAAAACCTATCCGATTTCAAATCCCTTTTTCCCAGAAGAGGGAGCAGGTAGAGTAGTGGGGTAAAAACCGTTAGAAAGCCGGTTTTATGCCATTTGTCAGTAGTCAACATGCCTTGGTCTGGTGAACATCGTGCTTTTGTTATTGAGCGGTTTATCGAATGCGGCGGTTCGATAATTGCTACACAACGTGCTTTTCGAATTCATTTCGGGCTCGGGCGTCATGATCCTGTTCCACATCACGCTACGATTAAAGTGTGGGTGTCAAATTTTAGACAGACGAGTTCAGCATTGAAAAAGAAGTCGCCTGGACGTCCCAGGACAGCAACAGGACCTGAAAACGTGGCCAATGTGAGAGCCGCGATTGAACGTTCCCCGCGTCGTTCGGCGCGAAAACATTCGCTCGCTTTGGCGATTTCCAACCGCAGTATTCGGCGCATTTTGCACCGGGACCTCAAAATGCATCCCTACAAAATGGTTGTTGCACAGGAATTAAGTGAAAGGGATTTTGAAACCCGTACGAACCTGTGTCGCGATCTCCGAGAACTCCCAAACGACGATGTTGTGCTCTTCACGGACGAAGCCCATTTTCACCTTTGTGGTGCCGTTAACAGGCAGAATTTTCGATATTGGAGTGACGAAAATCCTCGAGAAATCCATCAGGAACCCCTCCATAGCCCAAAAGTGACTGTGTGGTGTGCTCTTTCCCGCCTAGGCGTCTGGGGGCCTTACTTTTTTGAAGAAAATGGGCAAACCGTAACGGTCAACAGCGAGCGCTATTGTTTCATGCTGGAAAATTTTCTTAGACCCAAAATGGAAGAAAATGGCGTGGAAAATGTGTGGTTTCAACAGGATGGTGCAACCGCCCACACATCGCGACGATCAATGGACATTCTCAGGGAACTGTTTCCCGGTCGCCTCATTTCCCTGAGAGGTGATCTTGGCTGGCCGCCGCGCTCACCGGATCTCACCTCAAATCGAAGGTTTACCAGCATCGACCAAGGACCCTTCTTGCTTTACGAAGGGAAATTGCTCGGGCAATTGAAGAAATTCCTGTGGAAATGACGGTGAAAGTCATGGAAAGCTACCGCGAGCGCCTAAATCAGTGTATCCGCTCCCAAGGACGACATTTGAGTGATGTGCTTTTCAAAACTTAAATTTAAAAATGGCATAAAATTTGCGATATGTTAATAAAAATTTTTTTTGACAAGTTGAGTGGTTTTAATTTTATAACGTTTTGAAATCGGATAGGTTTTTCTGCCCCACCCTGTATATATATATATATATATATATATATATATATATATATATATATATATATATATACAGGTGTAAATAAAATAATAAATTTAACCAGTAATATAACTCGACAATATTTCTTAATAACTTTTTTTCTAAGTCTTTTAGATTTTGAGTTAAAATTCTTTAAAGATTTGCTGCATATTTCGTTACCCGCCTATGGAGAACAAATGGCTGCTGCCGTATTCAAGTGGGATACAAACAGCTCAAAAATTGTCGGTTATCGGGTACACTTACAGTCACAGTAATTAATAAACGAATCAAGGGAAATAACATTATTATTAATTAATACGTAATAATACAATTTTTAAAATAAATAAATTTAAATTTTGGATAACAAAATTATAAAGTTGTGTATTAAAACAGGATTTTAATCACCTGGGAATAGTGTGAATAGAGGAAGACAAGGAGGGACGCGGTAACGAGAGGAAGAGCAAAAGCATAGTTATTAGGTTATGAGATGATTATTTATCGTCGGCAAATCATAATAGTTTAAATACGTTATTCAAAAAATGTAAGTACAAACTTTTGTCCATTTAAAAGAGGTACATGAGTTCCAATAATTAGTCGTCCATTTATTGTTCCCCAAACATTTTTTAATGAAAATTTTTACAGCATTTTCGTCTGTCGAGATGTGTATTGTGCATAATAAATACACCTTCTCAAGTAAATTCAGTCTCATTAATGAACATTATGAGCCATTCCCAAAATTGAAGTCTGTTATGTGCTGAAAACATAGAACTTTTTGCACATGTTATGGATATAACTGTTGCTTTTTTTAAAATTGTCATATGTGACACTCCGTATTGTGATGTGATAAAGATGAACAAGATTAACAAATGTGCGAATATTAAGAACAGAATGATTTGGTGATGATTTGGAAACGCTCCGTGTAAATGCGTTGGCAACTCCATGACACTGTCTTTATGTCAACCGTGATGTCAAGTAAAATACGAGTAAAAAAATAATAAATAAACCATAGGTCTGTGTACTCGCATTTTGACAGAATTTTACCTTATAAACAAGTTTATTACTAATGTCAAAATTTAATTGCAACAATTGACAGGACTGTCAATTGCTAAAACAAAAATTTTCATAGCTATTGCTACTGCATTCAGTTATCGTAAAAATATTAGGAACGACTCGTCAATTTACAGGGTGGTAAAAATGCTAAAAAAATATGCGATTTCGAGAAAAAGTTATTATGAAATATTGTTGCTCTCGCCGTTATATTACTGGTTAAATTATATATAATTAGGTTATAATAATTATTGTAAACATTCGGCTAGACGTCAATATACCTAACCCTCCTACTTTTACATTTCGACCAGTCCAAGTACAAATTTTAGGATCTGCGCATACAACATACAAGGTCAGTATCAACTTAACGCGCGCTATAACTTCATTATTGCAAACATTATATAAGATCATTTTATTATCATTGAGTCACGAGTCTCTGTGAAAATTGTTACCTACAACCAGTGGCGTACCTAAGTGAAATGGTGCCCAGGGCAAGGGTCGTAATTGCGCCATCAAGATTACTTCTTTCTCGCTTTAGTGTAGCGAGATATGTGGCATTTGTATTGTTGTTGAAATTACTTAAGAATATATATATATATATATATATATATATATATATTCGTAACTTCAACCACGAAAGAAACAGCACAATAACAAAATAACTATCAATATACGGGTGTTCCGCGACTCGACCGACAAACTTATACCATATATTACGATCAAAAAACGTTATATGACCTATAGATGAATTCATCTTTGTTTCGGAGATATCGAAGGAATTTAAAAAAATTATACAAGAAAATTTATTCATCAATGGATAGCTAATTAACATATTCGGCGACGGCGAGTGGCACAACGAGGTCTAACAATACATATCCACGAATTTGGTCTGCATGATTTTTACATCTGCATCTTCCTTGTCTTCACTGATACAAAGGCATTAATAACGTGCTCGAAATCAGTCTTTTCCGTTTCGTTCCTTTCAAAGCTCAGCAAAGCAAGATCACTTAATCCATCTTGATCCATGGTGGCTCTCAGAAAATTTAAGATCAGTTTTAATTTGCTGAAAGATCTTTCCCGGTTTTGACAGAGACTAAGTCCAATTTCCAGAGCTTCAGTCACCAAAGTTTCTCTTTCATTGTGAATATAATTATGAAAGTTCATATTTATATCTTGCAGTATTTCCTGAACTCTATCAACAGGAATGAGTAGGTAATCTCGTCCAAAATCCAAGTAGAGTCAGAAAATCGAGTGTCTACATACGATTGTACAATTGCCTAGCATCACTTCTTGTTTAACTCGTTTCATTTGCATCATCCATTATAGTATCGAGAACTTGGAGTATGCCGTCAAGGTAGTTGTTTATAGGCTTCACAGCTTCCACTTTTGCACTCCATCTTGTTTTAGACTCAGATTTAATAACATTGGGCACAGCGTTTTTATGTATTTCCCAGCGTTGAGTAGACGATGAAAAAACAGAGAGCTTAAACAGTTCCGAAAAATGTTAATATGCACTGTAATCAACAGTTTTTACACTTCAAATTCTGCACCCAAGTTATATACGGATACCAAGGGCTCCAAGCGGCGCCCCCTTGGTTCTGGCGCCCAGGGCACCTGCCCTGTTTGCCCCACCCTAGGTACGCCACTGCCTACAACTGGGGAGGCGTTGTATTTTTCAGTTTACCACAAAGTGAAACGTACAGCAAATTTTTAACACCAGTAATAGACGTTGCGTAACAAAACGAACAAACCTTGTATTAAGAAGAAAAAAACACTCTCCAATATTTTTTGCTGTATTACCTTTTGATTAGAAAACGAAGATATACTTTCCATAAAATGTAGCATATCGGTGTCTTGTTTCTTATCGAAAGTGTGAAATTATTCCATCCATCATGGAGTTCATAGCAACAGCTCTTGTTCTTCGCTCTTGTGGAATATTCAACGCGCTCGTTTGTAAAAGTCCTCGACGTTGTGACGTCATCTGGAGAGCGCTTAGACCTCGCGGTATTTGTTTGATAATGAAACAATTCCGTGTGAAAGGTGACGCCTCGACAATTACCAACTCAAGGGCTTTACAACCAAGCAGAGGAGAAATTTCCAAGGGAAAGGGTCCGCAAACCAGCCATATGCAGGGTGGGTCTCATACGCCCTCAAAGGCGGGGAATAATGATGAATAAGCATAATGAATTTATTATGAACCCGGAGGAATTAGAAATGAAACCAAGATGAGAAAACTTGTCGGTAAATTCATTATGAAGATTTCGTTATATAATTATTTAAAAGATATAGGCACATATTGCGTGCGCTCTTTTATAATAAAAGCGCTTTTCTTGTGAAAATGCGCTCGTAATACCGAGCCATGATCTCTGTCATTTCAAACTGAAGTTTTTATTAAGCACAATTATAAATTAAGCAGAGCTATTTCACTGGAATAATTTACAACCAGTATTAAAAATCTGATTTGGCCAACACTGTACTTCCCGCCGTTTGATTTTATTAATTTAAATATACATACTTATATATTTACTTATGCTGGAAATCGTATTAAGTTCAATTCCTTATAACTATGGTCCTATTTACTATTTTCTTTTTAAAACGTTACTATTATTAATTTGAAATGATTAGTTCTTTGACAGTGACATTTATCTGTCAGTTAGTTGCATACATTTGAGATATGAACTGAATAACCAAGGAGTTGTGTTTACTTAAAGCGTAGACTCCAGGATTTATATTATAGATAATTTTATAAATTTATCCATAAAATACATAGAAAAAGTATTAACGCAAACCTGTAAAAAATTTAATACTCTTTAATGTTCACAATAATATAAAATTGCGAAAAAATAACATTTAAAGGTATTTTTCGAAGAAAAACTATTTTAAGCTTCAAGTAAAGTGTCATTTCCAGTTATCTGATTTACACCAAAATCTAATAGCTTCTTTCTATATTAGAATAACGAAGAAATACAAGGTTTCAAAATTTTCTGAATGATAGTATTTTGGTTAGAATGGAGGATCCATGTACACATAAACACGAACACACACACACACACTCACACACACACACACACACTCACACACACACATACACACACACACGCACGCACACACACACACACACACACACACACACACACATACACACACACATACACACACACACTCACACGCAAGACTAGAACTGTAATTAACTAGATAACACTAACACTATCACTATTTATTTAACCAATTGACACTACTATTTATTTCCACGATATTACAAATTATTTATTTCACTACGCGTTCCAATCTTAGACTGCCGGTCTGTTGCAGACTCTTGTAGACTGTTTTCGCGATATTTATTTCACTATATTTATATCACTATATACTTATATCATGTTCAACTGTCCGCCTACCGACCTCCACAGCGTCTATATACTCAACTGACTCAACAGCGTCTGTATATTCAACTGCTCGGACAGAAGTCACACTTTTCACCTTACTGTCTGTCTATTTATATAACTAACTTTCTCCTTCCATAGCCTTAGTATCACCAACTATCTGTATGCCACATTTCTTCAACACCAATGCCGAGTATCCACTCCAACTCGCTGTTACTGTCCTTGTATAACCTAGCTTCACAATATTCGTCAACACTACCGAGTATTCACTTTCACAGCTATCCCAATATACCAGTAACTTCTAGACTCGCCGTTACAGTCCTCGTGCACTATAGCTTCCGAATACTCGTCAACACTACCGAGTATTCACATCCACAGCTATCCCAGTATACCAGTAACTTCCAGAGTACCTACTCCACTCGACACTTTACTGCATACGCTCACCACGATACTGCTGTGTTTCTCCACACTTTACTCTCTAACACTCCATGAGAATGTCTCTATATAACTAACTTTCGAGCATAACTACGTCCCTTTTATATAGCTGCCATTATTTTCTAGAAAAGCCCTAGAATGTTCGACCGATAATAACGATGAACACAAAAGGTTCAGGCGACCGGAAGTAATTAAACACGTCGCGACCAGTTTGTTTACATCTCCCGGCTGCTAGCGCGATTACATCACCGCTATATTAAAATCGGATTCTAGGGATCTTGAAACGAAGTCAATGTGATCATTTACCAAAATCTGGACATGCGATTTTTAGCACGATCCCTATACCTCCCTTACTAAAGGTAGCGGGGGGTAAAAAACGGTACATTCTGACACCAAAATGGTTTAGTTCAAAGGTTGCAAGTTGCTAGATTTCAAATAAAGTTTTAATTAGAAATATACGGATTAACCAAGAAACTGTTTCATCCAAACAAAAAAAAAAAATCATCAACATTTGGAAAATATGTATAGTAAAAAGCGCATTAAACAACATAATTAGTAAAATCATATTACTTCCTGCCACAGTTGACAACGTTAAAATTGAAATAGTATATTAAATTAAAAGTTGCAGGAGACAACTTATTCTCGCACGAGTTAGAAATTCGGGCACAATCCACATAGAATGAACGAGTGCCTGAATAACCCTCTGTATCGAGTGTTTTATAATATGTTCTCAGTTTCGGTCCTTATTTATATTATTTCTTCATAAAAATATTTGACAATATCCAGTAGTAGTAACACGATATTTATTTCTTGAACCCTTGTACTTATCAAAAGAGAAAAGTCGTCATGAACTGTATCCAACTCGACTCTCATCTGAATAGAAGTATGTCCTTTCAAAACAAAGAAATTAATTAATGCAACAAATTTAACGAAACGTCATACTCCCCTTACTATGCTCCTTTTCAAGGATTAAACGTGTGAACAACAATAAGAATATAATACTTGAATTTAGGAATCGTTTCAGATACATAATTAATTCTTGAAATAATAACATTTTTTATAAAATAAATTGTAATTGTTAAAATTTTAAGAGACCATCTGAAATTTAATATTAGGTACATACCGGGTGTCCCAACAAACAGTTTTTTTCAATTATTACCTGTTCCGTAAAATATTATGGGATGCTTTATGCATAGAATTATTGATCATAAAATTCTGAATTTTTCGATGCCTTTTTTTTTAAATTTACGTCTTTATGGTAACCGAGGAAACTTCATGTACAAGTACGATAAAAATAAATCTGGTATGCGATTATTTAAAAATGGTTATTGCTTATACAGGGTGTAAATGAAATAAGTGTATTAAATTTAACCAGTAATGTAACTCGACAAGAGCAACAATATTTCTTAATAACTTTTTTTCTAAGTCTTTTAGATTTTGAGTTAAAATTCTTTAAAAATTTGCTGCATATTTCGGCGCGCACCCATGGAGAACAAATGCTACTGCCATATTCAAGTGAGATACAAACAGCTCAAAAATTGTCGGTTATCGGTTACACTTGCAGTCACAGTAATTAATAAACGAATCAACGGAAATAACATTTATTATTAATTAATTCGTAATAGTACAATTTTTAAAATAAAGAAATTTGTGTATTAAACCAGTCTTTAATTACCTGTGAATAGAGGAAGACAAGGAGGAACGAGGGGAGAAAGAGCAAAAGCATAGTTATTAGGTTATGAGATGATTATTTATCGTCGACAAATCATAATAGTTTAAATACGTTATTCAAAAAATGTAAGTACAAACTTTTGTCCATTTAAACGAGGTACATGAGTACCAATAATTAGTCTTCCATTTATTGTTCCCGCTCAAACATTTTTTAATGAAAATTTTTACAGCATTTTCGTCTGTTGAAATGTGTATTGTGCATAATAAATACACCTTCCCAAGTAAATTCAGTCATTAATGAACATAATGAGCCATTCCCAAAATCGAAGTCTGCTGAAAACATTGATCTTTTTGCACATGATATAGATACAACTGTTGCTTTATTTAAAATTGTCATATGTGACACTTCGTATTGTGATAAAGATGTACAAGATTAACAAATGTGCGAATACTAGGAACAGTATGATTTGGAAACGCTCCGTCTAAATGCGTTGGCAACTTTATAATAGTGTCTTTATATCAACCACAAATTAAAATGTAGTAAAGATACGAATAAATAAATAAACCATAGGTAAGTAATCACAATATCTGTGTACTCGCTATTTGTAAACGTAAGCATTTTGACAGAATAGAATTTTACCTGATAAACAAGTTTATTACTAATGCCAAAATATAATTGCAACAACTGACAAAACTATCAATTGCTAAAATAAAATTTTTCATAGCTATTGCTACTGCATTCAATTATTAGAAAAATACGTGGAACGACTCGTCAATTTACGGGCTGGTAAAAATGCTAAAAAAATATGCGATTTCGAGAAAAAGTTATTAAGAAATATTGTTGCTCTCGTCGAGTTACATTACTGGTTAAATTTAATGCACTTATTTCATTTACACCCTGTATATCAAATCAAGTAGAAGTGGTGTTTGACAGTTAACTTGATATTATTTTTTTTTTTTTAAATAATCGCATACTAGATTTATTTTTACCGTGAGTTTAAATTAAGTTTATTCTTTACTCAAATAACAAATATGTAAATTTAAAAATTTTAAAGACAATTAATATTTGAAAAAAAATAGTAACTGTTTTCCCGTTATATTAGTATGCCAAAGATTGCTTATTGCTGCGTGCCTGAATGTCTGGTCGCGAATCTGGGGAACCGGGTTCGATCCCGACCGACGCCAAATATTTCGAATTTTAAATGGCACAAAATTGACCCCTGTGGTGCACTCTTGTTATACCCGGTATAGTAGTAGTAGTAGTGCGAACAAAGTTTCACATGATAAAACGCAAAACTGATTTTCTAACACCAAAAGGAAGAGGCGCAGAGCAGTAGATAAGCCCCTCGAAAAGAACAATGCAGTAGAAATCCGTCATAAAGCAATTTTATTTTATATGATAGTTTTCATATGAAGAAATTTTTAAATTAATAGTAAGCTTTGAAATTTATAAAACCTTTTTAACCATAAAGTCGGTTACATAAATATTATATGTGAGAAAATGAATTTACAGAATTTTTTTCCGTAGACGAACTACATATATTTTTATAGTTATGAAGATATTACGCAGTTATACCACGTTATACGTTTAATACAGGTAGTAAAAGAGATAAAAACTTGATATAGCATCATAATTTTACTTAGTTTTTAAATTATTTATACAATTTATAAATACAAAGGCAAAGATAGTCATGGCATGGCGGAGTTATTAATAAGAAGAATGAAACCGCATCCAAATATGTCTGGTGAATATAGACGTTTTTGTATTTTCATACGGCTGAATCGAAATGAAATGAAGAATTATTTACGTTATGAGCGATCGCCTGGTAGTTTTTTCCCCGTCAGACCGGTCGGTGAATACAAATAAGATGATGAATGGCGCAAATAAAAGAAGCAGAGACAACAAAGAGTGCAGCAGTCGCAAAAGGCATTGTTTTTGTTTATTCCGCGGAAAGCACCTTATTGTTTCGTCTCCGATGACGTTTGTGTCAGGGCTGAGTTATAGCAGCTGAGCCACCGGACCTGATAACACTATTTTAATGTCGCTTTTTCAACTCTTCCTTCGCAGAACTGATACCAGATTCAGACCGCACTCTCATTTCAAATTTTTAATTAAACTTTTTATTTGACAACTGGCCTGATTTATTAGCTAAGTGAAATGGGAACCACGTGAAGCTACGGCATTCCAAATGCGAATTATGCTAAAGTCGAAGACCAGACACTAGGGTTTTTCTATTGCATTCCACTCGACAACAATTGAATATCAAAGGCGCTCATATGTAGAAAATAAACATAATGATGTGATTGTCGCGCTATCAATGCTATCTAATGTTTATACATATACACAATAGTAAATTTAATATTCTACATCTATAAATTGTCAGTCATACAACATTTATTCTTACAAAACCGACGTTTCGGTGCACAAATGCACATTAAAAAATCTGATGTGGCCAGCACATTACCTTCCGTCAGTTCTATGTATTTTGTACAAATTTCATACGGAAAGCTCCTTGCTAAATTAAATATTCTATTTCGTGTACATTACCTTCCGCAGTTGCATGTATTTTATGCAAATTTCATACTGAAAATTATTATTTTGTGACGTTTTCTATATACAGTGTAATGTATCTGCAGAAATAAAAGATTTATTATTATTATTATTATTTCTTGTACATTACCTTAAAGCAGTTGTATGTGTTTTATATAAATTCCATACAGAAAGCAAAAGATCCTATATTTCCAGTAAAATTATAAGACAAACACACTATGTCAATTTCACTTGACACTGACATCTTTCAATTAGAATTTTCTTAATATAGTAGCTGTTTCCATAGCTATGGTTACTTTATGAAATTTAATTTCTTTATAATTTTTTAACTCTATATCCATTTAATATTAAGTATAATATGCAGTCAAATCGTATAGAGAATAAAATATTCTTTAATATTTATAATAACATCAAATGTAAAAAATCTGATGTGGCCAGCACATTACCTTCCGTCAGTTCTATGTATTTTGTACAAATTTCATACGGAAAGTTCCTTACTAAATTTAATATTCTATTTCTTGTACATTACCTTCCGGCAGTTGCATGTATTTTATGCAAATTTCATACAGAAAATTATTATTTTGTGACGTTTTCTATACTCAGTGTAATGTATCTTCAGAAATAAAAGATTTATTATTATTATTATTATTATTATTATTATTTCTTGTACATTACCTTAAAGCAGTTGTATGTATTTTATACAAATTCCATACAGAAAGCAAAAGATCCTATACCTATTTCCAGTAAAATTATAAGACAAACACACTATGTCAATTTCACTTGACACTGACATCTTTCAATCAAAATTTTCTTAATATAGTAGTTGTTTCCAAAGCTATGGCTACTTTATGAAATTTAATTTCTTTATAATTTTTTAACTCTATATCCATTTAATATTAGGTATAAAATGCAATCAAATCGTATAGAAAATAAAATATTCTTTAATATTTATAATAACATTAAATATGAAAAAATGATATTTAACATCGTTTTTTCAAGAAAAACTGTTAAAATCTTCAAATTAGGGTACTTCCGGTTGACCAATTATAACCAAAATCTAATCAGCTCTTCATATGGATTCAACGAAGAGGAATACGAAAGAATTATAATTTTTCGAGTTGTAGCATTAGAGTTATCGCAGACGAAAATTTTGTTACACACACACACACACATCCACACACACACACACATCCACACACACACACACACACACACACACACACACACACACACACACACACACACACATACAGACATCATCGTAAAAATAGTAAAATCGTATTCTAGGGACCTTAAAACGTGCGTATTCATTAAAAACTCACCACCGAATTTTTTGACCAAAGACAATACCTTCCTTACCTAAAGGTGACGGAAGGTAAAAAATTATATATTTAACATAGTTTTTTCAAGAAAAACAGTTAAAATCTTCAAATGATGGTACTTCCAGTTGACCAATTGTAACCAAAATCTAATCAGCTCTTCATGTGGATGTAACGAAGAAGTATACGAAAAAATTATAATTTTTGTAACTGTACTATTCGAGTTATCGCAGAAGAAAATTTTGTTACACACACATACACACACACACACACACACACACACACACACACACATACACACGCACACGCACACGCACACGCACTTGCACTCGCACTCGCATACGCACACGCACTCGCACACACACACACACACACACACACACACACACACACACACACACACATACATACATACATACATACATACATACATACATACATACATACATACATACATACATACATACATACATACATACATACATACATTTCAAATCGTATTCTAGGGAACCTAAAACGTGCTTATTGATTAAAAACTCATCATCGAATTTTTTGACCAAAGACAATACCTTCCTTACCTAAAGGTGACGGAAGGTAAAAAATATACCGGGTGTCTACTTTTTTGTGGACCATAGGAAAAACATTGATAAAATTTTCATGTTGCTGTAAATTCTGCCTTATTAAAAATTGTTCAGACTTAAAAATTGCTTGTTTACATGTGTTTAGTTTACCAAAGAGAGGCCAAATAAAGGTAATATTTTAGCTATTTACAGAGTGCCATGAGCAATAAATAGCACAAAATTTTAAACAGTTCTATTGCTTGAGATTGGCACATGACATCTGTCATAAAGATTTAATAATTATTGAATTCATTAATGTATTTATCAGTAAACATGGATACATTTACTATCGCAGAAAAAACTCGATGGAACGAAATTAATAATTAAATATCCGTTATTTGTCAAATTCAAATAATACAATTATTTGAATTGCATGTTTTGTCTTGCACGGCACTTTGTAAAAAGCTTAAAGATGGATATTTCATTTTATGTTTATCTCATGACATAAACCTGTAATATCAATAAATTTAGTATTTAAATAAAAAATAAATAAATATATCATCACGGCTTATTACCCATTGCTGGGTTTGCCAATCTGCTTTGTACACAGATATCGGTAATGATGAAATATTTACACCGTGCGGGCGCTTACCAGGCGTCACCTCACGGGCACTCATTGCTGGCGTGGAGAGTGCACCACAGGGGTCAATTTTGTGCCATTTAAAATTGGAAATATTCGGTCGGGATCGAACCCGGTTTCCCAGATTCACGACCTGACACTCAGGCACGCGGTCACGAGACCCCAACATTTTTACCTCCCGCTACCCTTGGTAAGGGAGGTATAGGGATCATGCTAAAATTCGCATATCGAGACGTTTTAAGGTCCTTCGAATCCAATTTTAACATTTTCACGATTCTGTGCATATGTGTATGTATGTATGTGTGTGTGGATCCTCCACTCTAACTCAAATACTATCATTCAGAAAATTTTGAAACCTTGTATTTCAAACTTTTTCTGTAATAGAAAGAGCCCATTAGATTTTGGTGTAAATCGGATAACCGGAAATGGCACTTTACTAGAAGCTCAAAATAGTTTTTCTTCGAAAAACACCTTTAAATGTAATTTTTTCGATATTAATGTTATTATAAAAATTAAAGATTATTAAATTTTCTACAGATTTGCGTTAATACTTTTTCTATATATTTTATGGATAAATTTATAAAATTATCTATAATTTAAATCCCGGAGTCTACGCTTTAAACAAACAAAACTCCTTGGTTGCGCAGTTATTCAAATGTATGTAACTGACAGATAAATGTCACTGTCAAAGAACTAATCTATTCAAATTAATAATAACGTTTTAAAAAGAAAAAAGTAAATAGAACAATAGGAAAGGAAATCAATACAGCATATGTAAATATGTAGGTATGTATTTAGATTAATAAAAATTAACGATTCGCAAAAAGTTCAAGCTAATTCTCATTTTTGGATTAGTGAATTCTATTTTATCCCAGTATTTAAAATTTAATCTTCATTTTATTATCAAAAAAAGTAGTTATTGGATTACATTAGACTATATTTTAAGAAATAAACTTCCAAAATTAGAGTAAAATTCGCTAATCCAAAAATTCAGTAGATGGAGCTGGCAACAGCGCTAACTTGAAGTAGCCGAAATTATTTTGGGTAAACTTGTCTCTTGTTTCCAATTTCAGCCAATCAGCGAGTTCAAAACTATTCCCTATGCTCTGCAATACTGAATGGCTTAAATGGAACAAGGTATAGCTTAATCTTTTTTTGTAACTCGGGCGGTACATAGCGGGAGGTATTGTGTTGGCCACACCAGATTTTTTTTTGTAATTACACTTTAGTTCTAGAATTAATATATTGTTGTACAACTATACAAAATAATTAAATTCCCTCTTTTAAAACTTTAGACTTGTTAACATTTTCTAAGGTTCTTCTGGCCCGAGTTCGAATCCGACTGTCCCTCTTTGCTAATACTTATCTAGTGACGTTGATGTTTAAAGTATTTACAGTGGTTTAAGTCAATATTTTTGTTTCTAGCATAAAAATAAGTGAAGATAATAGCGTTACTTAAAAAAGAATCGTACCTAATTTTCAAATATGTCATTTTTTTCAGTTAATTTTATTCATAAATAATACAAGTGGCACGCCTATGAGTACGTAATGCAGTGAAGTTATCTGCAGGTAATATTACAACAACCACCTTATAAGTAAGTACTTTGAATAAACATCTTCCTTTAAACAAACTGAAGTATAGGGTGCGGCAAAACAACCTACCTGTTTACTAAGGCATTTTGAGGGGACTAGAGGTGATAAAAACGTGCGGGTAGTGTCTATGGAGCTTGGAAAACGAGTCTGTATAGCCTCCGTCTACTGCGCCTTTAGTATTCGGTTCCAAATACCCCCTAGCCAAGCAGTTCGGCCCGAAAATCGATTAAGTTGTTAGTAAAAAAAAACTTTAGGGAAACGAGATCTGTTGTCAGGAAAGGACATCGACGCAGGGAAATCCATCAATTTTGAGGGTGTCTGAGCCTATTCCAAAAATTTTTGCCCCAGTTCTAGAAGAACTTGGCCTGGAGAATATCTTGTTTGAGCGCGAGCATCAATGCAGGTTTTGAGAAAATGTTCTCCGGGCGCTTAATTTCTCTGAGAGGCGATATTCCTTAGCCCGCGCGCTTGCCAGACTTAACGCTATTCGACTTTTTCTGTGAGGTAATATCAAAGCCAAAGAACATGTAAACTCTAAAGGAGGCAATCCGAACAGAAATCCGCCGTATACCTGAAGAAATGCTCGAAAGAGTTATGCGAAATTTCATAAGTCGCTTGCAACAGTGTTTGGGCAATGAAGGACACCACTTGGCTGATATTATTTTCAAAACTTCCCATGTTAGTTCAGGGTGTGAAAATATATTTTTTTATATCTCGAGTATTTATTTTTTAATTCACCTTCAAAACTAGGGAGGTTGTTCTGCAGCAGCCTGTAAATTAGCAACTTGTGTAAATGATAAAAACTCGTCATGATATCTATTTGAATCTATATATCTCCCCATTACTAAATTACTGAATGTTCCCCACACTACTGCTCCTGTTTAGGGTACGCTATTCCATCTATCTTTTACGAATAAGTTAATCGCACGTGTGTCTTCCCCTCAAGGCGTTTACCCCTTGAAGTTCAAAGGAGAAACAGAAGCAGGTTTGTAGGCTCAGTTTACATGGCTTGTTTCATCTACTAAATGCGACCTGTTGAGAAGCAACTAGAAACGGGGTTAGCAGACAAAATTATAAGATATTAGAGCAGGAATGCTCAAAATTTTACTATCTAAGATCGACCATAAAACTTTTTGACAGTGAGCGATCGACTAGGTTAGGATAAAAATACAAAATTAATATACACTTTACTATAATATATGTATACAAGACATACGCTCCCTGTCTGGGTACATCAAGCCCTCGAGGACTATAACAGATACGAAGTCGGTTAAACTAAACAAAAGTCGTCCTATTAGGGGGCAATTTTTGTGGTGTTATTTAACAAAAATGCATAGGGCACTAGATATAGGCGAGAATGTATTTTTTTTCAGTTTTTACTTTCTTGTACATAGTAAAGGAAGTATTGTAATCGCGAAAAATTCGGTTTTCAGATTTTAACGGAAATATCCATTTTGACCATCCCTGAATCCATTTTGACTAATTAAACGGTAAGCCGTAGAAAGTTGAAATTTTGTATTTAGGATTGCTATAAAATCTAGTTGTGCACCTCCCTTTTTGGTCATTACATAATATCCAGAAATGTTATTTTACTTGAAGCCTGTAATATATTTTAATGAAAAATGATTTTAAATTATAATCCAAAACTTTTCGAATTTGGTATAAAAAACTATTGTGTCAGTGGGAATAATATAGTAGATTTTGGTTAAAATAGGCTACCCGGAAGTGATATATTACCTGAAGTTGTTAACAGTTTTTCTTGAATAAAATGGTTTTATTTTGATTTTAGAAATAAATGCTTCAAATAAGAGTTTTAGAGAATTAAATTATGCGTCTAGCACATTAAGTATTATTAAATTAGCCTTTTGTATAAATTAAAAATTATATACGTTTGGATTTTTGTAATAAATCTTGCTATGGATTAGGACAAAAAATAACAAAAAAATAAAAAAATCAATGTTAATGTCAAATAGACCTTTTAAATTTAATCTCTTTCTATCGCTGCAAATAGTAAGAAAATGGCGCGAACAACTGCCAGTTGGGCTGTCAAACGAAAAAATATTGCAGTCATTAAAATACCTGTATTCTCCATAAAAATTTACATCGCTAGACATTTTAACTTCAATAAAAGCTTTTGTATTTATTTCGATAAGTATTTTTAAAGTTATCTGACATATTTCTCACATTTTACGTCTAATTTTTTTAGAAACAAACGCCAAGGATCTCTGTTGTTCTTACTATGCGCAGATCTCCAATACGCATATCTTCTATCTCTTTAAATTGAAATAGTATATTGTGTTATTAGGAGTAAAAGTGATAGTTTGTGTGGCGAGTATGGAAGTTTGCACGACGAGCGAAGCGAGTCGGACAATTGCATGCGAGGCACACAATGACACTTTTATTCTGAATGACACATTAATTTTTGTTTCAAACGCACTACTTTTCTTTTTATTCGCTAATTCTATGTAGTTTTTATGAATATTTATTTATGTTATTTCTATGCCGCCGGCGTAGAAATTTCCAGCGGCGTAGAAATGAAACTTCTACCTTGTGAATCAAGTCACAAAAAATGCCATTTCTAAGACGTTAAAAAAAGGTCTATTACGTCAAATACGTGCAACTTTATAATTGGGTCTATACTTTATGTTGGTCTTGCGTACAAGGAAGTCGTGTGGTATTCCACATCAGATTTATTATTTTTGTAAAATAATCCTGGATTTTGGTTTGTACCTCTTTAGGGCACTTTATTTATTTTTTTTCAGATGGTAACGCTAAAAAAATATCACTGTTGTATTTCACAGTTCTAATATTTATGTGGACGTCATATTGGAGAGTTATACAATTGAAAATACATTTCTCAAATTTGAACCACGCAAACGAAAGCAAACTAAATATCGCGAGTGTACGCGATCACCTTAAAAATCTCTGTCAGAGTCTATTTTGAAAATTATTCACCTGCTGAATTGACAGGCTGATAAACCTCCGCATTTGGAGCCAAAATTGAAAAGTGCATCTACTCGTATTAGAAAATCAATCTTTGTGATTTATGACTTCGAAGTCAGCCGAATCATGCAGCATTTCTCACTAAAACAAACGGCGAAAACCTCTTCATACTTTAAGAGCATAAGCAGTCACTAGGATTATAGTAAAATTCCTACTACACCGATTTTTCGCACTTGAATTTCAAGTATAAATTCGTATAAATCAAATGTTATTGGTAGTGATGGAAACGCAATTACCAGCTGATCAAAACAGTTTTATGCACAAGGCAATTACGTCATATAATACGTCGCATGCTAGCCACCGTGACATTTATACAATACAAATGTATTAACCTTTTCATTTTCCAAAATAATATAACTGTTATTAAAATTATGTATTTTACATGTTGTACTTGTTATTTTGTGGTTCAAAAATCAATGACATGAAGTTCAAGTGAGAAAAATCGGTGTATACTTATATTAATTTTTATGCGATAACCAGAAATAATTTACGCCCGATATTTCAATCTCCTAACAAATATTAATAACAACTATTAGATAAACAAATTTATTAGGTAGATTTATTAGGAAGATAGCAAATTTCGGTATTTCAATGTAAAGTTACTAGGCAAATTGTTATTAGATACTTTTTTGGCATCTAGTTGTAAAAATATACGAGTAGAATAAATTAAAATAATGCATGTCACTGACATTTTTGTCACACAAATATTTATAAGGTGTGTGAGTATGCAAATAATAACTTAAAAATATGGACAAGAAAGGGACATCAAACTTTTACACGGCTGGAGTTCTATTATTATTTATCATTAAAATAAGACTACGAACTCCAAAAACATGGAAATTTAAGTAGGAGATTTGGGAAATCATTACCAGCGGATTTAACGCACAATCTGGTACCGTCCACCGCGATAGCAAATCATTGCGTTTAAAATGTGATTGAATCAAAAGGACATTAAAAAACTGCAAACAACAAATTTGTATTTCAGGCTAGTACTTCAACAAGTACTGGTATGAATTCATAAATTTGTGAGTGCTCTAGCAACTTTTTTGATATTTTTTTCCTGCTGTGGATTTATGTATACTCGCCGTAACATAAAATCTTGAAGACATGAAGTTCTAAAATGACAATAGACCAGAAAAGTGTAACGGTCAAACATAGGCGCTAAATTCAAACTCAGTTCATAACGCTGAGAACATAATTCTGATCTTCATATCTTTCTGACGGAAGAAATGTTTGCTCAACTTTGAAATTCATTATATGTAGCACCTAGACCGATCCTTTATTTCCCGATTCGTACAATAATATTTACATGAACTGTGCACTGTTTATAATTATTTAAACAAACATGCAACACTACAAAATTTAATGAACGAATGTATCAGTTTAATCCTACAATTTCGGTGGATGTCCTTACTTTATCTTTTCTATAGGTTTAAACTATTGCAATCTGTTACTGAATAAACAAACAATCGAATTTTAAATAAGAGCTGCTTATTTTTATACTAAGGATTTCAAACTATGAACTCACACCAAAGGCAAATTCTAATCTCGCCCTTTTCTGCTCTATATTGAAAAATCATGGTTTGTAAAAGTTCCACAATTTGAAATTACCTATTTGGGAGATATTTTATATGATTTTCTATTAATTCTAAATTATATTCTACGCTAGGTTTTGATAGCCGAAATTGAAAAAATTCTTCATTGGTCCAAATATTTAAATTATCAGGTATATATTGTACAGTATATATTATACGGATTAATATCTTCAATATTTTCATGTTCTTCCTCTTTCAATATATAATCAATTTGATCAAAATACATTTCCATCTTACAATATTTTTATTTCAAATATAAATATAACAACTGACAATGACATTCATTTTATTAGGTAACTAACAAATTTACTAGCTACTAGAAGTTCCTCTCAAATTTGTTAGCGAATAAACAGTTTATAAGGTACCTAATAACTTGTTTGGACATTGACGCAAAAAAAAAATGGTTGTTAGGTAAAGAAAATTTATTAGCAAGTTATTAGGAGAATGAAATACTGTATGTATGTACTTTTCAAATTTTGTAATACCTATACAGGATGTAAATGAAATAAGTGCATTAAATTTAACCAGTATTGTAACTCGTCGAGAGCAACAATTTTTCTTAATATTTTTTTTTTCTAAATCTTCTAGTTTTTGAGTTAAAATTCTTTAAAGATTTGTTTAAAATTTCATTACCCGCCACTGGCAAGATCTCTGCTGTCCGAATCAAAGTTCTATGTACACAGCACAAAAATAGTCGGGTGGTGGTTGCATATATGCAGACACAGTAATTAATAAACGATCAAAGAAAAACACATTTATTATTAATAAATTCGTAATACTACATTTTTAAAATAAAGAAATTTAAAATTTGGATAACAAAATTCTAAAATTTTGTATTGAAACAGGTTCTGAACTAGTGTGAATAGTGTGGTGAATAGAGTAAGAGCGTGGGAAGAGTGGGAAGAGCATAACAGTTATGAGGTTATGAGATGAATTTTCGTGTGTCAACTCGGCAAATCATAATAGTTTAAATACGTTATTCAAAAAATGTAAGTACATACTTTTGTCCATTTAAACGAGGTGGGATTATATGGGGACCAATGACTCGTTAATTTATTCCCGCTCAAACAATTAATATTTTTTGTTGAAAACTGTGTTTCCTTCTTACAGTATGAGGATTTTTGTGACCAGATAAGTGTATTGTGCATTATTAAAGTCACTTTCTCTAATATATCCAGCCCTATCAGTGAACAATACAACCCATTCGCAAAATTGAAATGCTGGAAACAATGAAATTTTTGCACATGATATGGAAGTAACTGTTGTTCTTTTAAAATATTCCAAATTGTCATATGTGACACATCAAACTGTGATAATCTCCAAGATTTTGTACGTGGTACAACATAAATTTACGACTACGAAGAGGATGATTTTCGTGTAACTTCGTTGACCTTGAGAACTTCACCATAGGTAATTACAATGTCTGTCTCCGATATTCATAAAAATAAGCATTTTGCCAGAATTTTACCTTATAAACAAGTTTATTACTAATGTTAAAATTTAATTGCAACAACTGACAGAACTGTCAATTAGTAAAACAACATTTTTCATAGCTATTGCTACTGCATTCAATTATTACAAAAATATTTGGAACGACTCGTCAATTTACGGGGTGGTAAAAATGCTAAAAAAAATATGCGATTTCGAGAAAAAGTTATTAAGAAATATTGTTGCTCTCGACGAGTTATATTACTGGTTAAATATAATGTACTTATTTCATTTACACCCTGTATACCTACTAAAATTATGATCAATTAATCACTCTTTGAATCAACGTTATAAGGGACAAGAAACTTACAAGAAGTAGAAGTACGTCTTATTTAACTTTTCTTTGCAATAGACACTGGCTCGCAGTCCAAATGAGCATATATAGATTATTTTGAATTAAAAGTTGAATAAATCATATGCGAGTATTTATCACTTCAAAAGAAATTCTAAGAAAACTCTAAAATAAAATATGGACAACAGCAGCAGAATATTACAAATTAATTCAGAGTTCACCAAAAATAATCCGTCCAAGTTTTTATTTTATTTAGGCCCGGTTTTTTCACCTGGGGTAAAGTGTCAGTTAACGTAACTGCCAGATAAAATAAAATATGTTGCATCGATATTACAGCGTAAATTGACAAAATTATACACACGTCAATTATGCAATGCGATATTTATCTTTTATTTGGCAGATAAGTTAACTGGCATTTTACCAAGAGGTGAAAAAACCAGGCCTTAAGGTCAACGCGCACTTGAACGACCGAAGCGAAGAGCGGCGGAGAGAAGTTTTTTCATTCAATGTATTATTATGTGTATACGCGCACTTGGGAGCAGCGTTGAGCAGAGCATTGAAGCGACTATACACATAAGAATACATTGAATAAAAAAAAAACATCTCTTCGCTGCACTGCTCTTCGCGTCGCTCAAGTGCGCGTCGGCCTTCATGTTATTAAAATTTTAAAGATAAAAATTCCCTAATTCCAACCCTTGTCAAACTTGAAATTTGAACATTATTTCATGTTTTCAAAGCCCGGGAGGTGACGCCACAAGATATATTGTATATATTGAGTATGCAAATGAAACATATTGTTACCAATAAATGAGTAATAAGTCACGTCACATATACTTATTCATATTTATTTAAATAAAAATTAAATAAATATATCATCATGGCATATTACCCATTGCTGGGTGTGCCAATCTGCTTTGTACGCATATATCAGTAATGATGATGACATATTTATACAGTGCGGGCGTTTACCAGGCGTCACCTCACGGGCACTCAATGCTGGCGTGGAGAGTGCGCCACAGGGGTTAATTTTGTGCCATTTAAAATTCGAAGTATTTATTTAATATTAATTTAATAAAGTTTTGGCCTGAAAGTTATAACGTAAGCGTCACTGCGACATAAGACGAGAGAATCGAAATATGTATGTTACGTTCAAATCAGACAATTTATCATACTGCAGTAAGATATTCTAAGATATCATTTTTTGTGCAGTGTCTTACAAAATTTTGGTGTAGTATTACAATTTTACAAGTGTTCTAATTCGTTTCTTTATTAAATTTTGTGTATTTTATTGTATAGGCGGTGTTTACAAAAGTAGTCAGCGCCGACAGCGGACAAAAATGACAAAATGGTTACACATTGAAACAAAGTTATGTTTTATATCAAAATAATTTTGCAATTTCTATTTTATAAAATATTTGCAATAAATGTGAATGATAGGACGTTAAATATTATGTGATGCAGTGGGGGATCTAATAATTCTTACAAAATTCCCATTGAAGTATCAAATTTTATAAATTTCCTAGAAGATTATATGAGGAACAGATGTTTAAGAAAATAACTTTTCAACAGATATCTTCTATTAACATGAAAAATTCTTTTAGGTATACATATTTTCTTATTGTAAAAGATACTTATCGTATGAATAAAATTCCAATAATGGTCGTATGATTGCAATAATCAATTATATAAAAATGTGTTTCTTAAGTTAATATTTGAACAAGATATAATACATGAAGCAGAAAATTGTCTAATACTTGCAGTTGTATGAAATAGAAGTCTATTTTTGACATAATTCGTCTATTTATTATAGATTTTGTACATGTAATGTTAATGTTAAAGGTAGAAATTCACATGGTTCGTATTTTCTTCTCCGAGCTTGTGCAACTGATTTCACTTAGAGCCTGGTATATTTTCAATGAAGAATCTTCTTCATTTATTACGAATATAAAAGAAAGATGCTAACATCATCCACTGATATCGTGATATGTAGAAACTTTCTTCTTTCCAATCATTCAAGTTTTCCCACTTTTTAATTTCAATGTCCATCCATGTATTGTGCAGCTTGTAACATTTAACTAATATTATAAATTATGATATAAATTTAAATATGGTAAATTGTTTTAGAGAAATCACACGTATTATGAGAAAAATTATATTTTCTGCCACAGTACCTTCGCTGGTACTTTGACTTTTTTGAATTAGTCACATCACATATATAGCATTTTAAATATTTTCTTTACTCATTTCAATATACTATGATGTACAATATTCATATACAATAGCACAACTCAAAATAAAATTGTAAATTGTATCACTTTCTCTAAATGTCAAAATTGATTCGATAACCAAAAATGCCAATGTCGCCGTTAGAGGCGCTGACGCTCAAAATGTGCACATCGCTTATACTGAATGAACTCAAAAAATTGTACGAAAATTTTGAAGATGTAATTTGGATGTAAATTTGTTGGAGTGACAGCTGTCAAAAGGAAAATAAACCACATATGAAAATGGGTAAAGCAGAAGCGCCCTCGTCGCGATCCTGCGTACTTGTTTTAAACAGTACAAGGTTCTTCATCTACCAACAAGTGGAAACAAATTTAAGTATATATGAAGAACAACTCAACTGTGGATAGTCGGAGATCCAAAGCCTCATAGCGTTCACTTACACCGGACTTTTGGTTATATTATTGAAACATACATATTCTCATAGGAAATTTTCCGACAAATTTAATAGTGGTAGTCCCGATTATCAATCTTGGTGCAAACAGCCAAAAATTCATATTTTACATAAAAATTAGAATTTATTTGCGCTAATACTTTTTTAACTTTACTTCGTGATATCTTTTCTATTTATTAAGATATAACAATAATTCTTTCATATTTTAATTTTTGCATAATCTGTGCGTGTAATAGTGCATAAACAAATTATTTATGTTGATTATAAATACTATATATTAATTAAAAACAACAAAATGGGAACGCGATTTTTTGTTTTTACAGTGAAATTTTCTATCAGCTACAAACTTTTCGTTATTAAGAAATGGACCCTAATATCAGCGTCAAAGTTGTTGTACGCATATCAAAGATGTTTTTTTAATAAAACATTTTTTTCTTAAAATGAACTGGTTCCGAGTAAAACGAATGTAAAGTTGAAGAGTGTTTATGTTGCTGCGCGATGCGTGCGATCGTACTAGCTTGTGCAAGCCATTGCCTCGCTTGACACTTATAAAGTAACTTTATTTGAGTTTGTAGTATTCGTTTGTTTTTCTATGTTTCTTTATTACCTTCCGTCACCTTTAGGTAAGGAAGGTATTGTCTTTGGTCAAAAAATTCGGTGGTGAGTTTTTGATGAATAAGCACGTTTTAAGGTCCCTACAATACGATTTTACTATTTTTACGATGATGTCTGTATGTGTGTGTGTGTGTATGTATGTATGTGTGTCCGTGTGTGTGTGTGTGTAACAAAATTTTCGTCTACGATAACTTCCATACTACAATTCTAAAAATTATAATTCTTTCGTATTTCTCTTCGTTACATCCATGCGAAGAGCTGATTAGATTTTGGTTAGAATTGGACAACCGGAAGTACCCTCATTTGAAGATTTTAACAGTTTTTCTTGAAAAAACTATGTTAACTATCATTTTTTCACATTTAGTGTTATTATAAATATTAAAGAATATTTTATTTTCTATACGATTTGACTGCATTTTAGACTTAATATTAAATGGATATAGAGTTAAAAAATCTGATGTGGCCAGCACATTACCTTCCGTCAGTTATATGAGGTATTTACGAAAATTCTACCGGCGAACTGTTACCGGTAAACTGCTTTTATCAGTTTATAGCTACCGGAATCGATATTTTAAGAACGCAAGTGGTAAACAGGGGAGATCCATAACCTACGAAAAAATTTGAAAATTTAAAACAGGTTAGAAATTTGACGTAGTTAACAAAATGAGCAGAGTCCTACTTTGAACACATTTCCACTTTTACCGCGCACGCTTCGCTTTGCATCACTACCTTTTTTTGAGATTAGATTCTTCATGAATCCGGTAGTGTTTTCGAACACAGTCGGTAGATGCGGTACCTACCGGTACAATTTTCGTAAATGCGTATATATTTTCTATAAAATCCATACAGAAAGTTCCTTGCAAAAGATTATAAATTTCTTATATGTACATTACCTTTCGACCGTTGTATGTATTTTATACAAATTTCATACAGAAAATTTCGAGCAAAAAGATCCTAACACAAATATACTACGAATATGTCATTGCACTTGACATTGACATCTTTCAATCAGAATTTTCTTAATATAGTAGCTGTTTCTAGCATAGCTGGCTAATTTATGAAATTTAATTTCTTTATAATTTTATAACTCTATATCCATTTAATATGAAGTATAAAATGCAGTCAAATCGTATAGAGAATACAATGTTCTTTAATATTTATAATAACATTAAATGTGAAAAAATGATATTTAACATCGTTTTTTCAAGAAAAACTGTTAAAATCTGCAAATAAGGGCACTTCCGGTTGACCAATTATAACCAAAATCTAATCAGCTCTTCATATGGATGCAACGAAAAGAAATATGAAAGAATTATAATTTTTAGAATTGTAGTATTAGAGTTACCGTAGACGAAAATTTTGTTACACACACACATCCACACACACACACACACACACATACAGACATCATCGTAAAAATAGTAAAATCGTATTCTAGGGACCCTAAAACGTGCTTATTCATCAAAAACTCACCACCGAATTTTTTGACCAAAGACAATACCTTCCTTACCTAAAGGTGACGGAAGGTAAAAATTATAAAGAAATTTAATTTCATAAAGTAGCCATAGCTGTGGAAACAGCTACTATATTAAGAAAATTTTGATTGAAAGATGTCAGCAGATGTCAGTGTCAAGTGAAATTGATATAGTGTGTTTGTCTTATAATTTTACTGGAAATAGGTATAGGATCTTTTGCTTTCTGTATGGAATTTGAATAAAATACATACAACTGCTTTAAGGTAATGTACAAGAAATAATAATAACAATAAATCTTTTATTTCTGCAGATACATTACACTGTATATAGAAAACGTCACAAAATAATAATTTTCTGTATGAAATTTGCATAAAATACATGCAACTGCCGGAAGGTAATGTACAAGAAATAGAATATTTAATTTAACAAGGAACTTTCCGTATGAAATTTGTACAAAATACATAGAACTGACGGAAGGTAATGTGCTGGCCACATCAGATTTTTTTTGTGTGTTATCACAAAGTATTTGTATTTCGTTACATAGTTTTAAGAAAGTAAGGGTCCTGTCATTATGGAAGGTACGTATGATTGATTATTTATTAAAATACAGTGTACATTTCAAATATTTTAGTTTCAAGAAAACTTAGAAATAAAGGACATGTAATAAATTTTAAAAAAGTTTGTTTTATTTGCGAAAGAGAACGTGTTAAACATGAAAGAAAATTATTTTTAATAACTACAAAAGAAAGGGAAAATATAATATGGGAAAAAGCTAAAAGCCTTTATGACATAAAAATGTTACAAAAAATACAGGGTTTTGGCTCAACACACCTTGACATGATAGCAAATGATTTCAGATATCATAAAAAATGTATGGATAATTATCTAAATAAAAAGATAACTGTTACTGATTCCCCAAAAATAACTTTAAAATATATATTTGATGAGATATTACCAAATTTAAGCCAACTATTATTTGTAAATGAAAGAATTTTATCATTAACTGATATTAAAAAACTAATATGTGATAGGGCCAAAGAGAAAAAGATTTCTTGGAGTGATGATTATCCTAAATTATCCATAATAAAAACCACTTTAATTAGTATATTTAAAGAAAAAATTAATATAATTAATAGACCTGGAAAATCAACAATTATTTGTAGTACAGAAAAAATAATAAAGTGTTTAGAACAATCAGTAACTGATGAAAGCGACACATTTTCAGAAGGTGAATGTAGTAAACAATTTTCACCAGTAAAATCTAACAACAGACTTTATCATTTGGGTAAATGCTTAGCTTCCGAAATTCAGGATTTAAAAAAGAATTTAAGTCATGAAAACATAGAATTTAGTCAAGAATGGATTAATAGAACCATACCTACTGCCTTATACAATCTGCTAGCTTATATTTGTTCCGATGAAGAAATTGTTTTTCAAGAAGATGGAAAATTAAGCTTATCTTATAAAAAACACATTAAAGTACAAAATTTGTGTCAGGATATAATATATAATTCAACTGGTTTGAAAACAGCAAAACATGTCGGACTAGCACTATATTTATTCAAAATTACTGGGTAAGTTTTATCATACTAATTGTGCATGAGCATGAGTCTTTCTAAATAAATTAATTTGCAGAAGTCGTAGTACTATTGAAATTGTAAATAAATTTGGGAATTGCATTGGTTATAAAGAAGTACAGTATTATTTAAATGATTTATCGCTTAATGTGAATAACACAAACATAGACACTTTTATTCCTGAAAATATACAGAAAGATAGATTTACCCAATTTGTATTTGATAATTTAGATTTTCAAGAATTTTGGTTAGATGGGTTTACAACACATGGTACAACACATCTGATTATACAATATCCGCGAGAGCCTTGTCAGTACTCTTCATCAAAATCTCTTAGCGTTTCTCACACGAAAGAAAAATTAAAAGTAAAACGCCAATTAGAGTTTGAGAATAGTAATTTGAGCAAAATAGACAGAGCTAAAAGTAAAACATTGAAAAATTTAAGCTATACGCCGAGTAATTGTCCCACTAATAAATTAGTTATGAAAATTTGGAATCTTGTAACAGACAAAACTACAATGCCTATATCGTGGAGTGAATTCCATAGATATACAGTAACTGAAGTGGCTATGGAAACAATTATTGGTTATGGACCCTTCATTGCATCGTCTCCTACTAATCCTGATGTAGTTATGAATTCAATGAATTATTTCATTGAAGTAGCTTCTTTTCTAAATCAAAATAAAGTAATTATAACTGCAGATTTAGCTATTTATGAAATAATGTATGCTTTAATAAAAAAATATCCCATAAAATATGATTGTATTATTCCTAGAATGGGAGGTTTCCATATTGCTCTTAATTTTATGGGTGCTATTGGAAAACTAATGACTGCATCCGTTATAGAAGACTTATTAGTAGAGGGAAATGTTGTACTAAGAGGTACTGCAAATAAAATATTATCTGGCAAAGATTATTATAAAATGTTAAGAGGACACGTAATAATTTATTCTGCTCTACATGATTTGTATTGGGAATCATTTTGCGAATGGATTTCAGAAAATTATATTGATCAAGAAAACTATATTTACGAGTTAATGGAAGAAATAAATAAATTATCATGTTTCATATCCACTAATGAAATTAATCGCGATTTTTATGTTTTATACATTACAATAGTGTCAGAAATTCTAAATTTAGAAAATGCAATAAACGATTTTAATATTTTTCAATGATAATCCTACAGCTAAGTACTGGCTAATGTACTTAGATATAATTTCTCTTTTACTGTGGTATATTTATTCAGAAAGAAGTGGTAATTGGGAAGAACATCTTAATTCGGTAGAGGAAATGTTGCCATTTCTTGTGAGTGCTGGACATTATAAATATATATCGTATATTCCTCATTATATTACGGACATGAGAAATTTAGAAACAAATGCTTCTGAAATTTGGAAGGAATTCAAAATAGGTAATTTCACTGTACATGAAAAATCTGGTAATTTTAATGGCGTATGGACGGACATGGCCTTAGAACAAACGTATAATAGAGACAGTAAAAATCATTTATTTAAAAGTCTTTCATTGAAAGATAATACTTTTAATAAATATTTATATGCATTGCCTGCCCTTTGCACAATAACAAATCAAGTAGGTAATATGGCACATATTTCAAACGATTTGCAAAATGAATCTCATCATGAACAAGGAAGATCAATAGCTCACAAAAACTATATTTGTAAAGAAAATATTAAATGTCTTATTAATTCACGCATTAATCCTTTTAAATTTAGCACAAATGAGTTGCTAAATATTTCTACTGGACAGCAATGTGCTTCAACGGAATTGTCAAGAGCAAAAGAATTGGGAACAGAAGCAATAATCCTTGCCAGGGATTCTAATGCAGAAACCATTAAACCTTGCAAATTAATTACATTTTCTAACAACGACAAAACAAAATTGAAATTTCAAAATTTGCGAAATTTATACAAAGAAGAAACAACTAGCTTACGATGTTTATATTTCATGCAAGATGAAAATATTTCTAAAAAAATAGAAGCTTTTAGTTATGAATGGAGTACTTACCCGCCATCTTTATTTGAACCATTTCCAAATTCTCCAAATAACTGTATTATGCGAAAAGGAAATAAATCGGACTTTTTTAATGCAATAAAGAATGACTTGAAAGAATGGGAAGAAAATAATACGTTTCCATATACCAACAGTATAACAATTTTAGACATGATGTATTTTATACATAAATATCAGTTTGGAAATTGTACATCATATGGAGAATTGTTTAATTACTATTTAACTAAAATACAAGAAATACAATTACAAGGTTCATCAAAATACATCATATTAGTAGGAGACAGATATGAAGACCATAATAGAAGTATCAAATATTCAGAAAGAATGAGACGAGCTCCAAAACCTTCACAAATACTTAAAATTAAAAGTACTTTACCGTTGCCTGACTGGAAAATATTTATTGGAAATATTATTAATAAGACAAATCTGTTAAGATTTATTGCACAACAAATTATAGATAATCATACAATGTTGAATACAGAATTTAATATAATTACATCAGGGATGCTAGATGACAATAGCATAATTTTTAGTTCTCAAACAACAAATAAAATATTTAACGAAAAAATCAGTCATCATGAAGAAGCGGATACAAGAATATTTGCAGTTGCTTATTTTATTAAAAATATTACAAATTGTAATTACATAATTATTATATCTCCTGACACTGATGTATTTGTTTTGGCGTTGTACTATTTACCCATTATACAATTACCTATTTGGATACATAGAAATAATAAATATATTTCAATACAGAATATATTAGATAATATTCAACGCAAATATAATCTATTTAATTATAACATTGGCCATTTATTACTTTCTACTTATGTACTTACTGGTTGTGATACAGTGAGTTATCCTTTTAATAAAGGAAAAAAATTAACGTACAAAATTAGTATGAAATATTGTATTGAATTAACACCAATTGCAATGTTCCCAAATGTAAATTTAGAAAAAGCAGTTGATAACGCTAGATTATTTTTTAAAATGTTATACAACCGACCAACATTTGATGGAAATTTAGACAGTCTTCGTGCACATCTTTTTGCAGATTGCAAACAAGATATAAGGTATATCTATTATATTTCTTTTTTTGTAATATTATTACTTGAAAATATATTCCAAATTTTAGGCATTTACCACCAACGGAAAATTCATTTAAATACCACGTACTAAGGTCACTATATCAAATTAGAATATTAAAAAATGCAGTAAATATAAATTCTGTTACTCCTGATTCTTTGTTATCAGGATGGGAAGTAATAAATGACATCCTCTTACCAACTACTATGGACAAGGCAGCGAAACCCCCATTCATCAGTAAAAATTTATATTGTAAATGTAAAGCACAATGTACTGCACGGTGCAAATGTATTAAAAATAATGTGAATTGTGCAATATCTTGTCTATGTATTGGTAAATGTATTAATAATTGATATTTAATTTGTAATTTTTAATTTAATATTACTATTCATTTTATATATGTAGCATATACATGTTAATAAATAAATGTATATTTTATAAAAATCCCACTATATTTAGGATTTTTCCATTTTCATAGTTTATAATTATTTACACGTAAAAAGTATCAAGTAACGAAAGAGGACTGCGGCTTGCACTTTAAGCTAGGCCGTTCGCACGTATCGCGCAGCAAAATAAACATTCTCCAACTTTATATTCGTTTTACTCGGAACCAGTTCATTTTAAGAAAAAAATGTTTTACTAAAAAAACATCTTTGATATGCGTACAACAACTTTGACGCTGATATTAAGTGTCCATCTCTTAATAACGAAAAGTTTGTAGCTGATAGAAAATTTCACTGTAAAAACAAAAAATCGCGTTCCCATTTTGTTGTTTTTAATTAATATATACTATTTATAATCAACATAAATAATTTGTTTATGCACTATTACACGCACAGATCATGCAAAAATTAAAATGTGAAAGAATTATTGTTATATCTTAATAAATAGAAAAGATATCACGAAGTAAAGTTAAAAAAGTATTAGCGCAAATAAATTCTAATTTTTATGTAAAATATGAATTTTTGGCTGTTTGCACCAAGATTGATAATCGGGACTACCACTACTAAATTTGTCGGAAAATTTCCTATAAGAATATGTATGTTTCAACTGTATAACCAAAAGTCCGGTGTAAGTCAAAAAATAAACGAGCTAGAGAGCTCTGGATCTCCGACTAGGATGTCTATACACCTTTAATTTTGTCTTATACATACGTGTTTGTACCACTTTGTTGGATTAGAATAAATAAATAAACCTTACTGCAGTAAAATCAGCCAGACTGGTTTTTATGAAATCTTTATTTTCATTATTAGTAAACCTTGCATCTATAAAGCAATGAAATAAATAATATATTTTGGACTAATATCGAAGAAGAGTAATGTTTCATTACTCCCTATAAGATTTTTTTTATTGTGTGCTATTGTAGTAGACAAATTATACATAGGTATTTATAAATTAAATCTAGAAACATAATTAAGAAAGCAATAAAAAGAAAAACTAAATAAAGATTTGCGTCCCTTACAAGGGGAAAGAAAACAACTGCATTTTGCACTTGATTCCACAAACTTGATATCTTGTTTCTTTATTCGGAGAGTATCCTCTTAATATTTCTTCGGTGTGAAGTAATCAGAAAGAGAGTTAGCTATCGACCTGGGATGTAAACAGATCTGGAGACAAATTTCACGAGAGCGAATCTCTTGTATTTAATTAAAATCGCCCGCAAAAACTCCGCAGGACAATTTATCTTGCTATCTCAACCGAAATCAGGACAAATTTGTACCGCATTGAGATTTAGACTTTATATATTTACTTTTTTTTCTTCGCGAACTTTCTAACCAAACTAAATCACCTGCGATTTTTTCTCTTTTGTATATAAAGAGATTTGAAAAGGAATTTGCATTTTACACACGTTTTACTGTATCGTAAATGGAAGGAGATTACTATAGAGCAAACAAAGTTTTATTTATTTCCAAGGTGCACTAGAAAATGGAGGAGCGATACTAGTCTTAAAACTTTAAACGAGTTTGCTCCTTAGACTTGTTAGTAAATACTTCTTTATTTAGTGTGCTTGGCTTTGGGTTGTTTCTATCTGTTCCAATCAATTTCTGATTACTTTATAATCCTCTGTTTCCAATATATCCACATCAATTTAGAAGATCTAAACTTTAAGAATCCAATTGTACAAAATCCGTTCATAAATATTAGTACAGACTATTACTCTAGTGCAGTGATGCACAAACTTCGGCCCGCGGGCCAATCCGGCCCGTTTATTAATTCTATCCGGCCCGCGTAGAAATCAATTGATTGTGATATATATATATATATATATATATATATATATATATATATATATATATTAAAAAAAAAATGTAAATAAAATTGAAAATAAACATAAATCAAATTCATAAATTTATATGATTTTATTGATTTAATTTATTTATAATTTAAATGACATCTTGCAGTTGGCTACAATCTCCTTAGCACCTGATATTAGCCAAATAGTTACTGGTATTCAGTGTTATCCTTCGCATTCTTCAACGAGCCAAAGTTAGTTAATATCTCTTCAATCATTTGTTTTTATTATATCTAAGAAATTGTGATTTAAATAGTTAAAATTTTATTTGATATTTGTTATATTTATAGCAAAATATATAATGATATTTATTTTTATTCATTTATTGTATTATACACATACACAGTCAATAAAAAAATATATAAAGTAATTCATTTTTTATTCCATCCAAACCTAAATTATATTTTGAATTCTTACTGGCCCGCGGCAACACAATGTATTTTTATTTGGCCCATCGTCAAAAAAGTTTGTGCATCCCTGCGTCTAGTGTGTGCCCGTGATATATACATTATATACGAGTAGATACATACAAAAATAAACAAATACAACATATGTACAATAAATTGTGGCTCTAAAAATTCTAACACTCTATTAAGGCTGGTTCATATAAGCTGTAAACTGTATAGACAAATGCGTGCTACGGTATATGTAGCTGTAACTTTAACCTTAGCATTATGCCGTAACCCTAGAATATGCCAATTTCTAAATTCTTAAGTCATAATGCTAATGCCGACCAATCAGAAGATTGCCGCTGGCGATATTCATGTCTTTGAATTTGACGTTTGACGTCACATTTAAGTAAAAATGAACGGTTTTGAAAAATATATTCAACTAATTGAATTAGGGTCACTTTTACAATTGATGGATAAACTATGGTATATCTATCGGAGGTATAACTTTATCCTAGCAACTATACCTTCGATAAACAAGACTGTCTTTTACAATGCATTTTTATCTATCAGATAGTTATACCAGGAATTACGTTAAATCACTTTAGGTTGGTATTGATATAATAAAATTATCTTCTTGTTGGACTATTTTTCTTCAATATTGTTATTATTTCTGCCTTCTAATTTGCATTTTTCACGATGTTAGATGATATAAACGATGTTTTTGATTCTGAGAGTGATGATGAAATAATTTATTGACATCTGTCAAACGTATGAATAACAACACATCGTTTGTGTTTACGTGGTAACCATAAGAACCAGGGATAAAGTTATGCGATGTTTATGCGACCGATTTCCATGGGATAAGAAATACTGGCGTTTATCTGAGGTTTATCCGACGTTTGTAAAATACAATTTTATACCTGGTATAGCGTTATACGAGGTTTATCTAATGATTGTAAAAGTGGCCCAGTGGAACAATACAAACATATTTACGACTAAAAATAAAAATTATATAAAGATAAAACAGCACTGTATATTTCTGATTTCGGACTAACACGTTTTAGCAAATCATTAAAACAACTAATAGGCATTCTTGTATATTTAAAAATGTGTTCATTGTCTGCACTTTTCTCGCCGCTGAAATATAGGTCGGACTCCCCAGCGCCTTTTCTTTCTTTTCTTAAATTTATTTGAATCAATTATACTTATAGAAATTGTTGAAAATACGACAACATCTGTATCACTATTCAAATCTATATTTTATATGTCCTTGTATGTCAACATGAATGACGTGTCGCTGTTACAAAAAACGACATTACCGGCCTACTCTTATTGGTTTGCCCTAAGAAGTACATATACCAATGTAATGTAAAGTTTAATGCAAAGTCATAATGCTAATGCTAAGGTAAAGTCTTAAGTTTACAGTTTACATGAACCAGCCTTTAATAATACGGGATATACAGGTAACTGGTCCAAGAGGGGAACTCGAGAACTGTACTAATATTCACAAAAGATGACTATTCAAGGTCACATGTTCGAAGAAATATTACACAGCACTTTATAAATCACTAACTTAGCAACATATCATGTTAGAAAGAGAAAGATTGTTTGACGTATGTATATGTAATTTATGCTGTGTGACAGATATACGTAAATGGTGACATTACTTTTTAACACACTACAAATAATAATGACGTATGTTGTAGATTTACAAATATCTAATTATCTACTACACTGCCCTCTGTTCTAATGTTTACCCAGTGACGTTGACGTTTAAATCAAATTATTATTATATGGTTTATGTCAAGTCTATGGTTTAGTATTTTGAAAAAATATAGGCGAAGAGCATAAATCATTAAGAAATGCATTATTTAAAAAAAACAATTCTTTCAGTTAAAATGTACCCATACATATTTCTTGTTTCACGCCTATGCATACGAAATGCAATTAAGTTATCTGTAAGTATACTATTTTACCAGACGACTTAACATGACCTTGAATAGTCATCTGTCGTGAACCATACTGGTCTATTCAGAGAAATACAGCCATAAAGGTTGCTATGCATATAAAGATTGTTATCATAAAGCCATTTGTAACAATCTTTATGAATTTGTCAATTCAGAACGTACGTCGGTATTACTACTAATCTTTACAAAATACTACTTGTGAATTAACCAGATTATTTGACAATTACTAACTTCATTATACATGTATGAACCTAATCTAACCTTAATCTTACCTGTCAACGCTTTAATTTTTTTAAAAAATAATGAATTGTCAATTATATTTAGTACACAAACGTTTCCCAAAACAACTAAAGAACAATATGATATTTATGTCATATTTGGAAACTTCTACATTATTTAAAATAAGTTTGGTTATTCCTATAAATGATTGAAAATTTATGCGAAGATTTAAATTTTTTATTTTGACTAAATATATAATAAAAACATCACATCACACAGAGTTTTCAAAAATACCACAGAATGTCAAAAGTATCTTTCTTCCGCCACAGTTTTTATCGGTCTTATGCTCCTTATGCAAGTAAAAGCAGAATGTATATGTATAATAAACTGCATCCTGCTAAAATATAAAACACCAAAATTTGGCATAAAGGTCAATATTAATAATATTTGATTGATATAATAAGCTGTCACATGTCAAATAACAACGTGATAACAACCAAAAATACAGTTTTAGCAATCGTTATGATAAAGACTGTCAAAACGCTTAGCAATTGTTGACAGTAACCACTTTCAGTACTGAGAATACTAAATTAGATTTTAACAATCTTTATAGTACATAACAACCATAAAGACCATAACGACTACACAAATATTGAGTTCTGAATAGGCCCCATAACAGATATTGTTTGCCCGGATAAAATCTTGGGTCACTATGTATAGGCGAAAATATAAACTTTGCAGTTTTTTATGTATTTCAAAAATTAAATTATACTCCGGAGCGTGGTTGTAGAGAAGTGGATTACTCAATGTGTCAACTATGCCTGAGGTCCAGACCTCTGGAGACTAACTAGGTTACTCAATGTCTAAAACGATGTCAAAGGTCGAGCTAGACTCAGTGAAACTGAGATGGAAAGCCTCTTCTTTGCCGAAGAGAATTTATGAGTTCGGTCAATGGACAATAATTTGGGAATAAGGTTTAAAAATTAAATTAAAAAAATTACGTTCATACTTTCATACATACACGAGTATTCACGTTATTTCCTTTGATTTGAACAGTTTAATAGCGTTTTCCATTTGTATATTTAGCGCGCATTTTTTTGCACTGAGTGCATAAATCGTTTTCCATTTATATTATCAGTGCGCACAAACTGAGTTTTACGTGTTCCATTTATACTTCTCGAGTGAACTGATACTCAGTGCGCACTTTCTTGCACTTACTAGGTTCGTCAGTTCTTGCCAGTGCAACCGCACTAGTTGTAACAATAACTAGTGTCGGGCATGACGTATTTGCCTGCACTGAGTACAAAATTAAATATATAAATGGAAAACGCTATAAGATTCAATAAAGACCAAACTTAAAACATGCAACATGAGTAAAAATAAAAGTAGTCTTATTTCAATTTCACAAATTATAAGAGTGTAACGTTTTATTTATTTGGGCGAAGTGTAAAGGCTGGTTCATGTAAGCTGTAAACTTAAGACTTTACCTGAGCATTAGCATTATAACTTTGCATTAATAATTCGAGTATAGACAAATGCGTGCTACCGTATATATAGCTGTAACCTTAACCTTAGCATTATGCCGTAACCCTAGAATACGCCAATTTCTAAATTCTTAAGTTATAATGCTAATGCCCACCAATCAGAAGCTTGCCGTTAGCGATATTCATGTCCTTGAATTTGACGTTTGACGTTTTCAAAAATTCTGTCACATAAGTCGGACTTCCCAATGCCTTTTCTTTCTTTTCTTAAATTTATTTATTTATATCACATTCAACTATCCGACCTACCGACCTCTAACTGCCAACTGCCTGGACAGAATTCACTCCTTTTACCTCACTGTCTATTTATGATTATAACTTTGCATTAATAATTCGAGTATAGACAAATGCGTGCTACCGTATATATAGCTGTAACCTTAACCTTAGCATTATGCCGTAACCCTAGAATACGCCAATTTCTAAATTCTTAAGTTATAATGCTAATGCCCACCAATCAGAAGCTTGCCGTTAGCGATATTCATGTCCTTGAATTTGACGTTTGACGTTTTCAAAAATTCTGTCACATAAGTCGGACTTCCCAATGCCTTTTCTTTCTTTTCTTAAATTTATTTATTTATATCACATTCAACTATCCGACCTACCGACCTCTAACTGCCAACTGCCTGGACAGAATTCACTCCTTTTACCTCACTGTTGTTAAGTTTGTTATGAGGTGTGACAAGCAAGATCAGAGTTACTGACGATTATAAAAATGTTATTATTATTGTTTAAAAAACCAAGTCAACTCTGTATTCATATTTTGTAATCATAGTCATCTGTAAAGAAGAAAAGATGCAACAATTAAAAAACCCTTAACGATGAAAAAAAAAATATATAAACAAAAAAGTCGGTGACGAACCAAGTGAGGGTTCACTCGTGTTTTTCATTCTCTCTGAATCTTTCTTTAAAAAATCAAAAATTCATTATTAATTTTTGCATCTTGGCTTTGAATTCCACCTTATAATCTTAAATTTGAATAATTAAATATTATTGATTGAATATCGTCGTTTAATTGTCTAGTGGGGATCTTTTCCTTTCAGAAATAGTGAAAGTGTAAGTGTTTATTCGTGCTTGTGAATAGTATTGTATTCGCCAGCAGTGGGCCATTTGAGCTCAAACCCTGTCTTCAAGTCGAGCTAATTTGAGCGTCGACCAGGACAACGGCAATCGTCTTCAAGTCGAGCCAGAACTAGCATCGACCAGGACAGCAAAGGATTGCCGTTTCAACCAGATCTCCATTACTGTTGCGTGCCCTCAAGCGCAACGCATCATCAACCAGAATAGCGGCATTCAGCCGTCTCAACTAGATCCCTACTGCCGTTGCGCACATGCAAGCGCAGCGTGTCCATCTCCTCACGCATCCGAACCCATCACCGCTTTGAGACGCAACCAGCGTCTCCTACTCCTGTTTCGTCACCGCTTCAAGACGCATCCAGCGATTCCCATTCCTGTTTCCTGTCATTAGATCCCAAGTCCCTGCCCCTTTTTTAAAGTCTCCTTAAGTCAAGGTCAGTACTCTTGCTTTTGCTTGTGATACCTCAAACAAATTTAATAATACAGTCCACTCGCGATTATTGCAAATAACAACATACAATTAGTCCATTAGCGACTTGGTCCTTCGAACTTAACTTAACATAAAAATTTGGTCCTTCGAGCCGGATGTTCCACTGTCAATTTTAGTACTATGGAAGTTGATTTAAAAACGTTAAAGGCCCTAGCAAGAGGCTACGAATCCCGTATTGTAAAAATACACGATCTCGCGAAAAAGTGCACTCCAACGGACACATGCGCCAATGAACGCTTCTTGGACGAATCCCAAGAAGTCGATTTGTTAAGGGAGGAATTTAAAAATGCCTTAATTCGTATAAATGACCTTGAGCTATCTATTGATGCTAATTTTAATCCAAATTTTGATACATTAATGACAATAGAAATGTATTTTTCAAAAATAAAAAGAACGAGAAGTGAGCTGTCCTTGTTGGCCCCCAAAGCGCAGCCGTCAAAATCTAGTACTGCACTAAATAAATGTAAAAAACTGCCCGCTATTGAATTGCCATCTTTTAATGGGAAAGTAGAAATGTGGCCGTTATTTTATCAATCATTCAAATCAAATGTACATGAAAACGAGGCGCTCTCAAACGAACAAAAAATTAGTTATCTAATAGGCAAACTTACGGGCAATGCTCTAGAAATAACAGGGGGGATATTGCCCACACCTGAAAACTATGACATTATTTGGGACGGCCTGGTAAAGCAATACCAGGATGAAAGAACAATGGCTAAGCAATACTTAGACAATATTTTCAATATAAAATTTAGTTCAAAAAACCCAAGTCATTTGACAACGTTTGTCAATAAATTTTCCGCCTCCGTAGAGGCTATCAAGCAACTTAATATTCCAGACATTCTGGATTTCGTGCTATTAAACTGCGCATCCAAAAAGGTGGATCCAGAAATAGTATTGCTATTTGATACGATATTCCGCGAAACGGAATTTCCTACTTGCAAAAACTTCTTAGATTTTGTTAGAGATCAGGCAAAGATCTTGGAGCGTTTTTCATCTGTAAAAGGATCGCCAAAAGTGGCGAATCATTCACGCACATTTTTGGCGGCAGATGAAAAACCAAAACAAAAAATACCTTGTAAAATACCTTGTATTTTGTGCAACAGTGCGGAACATTCCAATCTGTATTTTTGCGAAAAATTCCATAAAATGTCAGTACAAGACAGATTTGGATTTATAAAATCAAAAAATGCATGTTATAATTGCTTATCCAATGTTCATTCAGTAAAAAACTGTCCATCACGCTATAGATGCCGGGAATGTAACAAAAAACATCATACATTTTTGCATTTTTCATCTTCTACTCAATCTCCAACCAAACAAATAACGGAACCGGAGAAAATTGACACTTCATGTCATGTATCCACAAATAATAATGGTTATGTTTTGTTGTCGACAGCACAAGTTTATGCAACGAACATAAATAAAAAGAAACTAATGATTAGATGTCTATTAGACAATGGGTCACAAAATAATCTTATAACAAAGAATTGTTGTGAAAAATTAAAATTACCGATCACACCGCTCGAAAACTCAAAAATTCGGGGGATCGGGATGACAAGTCGCCCAGTTTATGGGTATGTAAATTTTGACATAGAATCGAGAGTATCGCCTCATAAGTACAATTTAAATGCATTAGTAGTAGAATGTATAACTGATAATTTACCTTCGTGTAAACTAGATGCTTCAAAGTTTCGGTCCTTAAAATCCATTCTTTTAGCCGATAATTCCTGGAATGTACCGGGAAAAATTGACGTAATTCTAGGGGCTCAAATATATCCCTCTTTAATACTATCGAATCGATTAGGAACCGCACCAGTAGCCTATGATACAACATTAGGTTATGTGCTAATCGGAGAAATAAATAATAAAGTTGTACCTTCTGAATCCTTTTCATCATTTTCTACATTTACACAAAGCAATTTGCACAAGTTCCAGGAACTAAAAGAAGTTCCAAGCAACAAAATCAAAAACTCAATAAAAACCTGTCACAAGCCAGGGTTACCCCCCAACGTGGGTCCTCCTCCGCCACCTCCATGGTTGGTTTACAACCCAATGCTTCCTTATTTTTGTGGCATGCGCCGACCAGGGTTTTGGCAGCCACAGACACATCAGTTTGTATATTTATCTCATGGGCCTTTGATAATATATCCTGTTCGTCAGCGGCTCATGGCGGGGCCTTTGTGGGGCCCCCATCAACCTTCATGGCAACAACCATTTCCGATTAATTTCAACGTCGGGATTATACAGCCGCCCATACAAAACTTTGGAAACAACTTTTCCTACATGCAATAACTCTACAATACTTACATTTGAAAGATTTACATATCATACCTTTCACATTCGATTTGATTCGTCATTTCAATCTCAGCTTTATCGTTTCACATTTATAAAAAGGTTATTTGACATTTGACTGAAGTCACGTCAAGCAATGACGATTATTTCTACTTCATTCCACGTCACGTTGTAAATGTGTATCTCTATCAACAACAAAAGTTCGAATAGGTTGGTATGACAATGCCATCTATCAACAAATTTTGCATGTTTAGTTTTCATCAATTTAAGAAGCTAGACACGTAGGCAGTGTGCAACACTGAAACGTAATTTCGGTTGCATTTGTGATGCAATTTGCATCATGCAAGTAGTGTTGCATAAGGTTGCGTCATCAATTTGCATAACTTCAAATACTCAATACGTTGTCTGTTTATGAGTATTCATGATTTATCATTTTGTATAGGTATTTCTTGATATATTTTTCCGCTGTATTTATTACTGCATTTGTATATTGTCTATATATTGTTTAGACGTCATAAGACTGCAAGTAGTCGATGTCTCCAATGGTCAATCCTATTGTCTTTGAATTCTCTTTAGTTTGCCTCTTACTCTTGAGCAACTGAGAATTAAAATCCTTATTTTGTTTTAATTGCTTGGAGACTTATATTTAAGTATTGCTCTCAGTATATGATAAACCTACCTCATCTACGAATGATTATTTCGTTTTATATACTTTGGATATCCAATGCAATACTACCATTTGAAGTTAAACATCCAATTTTGCTGCCAAAATCTGATCACATAGTCGAATTAATTATAGGTTATTATCATATTTCAAATTGTCATGCGGGAACAGATTTGTTACTAGCAATAATTCGTCAGAAATATTGGATTATTGCCGGTAGAAATGCAATCAAACGAAATTTATACAAATGTAATAAATGTTTTAAGGCAAGACCGATTAGCACACAACCTAAGATGGGGGATTTACCGGATTATCGAGTAACTGTTTCAAAGCCATTTGTTTACACAGGTGTAGATTATGCAGGCCCAATTAAATTCATAAAATCAAGACATAAAGGCCAACACGCAAAAAAGGCATACATTTGCATTTTCATTTGTCTAACTATAAAGGCTGTTCATATTGAATTGGTTTCAGATCTAACAGTAAATTCGTTTATTAACGCGTTTAAAAGATTTGTATCAAGGAGAGGCCCCGTTTCACATTTATATTCCGATAATAGCACTACTTTCATAGGGGCTCGAAACAAGTTTAATGAACTGTATAATTTTGTGCAGTCGACTACATTTCATAAAACATTATCCAACGAATTAGCAATGAATGGAATAGAGTGGAAAACAATCCCGCCATACAGTGCTAACTTCGCAGGGATTTGGGAATCTGTAATAAAAAGCTGTAAGAAACACTTATTCAGAGTCATAGGTAAACAATTATTAAGCTACGAAGAACTGATAACGCTCTTAACACAAATAGAAGCAGTTTTAAATTCTCGTCCTCTATGTGTACAAGGTGCAGAACTCAATCCAGAGTTATTAACACCGGCCCATTTTCTGCTTCAAACCCCATTAAAACGATTGCCTATAGCTGAACCACTCAAATCCAAATCCACTTTGGTACATCGCAAATATTTACTAGACTCACTAATAAAATCATATTGGGAAAAATGGCAATTAGAGTATTTAACTTCTCTACAGATACGCCAAAAATGGCTAACATCAACTAACACAGTAAAAATTGGGCAGGTAGTCATAATTAAAGAAATTCGATTACCACCATTAGAATGGCCATTAGGAATTATCACTAAATTATACTTTGGAAACGACAAAATAGCTCGCGTCGCGTTGGTAAAAACAGAAAACGGTGTAATCAAACGCCCAATTAATAAATTATGTCCACTACCAACTCAATAGATAGCTTAATTGTCGTCAATTTTCATTATTGTTGTTTTGTTAATTTGTAAAAATGTCACTTTGACACAAAATGTCATTTTGACATTATGCCACTCTGACATATTGTCAGATAGACATAATGTCACTTGTTAACTGTCACTCGATGTTTCTGTCGAGTTGATTATTTTTTGTTTTTTCTGTTCGTACTTGTTTTTTCCAAGCAATTGTTAGTTGCAGTGCATTTTTTCGCCAAATCGAATTAATTATTATGCACCACGCAAATTTCTTGTGCCCGGGAATATGTTAAGTTTGTTATGAGGTGTGACAAGCAAGATCAGAGTTACTGACGATTATAAAAATGTTATTATTATTGTTTAAAAAACCAAGTCAACTCTGTATTCATATTTTGTAATCATAGTCATCTGTAAAGAAGAAAAGATGCAACAATTAAAAAACCCTTAACGATGAAAAAAAAAATATATAAACAAAAAAGTCGGTGACGAACCAAGTGAGGGTTCACTCGTGTTTTTCATTCTCTCTGAATCTTTCTTTAAAAAATCAAAAATTCATTATTAATTTTTGCATCTTGGCTTTGAATTCCACCTTATAATCTTAAATTTGAATAATTAAATATTATTGATTGAATATCGTCGTTTAATTGTCTAGTGGGGATCTTTTCCTTTCAGAAATAGTGAAAGTGTAAGTGTTTATTCGTGCTTGTGAATAGTATTGTATTCGCCAGCAGTGGGCCATTTGAGCTCAAACCCTGTCTTCAAGTCGAGCTAATTTGAGCGTCGACCAGGACAACGGCAATCGTCTTCAAGTCGAGCCAGAACTAGCATCGACCAGGACAGCAAAGGATTGCCGTTTCAACCAGATCTCCATTACTGTTGCGTGCCCTCAAGCGCAACGCATCATCAACCAGAATAGCGGCATTCAGCCGTCTCAACTAGATCCCTACTGCCGTTGCGCACATGCAAGCGCAGCGTGTCCATCTCCTCACGCATCCGAACCCATCACCGCTTTGAGACGCAACCAGCGTCTCCTACTCCTGTTTCGTCACCGCTTCAAGACGCATCCAGCGATTCCCATTCCTGTTTCCTGTCATTAGATCCCAAGTCCCTGCCCCTTTTTTAAAGTCTCCTTAAGTCAAGGTCAGTACTCTTGCTTTTGCTTGTGATACCTCAAACAAATTTAATAATACAGTCCACTCGCGATTATTGCAAATAACAACATACAATTAGTCCATTAGCGACTTGGTCCTTCGAACTTAACTTAACAACTGTCTATTTATGTAACTAACTAACTGTCTTTCTGATGGACTAACTGTTCTAATTTCCACAGCCTCAGTATCACCGATTGTGTGTATGCCACAACTCTTCACAACCACTGCCGATTATCCATTTCCACTCGCCGTTACTGTTCCCGTTCCCAATACTCCTCAAAACTACCGAGTATTTACTTCCAGTACACCAGTAACTTCCCGAGTATTCCACTCGACACTAAACTGTATACGCTCACCACGATACTGTTGTACTTCTTACTTCTTACTATCTGTGTAACTGTCCTTCTGACGGACTAACTCTCTCTAACACAAGTACGTCGCTTATATAGTTTCTCTAATATTTGCTAGAACATTCTAGCAATGTCTCGACCGATATAACAAGAGTCAGCTTCGTCGCCCGCCTGTCGCGCGCCCCATCTATGTTATCGATCGCTTTCCGAGTCTCCGCCCATTTTCAAACTATTAGACTCTAGAACTTCTATCATAGGCGTCACCTCGCACGCACTGGCTGGGGGCTCGCGGGCCAAATATAGTAGGTACCCTCTCCCGTTACAAGAGAAATAAGAAGCTTTTTAGTCGAGCTACAGATAGATTTTTGTTTACATAAGTTAAAAAAGTACATTTTTTATTCAAATAAGTTCATAAAGTACCTATAGATATATTTTTTATACAACAAAAGCGTGAAAATGTACTTTTTTAACGCAAATGGCATTTTTTCACCCTGTTCTTGTAAAAGTACTATACTTTTTATTCATGTTGAAACGTTCAAATTTGCATCGTTAGACATTTTAGCTCCAATAAAAGCTTTTGTAACTTTTAACGAGAAGTTTTTTAAAGTTTTCAAAAAATTTCACACATTTTACGTCTAAATTTTTTAAAAGCAAACGTCACAGATCGCAATTGTTCTTACTATGCGCTGATTCCTATTGCGCATATCTTCTATCTCTTTAAATGGAAAGATCTATTGAGGTCACAAAATCAAAGAAACTACGCGCCAAGCAAAACCGGTTTGATATTGAAAACAATTGCGTTTCTCATGTATTTTAAATGGCGGAATTGAAAAACCAACGGGCTTTGACAACCTGTTACAGAATAATATTCTATAACAGTGTGACAGAATGTGCTCATTCTGTAACAGTTTTCAGTTACAGAATGTGTGTTTCCATAATAGTATCAGAGAAAAATATTTCGAATTTATATGCAAGTGAATACCTAGAAAAGGATTAAGATATGAAGCTTTATTCAGAAACTAGATCTGGAAATAGTTATTTGCATTCCGTGTGCGCTATGAAAAGTCCTATTCCTATTCAAACAAATCTTCTGTTTGGAATATGCAATGCACCTCATGGATGTTGTATTTTATTTAAAGTAAAAAGTGCGCGTCCTGTGGCTGGTAAACCCAATTCAACAGCACGTCCAGAGCGGGATTAAGTCCCCGAGCTGGTTGGAAAAGAAGTCGGGAACTAGAGCACGTCGAGCTTGCGTGACGCCATGCTCACGTGTTCACGCGTCCGTCACGCTCGCGGCATACCGAATCAATAGCGAGGCTACCGCAATCCAGGTTACACAGCGCGGATTCGAATTCGAGGTTTCGGATAGCACGTACTCATTAATTAATTAAGAAATTAGGATGGTGTTTTCCTGGGGCTGTTTGTTTTATGTGACTGATTGTGATTCGGATGGCCCGAGTTCGTTCCGACCGACGTCAAGTTTGATACTGGAAAATTAATTTATGTTTTTAAATAGCACAAAATTTATGGGGACTTATGAAATTGACGTCACACAACACACATTCCGTCCTCCAGTACTACATGTCTTTAGAAGAAGACGGCAGGCTCGAAGTAAGAGATAGTTTTGTATTACCATGGCCTTTCTTTTCTTTTCAACGTAATGTCCTAATCCGATTTAATATTTGCTGTTTTATTTTGCGGTGGTGTTTGACAGTGGCGTAACTAAGAGTTCGGGGGCCCGCCCGCAAAAAGTTTTTGGGGCCCGTTTTTAATTGTAGCATTTATAATGAAGAACTATATACCACAAGAACTTGTGGAAATTGTGACTAGGCTCACTTTCATCTGAGTTGATATGTTAAGAAGCAAAATAACCAATATTGGAGGCCTAAAAATTCAAGATTAGGTACTTTTACATCCCACCAAAGTCATTGTATGTTGCATTTACTATGAAAATGTGATTGGCCCGAATTGATTCATACATTTTTGATATCCCAAATAAAAGAACTTGGATGCGACAAAATATGGTATTAGCAAGATGGATCAGTATAATACAGTCTAAATAATAGCAATTTTGCAAAAAATATTTTCTTATTGTTATATAATCCCACGTTTTGGTAATACACATTGGCCGCCAGTTGTCTTGATTTGACAGCCCCAAACTTCTTTTTATGGGGTTATTTTAAAGGAAAACTTTGGATCAGTCAGGAAAATATTTGTCAAGAAATCGAAATTCTACCGGCCGGAATGTGATGGAAATAAAGAGCCGTTAGTTACGCCACTGGTGTTTGACGTATGTATGAGTAATCAGTTTTGTTATAATGATTTGTTAGCTGATGATAAATTCTAAAAAGATAATAATAGCGAAACAAAATTATCCAACACATTTAAATACTGTTTTAGATTCTATCTAAGAGGTCATGATAGTTCTTTGCTGTCTCTTCGAGCTTGTCGTCTGTGTCTATAAGGTTACTTCAGAACTTAATAGATGGCAACAGTAAAATTCTAAAATCAAGTCCCCATTTCTGTCGTGCTCATTTCAATAACAACCTTTGAGAGTCCGTGAGGTGACGCTTGGAAAACACCTTTAACTGAACAAATATATCGTCATTGCCGAAATCTGGGAAGCAGATTGTAAAAATCAGTAATGTTATAAAAATGGTACGTTTGTATTTATTTATTGAGAGTTAAACAAATCTAAGTCTAAGAAACCATTTAATTTTCTGTTCCCGTTGTTAAAATGTGTCTTACCTTAACGTACTACATAACATCGTAATCACAACTTCACGAGCTGTGGCTTCCATCGTACAGCTGTCATTCTGTAAAAATAAATACCTTAAAAAGTGTATTTTAGTATTTTTGCTGTCTTATTTTTGGTCGTTGAAAAAGTATAGTATATGACTTGTGTTACATAATCTCATTACTAAAGTGACGTTTATAAAACTTGTCACATAATATTTTATTAACAAATAAATACATATATGCACTACTATTATTTTAAAAAACTGGACAAATGCGATTTATATCCATAAACACAATAATAATAACAAACATACTCGCACTCAACGTTCGAACGATCTATCAATTGAATATTGTCCTAGCGCTCGATAATTTCCGCTCCATTTGGTTAGAATTCGGGTCAACTCACTTTCTGGTCATATTCTAGCATAATAGGCTATTCCATGATATTTAATTTTTTCTTGGAGTAGGTACATAAAAATATAAGACCACATATGAAAGTCCGAGTTAAAAATTTCTCCAAATAAGCGAGATAATGTCCGAATTTTAAATTTGCTTTGTAACGCAGATAATGTGGGTATACCAGAAGTTAACAAACAGTGGTTCATATGCTTACGAAGAAATGTTGAGCAAATTAAAAAATAATGTATATCTAAATTATATTATATTTGATTATTACAGAAATAAAATAAATAAATATTGCACTTAACAACGTTCGCTATCAACGGCCACTGGACTTTGCGGTTCTTCCTGGTGAATCGCGGCCATTACAGTGGCCAGGTCACGGATATTTATTTGCGACTACATTTTTCTTGGTTCGTGAGTGGAGGAACATATCGTATCTGCAGTCTCTACTGAGCGCATTACACCAGTCACCAGTCACAGAGGTACTTTTGTCGCCACTGAGCTATTTTTTAGGGAGTTATCTTCAATCATTCAAAAATTTCCGAATAGCATCGGTCCACCGCAGAAGTACACTAAAATTAAGTCGGTAGCGAACGTGTTAATTTATTTCACTTTTTTCTTTTTTACAAAAACAAAGAAAAAAGAAAGTCGCCCGAACAACATCCAAAGTAGATCCGATACACCCGAATAAGTATATTCTTAGTTAAGGCGGAGTTTCACAAAGTAGGAGTTCATATACTTAGATCCTACTTGCTCAAACACGCGCATACATATTCTGCGTCACCAAAAACAAAACACCCCGTATTTTTTAGAGGTAGTAATTTATAATAAAAAGAATAGAATTTTCCATATCCTTTAACTGTTATCTTTCATATTTTTGATGAACTTGTACCATTTTTGATTCCATGATAGAACATTCTCGAATCTACCTATCCACGTAACAATAATTTTCTATAGGTGTAACGACGTCATGTGGTCAGGCCATTTCAGATATACAAGGATCGTGCGCCAAGTGTTAGACTGCGACAAAAAGTTAACGCCGTTTGCTGTATTTATATGATAGTTTTTTTTTCTGGGCCACAAAATATTGCCATTTAATAGTTATTTACATAATCGGTAATGAAAAGAGTGTGATATTGTTTGATGAACATAATAATTGCCAAAACAAGCGAAGCGAGTTTTGCAAATTATGTGAGTCAAACAATATCACGTTTTCATAACGTTTTATGTACCAAATTTTATCTAATTTCGCTAAAATAATTTAAAAAAACACAAAATTCTAGGTTTTTCTCTGACAGCTGCATGTCCATGTTTCAAAATCAATTTAATTTCAAGTGTGGCCGCGAAAATAAATGAATTTCATTTTCTTATGCTTCTGTCAGTACCTGCGTGTCATTGAAAATGAGTTCTGAATATGTTCTGAAATCGATATAGATCTTCCTCCTTATGTAGAGGAATTAAATGTGAGTCAATAATTCATAAATTGATATTAAAGAAATCATTAATGATATTTTTTTGTTTCTTTTATTATGAGTTGTGTAATATCCTTTACGTAACTCAGTTACGTAATAGTATATTAAAGTACGTGTTTTATAAGACATGTTATTTTCGCACGCGTCAAAATTTAGAAAACGAGCGTTAGCGAGTTTTATAATTGACAAGTGCGAAAGAAAGTCTTATAAAATGAGTTCTTTATACTATTTTTTATATTTTGCGCCTTCTACAATTAACATTTACTTACTCAATTTGTGATTATATTTGCAAGCATTTGTACATTTTCATGTAAATAATCTTCCCTAAATAAAAAAAAAATAATAATATTAATTTCGACATTATATTATTAAAATGAATTGTCAATTAACTAAAAATAAATTAGGTAAAAATGGGTTAAAGAAACGTTATCTAGTACCAACCGTCTAAAACAAAAAATTGTGTATCGTAATGACTTCATTATGAACGCAAAATATAAAAAATGTTTTTTCTAGTTTGGAAAATAATAAGTGAGGTTAAGTGTAGTTAAAACATATTAACTTTTGTCTTGATTTTCTGAATTAATTCTTGACAGAATTTTGGGCATGTACTCAATTTGTAATAATGTACTTAACAAATTGTAATTTCAATATCATAACATAATTTATATATTATTGTAAACATTTATGTTACTTGCTGAGGATGGACAAATATTGTCCGAAACGTCCATTTTCTTGTAAAATAAAATGACTTATGGTTGATTTCACAAACATAAAGGACCTTACGACTTATTTATTTAATTTCAAACTTCAAGACTGTTCCTAAATTCCCATTTCAAAATTTAAAAGCATTTGCCGGGGTCGCGTTGAAATACCGCTATTTAACGGCGCTAACTTTTATAGTTTAAAAAGTAAATGTAGTGGTCGCTCAAATTTCTGAAATAGTGTATAACGCGTGTATTTCATATTTTATAATCCATTCAAGTGATAATCGTGTTCATTTTTTGCAAGATATTATAAAATACATACTATCTACGTATGTTGAAAAAACAATTGTCAGATCGTTAACTAGCATTTTATTTTGCCTTATATTCTGAAACCAAATTAAAGCATTAACGTCTTGTTGTTAAGTTTGTTGAATTGGAACCCATAACGAAATGCAGTCGCCTTCCTGCAGTAACTGCTGAGCAACGTAGAGCCTTATTGGCAGCATGATCCGTTTTATTATGCCTGCTCCGCGTAACAAAGAAATCGGATTTCTTTGTGTTGCTGGCGTGTCATTCAAACATGTGGCAGTGTTTGAAGGCAGGAATAAAAAGCGAGGTGTTTTTGTAAAATTGAAATAAAATTCCTGGGAAAACAATATGTGGTACAATATTCTTCTGGCAAAGGGCACAAACAGCTTCTGCGGCATTGTTCCTGACAGCCGGGTTAAAAAATGAAGCGAAGGTTTTTCCTGAAATTTGACGAGACTGGCGTTTCCTTGTGCGGTCAGAGGTTCGCTTCAGATCGCGGACGATTCTCGCCTGTCATAAGCAACGCGCGCAAACAAAGGAAATACTTCCGCTTCAACAATCGCCGATCGAATCGCACCTATCACACACAAACAATCAAACACACCCAATTATACTCCACAAATAATTCCATAACTGATACACCGCTCACACAACGTTTCATTTCGAAAGAAAATTGAAATCTTGCCTTTACACCAGAATTGGTGAGTTGATAGGGGAGGAAAAAATATTATTTTAAGCATTTTTTAAAGACATGCGTCAATATCACAATGTGTATTGAGAATAACTAGAAAGAAATAATTATTGAGTTTACATGCAGTGTTGAAAGTGTTTTCGAAACGTATTTAGTTTTGAAAACGCTATTTATACAGTGTCAAAACGGTTATATGGGGTCTCGTGTCAGGTCGCGAATCTGGGGAACCAGGTTCGATCCCGACCGACGCCAAATATTTTCAATTATAAATGGCACAAAATTGACCCCTGTGGTACACTCTCCACGCCAGAAATGAGTGCCCGTGAGGTGACGCCTGGTAAGCGCTCGCACGGTGCAAATATTTCATCATTACCGATATCTGTGTTTAAAGCAGATTGGCACACCCAGCTATGGGTAATAAGCCGTGATGATATATTTATTTATTTATTTTATTCAAAACGGTTGTGAGTTAACTCAAAACAAAACTAAAATTTATGGATGTGACCTGAATAATAGTTTCAAAACTACTCATATAAACACTTAAAATTCATTTTCGATATTGCGCATGGCATTAAGTTTCTGCCGCTTTGTGTTACTAATCTACAAATAAACTGACAGTTGTGTAGATTTAGAACATAGTGGTACAAAGTAAAAAAATCTGATGTGGCCAGCACATTACCTTCCGTCAGATCGTGGTCAGATCTGTGTATATTGTAAAAGATTCCATATTTCCAGTACATTACCTTCAGTTCTATGTATTTTGAACAAATTCCATACAGAAAGTTTTTTGTAAGAGATTATATATTTCCAGTAAAATTATAACACAAACATACTGTCAAATGCACTTGACACTGACATTTGTCAAGCAGAATTTTCTTAATATAGTAGATGTTTCCAAGGTTATAGCACGGCTAGCTGCTTTATGAAATTTAATTTCTTTATAAATTTATTACTCTATATCCATTGAATATGAAGTATAAAATGTAATCAAATCTTACAGAGAATAAAATATTCTAGGGAACCTAAAACGCACTTATTCATTAAAAACTCATCATCAATTTTTTTGACCAAAGACAATACCGTCCTTACCTAAAGATGACGGAAGGTAAAAAAAATAATAATTGGAATGATGGGAAAACTAAGTATTTGGAGTGAAGAGGATCTGTCACATCCAAATGCGTAACTGTTTTTAAGTCAGTTTGTAAACTTGTTTTGAAAATTGAATGTAAACAGTTTCGCGTAATTTTGACTGAAAAATGAAAATATAGCATGCGGTATTTAAATAAAACCATATAGCTTAATGATTTATATTAATAATATATATATTTTGTACTATTATTAAGTGAGTTAGGAAAGTTTTAGAAGTGTTTATGCTTTATAAATCGAAGTTTTTGGGTCTGAATCCCGCTAGGGTATGGTAGGTCATCATTTTGAATAAATTTTATAAAATGGTATGTAATTTATCATTTTTAGAATAAAGTTTTGAATTTTTTGAATATATTGTTTATTAGAACTAGAAATTCTGTAAGAATACAGAAACGTCCTACGTCCTTATAACATTCAAAGATGCCAAAAACAATACCTTCCTTACCTAAAGGAATGACGGAAGGTAAAAATTACAAATAAAAATTTAAAGTAGAAAAAGTATCAATGTTATTAAACAAACAATTACTTAAATTCACAAATACTTTAGCTAAACAGCCTATTAATTCATCTGAATCGTCAGAGTCAATAGCTAGTTCTGGAGCACGATCTTTCTTTTTCTTGTCCAGCGGAAGTGACTTAAACCACGTATGACATTTTTGCTATTAAATTAAATTAAATTGCATTATTTGCTGGTAAGCTCTCGCACGGTGCAAATATTTCATCATTACCGAATTCTGTATACAAAGCAGATTGGCACACCCAGCAATGGGTAATAAGCCGTGATGATATATTTATTTTATTTATTTGCTGGTAACAAGCTTTGTTAATTGGTATTTTTGATGGTAAAAAATGAACAAGTTGAATTATATTGAACCACCCCCTCCTCCCAAATAACTTTACTCTACAAAAAAATTGTTATAAAACTTAAAAAGTAATGACTACTAAGAAAGGAAAAATATTAAAAAATTAAGGAAACATTTAAACCCTCATTTTTCCACTTATGGCAAATTTAATTACAAATTCTCACAAAGTACATTTTTTGACTTGGTCACTTTTAACAGCATAACCACAATATATGAAACTCTGCGCACAAGAGACGGGCATTTTGACAAGTTGCGTTAAATCTTTTGCAGATACCTGCGTACCTGTAATTATCCCCAAGATTGTCAGTAGCCTAAATATCTTTATATTTATATTTTATAGGAATAACACAAAAAAATCTGATGTGGCCAGCACATTACTTTCCATCAGTTCTATGTATTTCGTATAAATGTCATACAGAAAGTTCCTTGCAAAAGATTCTATTTCTTGTACATTACCTTCAAGCAGTTGTATGTATTTTATACAAATTCCATACAGAAAGTTTTTAGCAAAAGATCCTATATTTCCAGTAAAATTATCACACAAATATACTGTCAACTGCACTTGACACTATGACACCTTTCAATCAGAATTATCTTAATTTCTTTATATTTTTTTAACTCTATATCCATTTAATATAAAGTATAAAATGTATTAAAATCGTATAGAGAATAAAATATTCTTCAATATTTATAATAACATTAAATGTGAAAAAATGATATTTAACATCGTTTTTTCAAGAAACTGTTAAAATCTTCAAATGAGGGTACTTCCGGTTGACCAATTATAACCAAAATCTAATCAGCTCTTCATGTGGATGTAACGAAGAGGAATACGAAAGAATTATAATTTTTGGAATTGTAGTATTAGAGTTATCGCTTTAGAAAATTTTGTCACACACACACACACACACACACACACACACACACACACACACACACACACGCACGCACACACACACACACACACACACACACACACACACACACACACACACACACACACACGCACACACATACAGACATCATCGTAAAAATAGTCAAATCATATTCTAGGGACCCTAAAACGTGCTTATTCATCAAAAACTCACCACCGAATTTTTTGACCAAAGACAATACCTTCCTTACCTAAAGGTGACGGAGGGTAAAAATACAATAGCAGTCATTAATAAGCTAATAATAAAATTTACAATAATTAAAATAACAGGTCCTATATTTTTGGTCTAAGATTATTACAATTGTACTACTTGAACACGTATGAGTTTGAAGTCGTGATTATGTTAATTTGGCAAAAATATTAAAAGGATTCTCTGGATACAGTTATTAAAGAATGTGTGAACGAAACGATTTTAAAGTTAAGTAAAAATCCCCAATCATAGAGAGTGCAGAGTAGAAATTGAAAAGCATAAAATTAATTGAAGAGTAGCAATGAACGTTGCGCGTTTAGTAGGAATTTACATTTGGCAAAGTGTTGGAGTTATAAAAAATCTCCGTCTTATCTGGCAGCACAGCTCTGTCATAAAACCGTGTAACTTTACATCGACACTAAAGCCCTTACGCCCGAAAAATAAAATCTCCGCACATTTTATGAGCCCTTTAATGTTCCTCTTACATCCGGCTAATCAAACCAGAGACCAACACGAGGGAGAGTTAGAGAAAAGGGCCGAGATTCCCAAATATCAGATCAAGGTCTCCCATCGGTGATTAGATTTACTTAATGTAAGTATAAAATAAAACAGCATAAACGGATCCAAGGTTTAGGTATACTACAATGACTTTTTCTCATACTAGATCCGACACTATTTTCATTCTATTTTAACCCATTAGTGCTCATATTTATTTTTGTTATTTTTTTTTTATAAATTTATCTGTTTACATGATCTATAAGCAATAAAATTAAAGATAAAAATAATAAAAAAAAAATATTTTGTTTGCAAAGGGGTTATGTTACATGGCAACTTAAGTTGCCACTGAGCACTATCAGTTTCATCCGGATTAGAAATAAATAAAATATTATATTCAACATATCTTTTATTATTAGTAGTTCAGTAATACAAATGATATAAAAATAGGTTATATAAAAAAGAAAAATATATTAAAAATTATGGAAGGAGTCAAAACAAAATGGATGAAGTAGAACTTTGCATTTTTTACACAAGCAGGTACGTAGTGCGTTTTGTACAAACTTTGTATCTACGATATTTACTTTCTCCTTTTATGACGAGATGATCTTTCTTATCGGTTATTGTATCTTCTAGCGAGACTGAGGAAGAATAGGAAGCAGATGGTCCTGATTTTAAACTGGGTGTGCCATACGTATACAAAAGTTGAAACACAACTTGTTTCCTAAACTGCAGATATGGTATGTCGTGTCCTAGTTGCCGATAAAGTAACCAACCCTGCATGCAACATTCATCCACAGCCCAAGAAAAAAGAGGCCACCATCACTTTTTTATTCTAATTTTTGATCTATATTGAGCTGTGAACTGATCGTTCAAGTCAACACCCCCCATGTTATTATTATACTGCGCGATAGCATTGGATATTTTTACTGTTATCCTTTTTTTGTCTGGTCGACTGTATCTTTTAACATTTTTCATAAGTGTCACAATTAGATAAAACTGTCACAACTGCATTGTCATGCCATCTAATTGCAGTAAGTTGTCCATTTGTAAGTGTAAAATATTTACCTCTTTCATACTTTTTAATTCTGATTTTGGTGGTAATTTCAGTGCTTTTCTTACTCTGTTTTCTCGAAGAGTACCAGTACCTCCTAAATTTATACTGCACAGTTCTTCCAATAATTGCACTGACGTAAATAAGTTGTCGATATATGATTTTGTTCCTCTGGGAATATTTGCGTGTTCTATCAATCCTATAACTATATCGCCCCCCTGATCTAAACCAGTATCGGGCAACTTAGTATGCAAACCACAGTAAGACTCTGCATGAATGATAACACCATTTGGGTTAGCAATAACCCACAATTTAAAACCAAACCTAATGGGTTTGTCCCTTATGAATTGCTTGGCACTATGACGACCATAATATGGTACTATGCTTTCATCAATTAAAAGTGCACTTTCAGGTGGTATTTGCTTGTATGCATCATTGATGTAGTCAAACAAAGGTCTTACTTTATAAAACCTATCTTCATTTATATTTGTGCTATCATTTAGATGAAGATGGCGCAAAATGTCTTCAAATCGACAGCGACGTATATTTTACTCACAATAGTGCTCAGTGGCAACTTTAGTTGCCATCAAAGTTTGGAGTCACAAAGAATCTGTCATATCAAGAATAATCGCTCAAATTCTACAAAAGTATTTCAAATCACTCTCATAGAAGTTATATTGATCAATATATAAATTAAATAAATAATAGTTTATGAAATACTTAAATTTTTATACAACAACTTTTTGGTTCAAAAATTTGAACAAAAAGATTGAGCTGTCTAAAGCACGCAAACAAATATAGTTAGACCAGATGAGTCAAAGTAGATGAGGTACACTATATAGAAGGTAGCTACATATAAATTCAAAACATAATCGCCAAATTCAGTCCGTAGTAATTTTTTTAAATTACTGGCAACTTAAGTTGCCAGTGAGCATTAATGGGTTAAATTAGACTTGGCGCGCTATTCGTTCAGTATAATAAGCTAGGTTATTGTAGGTATATACGAGTAATTATAGGTAAATTTACTAACATATCTGGCGCGCATTAAGGTGTGATTGGACGTGCGCAGTCTAGCCTACCCAGGGCCGCTCCGTGCGGGTGGGCAAGTTGTGTCCCGCACAAAGGCGCCTGACTTTGAGGGGCGCTGTTTCAAGACAGTAAAGCAAAAAATAGTAAATATTTATAAAATGCTCTTATCCATAAAGACAAAATTAATATAAAACTTACAAATTAACGTGGTAGAAGTGAACAATATATTTTTTAATTTGCTTGCATTAGAGCTCTAGTTATAAGTAAAATAAATTATCGTACCAATCAGTTCGTTATTTTTCTAACATTGTTATATCGAAATAATAACTGTGAAAATGTTGATTACAACAAAGAATATATTGATTATAACTCAAGAATATTAATTACAAGAATGAATCCTACAATGACTCCAATATTTAAATACCTACTAGCATTTTGCGAAGAATCAAATGCTTTATGATTTACAATTACATACAATTCTGAAATCTTAGTGAAATAATTTTATATTTATTTTCTATCGATATTGAATTTCCCTTATTAATTATTAAAAATTAAAAAGTAAAAGAAAATTTTTCTTTCATTGTTATATTGCAAACTATAACTGTAAAACTGTTGATTACAACAAACGATTTTGATTATCCTCTTAATTACAATAATGAATCTAAGAAAATTTAATTATAATATTAAATCTAGCATTTTTGATGAATAAAAAAGTATAGTTTCAACTTTATTTTGCAAATTTTACAACATGGGGGGGGGGGTTCGGTCACTAAAATATAACTTTGCACAAAGGCGCCTTATACCCACGGAACGGCTTTGAGCCAACCTATAAACATCGACCGACAAAGTGTGGTTTATCGTAAAAAATAAATACAGCTACTTGTATTTATCACACTCGGATGCCTGGCCACTTATACATTTTAAATAAATGTAGCAATAGCTGAAATCCAACCGGCAGTACGGCAGGAGTAAAACACTGTGGCTCGGGAAGTCCGTTTGGAGGGTAAATGGTGACAGCTGTATACAAGCCCTAAATAGATATTTAAACATTTAATATTGCATGTTGCACTTTGCGCTCTTATGGGTTCGTAATGCAGCATACATACATACATAAAATCACGTATTTCCCACTTAGTGGGTTAGCACAAACCTGAAAGAATAAAAAAAAAACATTAAAAAAATCAGTTTCTCTTTCAACAACATTCTTACTAACCTGACATCCTAGGTACAACATATTTTCCTCACTCTTAACATATTAAAGTGACAGAATTACGGTAGCGAAATACCGCAATCGGACCACAATAATAGTTACGAAACAATCATCCTTCGCCACACATTCCTGTCTAAGCATACTTCTTTCGCCTCGGCCACATTCATAATCTCATTCATACACACACTTCTTCTCTTCCCACTCGGAAACTTTCTCTCTTTTAGTACCTTATCAATCACATCCATCCACTTACACACTGGACGGCCACGCAATCGAACATCCTCAATTTCACCAAGATATATACGCTTTACAAGACGTTCACTCTGCATTCTCTCCACATGACCAAACCATCTCAACTGGCTTATTCCTACTCTCTTAACAACATTCTTCCTAACCATACATTCTTCATACACCAAATTATTCCTCACGCGATCCCGTCTTACATATCTACATACTCCACGTAAATACCTCATTTCCACGGCAGTCACTCTCTTTTTATGCTTTCCCGTCCATGCCCAACATTCGCTTCCATACATCAAAACAGGCACTAGCACTCCATTATACTCACTTAAACGAGCTTCTCTAGATACGTTTACGTTTCGAGCAAACGTACCCAGAGCACCCATTACCTTACACCCCGCACTCACTCTCCTTTCAATTTCTCTATCAATGCAGCAAAGTTAAGTAATATTATCAGGCGGCTTATGACCTTTAATAGTCAATATTAGTGAATCTTACGATTTTACGCCGAGACCGCGACTCAAATTGGGATGCAATAGGAATCAAACCAGATCACGAAGAGATAAAGTGCAAATTGAAGTGAAGAGAAATTAATAAGTATTGAATAATGAAACCTATTTCATTTTTTAAATTTTTTCTTTTCAATTGGTAGTGCACTCTAAGAAATTCTGTGTAAAATAAACACTAAAATTGGTTTATTATATTTTTGAATCATAAGCTTGTTTTTTCGCCCTCAAAAAGCGGGCGCAATTTGTCTTCTCGCCCGAGGGCCTAAATTTCAAACATCAAAATCGTCGTTTATAGATAAATGTCGGACAACATAATAAATTCGGTAAATTACATTTTTTAAACACCGCTACTCGTAAAACTTTTCGAATTCTGTTTCGTTTACGTCGTCTGACTTCCGTGGAACCAATTTGCCCTGTGCAGCCCCAAATTCATTCAATATGTCTTTTGAATAATCGATTTATTTCATTTTCATTTGACACTTAATTAAAATTGTTTATAAACAAACAATATAGCTAAAAACCACAGCTTACTTAAAATTCACAAAGCCAGCACAATGATACCGAATATGTACCAACTGAGTCCTTGAATATTGAGAACCAAATAAAAAAAAAACGTTGTATGTATCACGAGCATAATCAATATTATAGTATTCGGGAATTTAAAGGTCCCCGCTACGCGTGCTACAATCTTAATATACAAACATAATACATAAATAACTGTTACTTACAAATTTGTTATAAAAGTACACGTTAAATTGGTTAAAAATTGAATATGCATAATTAACATAGCACCAACTAATGTGTTTTGAATATGTAATGATGTTATAAGATACACATACATTATGCATGTATTATAAATAAATAATAAGGACATTATGTATAAACATCTCATTTATAGAAAGAATATTACACATATTAAATGATGATATTTTACCTACTTACTTAATGGAAAATCTTCACACCTGATGTATTCGTTAAAAAAATTATTACACAAATTTTCGTATTTCTCTTTTAATGTTAGTTTATACTTTTTCATTTTAATACATCAAAAAACAAACTGATGTGGCCAACACATTACCTTTTGTCCGTTCTATGCAGTTTATACAGAGTGATCAAAAATGGATGAAGGTCACGTGACAATTTTTGTTCGACAATAATGCCAACATTATATTTCAATTTTTCATAATTCGTCAAAACTGTATTCCACATATGACAGATGATGACAACTGCATGACATTTGATTAATATCATTGCCGTACCTTGATTCATTTGATATTTGTTTTCATTATGGATTATAACGAAGAGTGTGACAAATTTGTTCTTGCCGCATATTTTCGTCTAGCTGAACGTAAAAAGACGGTTCTTGGCAGTTTTGTTATGACAGCTAGCAAAATTCTAAACTTACGCTCATGGAAATAGTAAAGCCATCAAAATTGTATGAACCGGCATGCTTCAGCCATTCTTGATCACTCTGTACAAATTTCATACAGAAAGTTCCATGAAAAAGATTCAATTTCTTGTACATTATCTTCCGGCAGTTGTATGCATTTTATACAAATTCCAAACAGAAAGATTCTAGCAAAATATCCTATATTTCCAGTAAAATTATTACATAAACATACTATGTCAATAGGCGGTGTGCACAAAAGGAGTCAGCGCCGACAGCGGACAAAAATGACAAAAGTGGTTACTCATTGAAATATAACAAGGTTATGTTTTATGTCAGAATAATTTTAAAGTATCTATTTTATAAAATGTTTGCAATGAATGCGAATGATAGGACGTCAAGTATTATGTGATGCAGTGGGAGATGTAATAATTCTGACAAAATTACCGATTGAAGTATCAAATTTTATAAATTTCTTAGAATATTATATGAGTGAGTATTATATTATGTGAGTAACAAAATACCTTTTCAACAGATATCTTCTGCTAACATGAAAAATTCTTTTAGGTTTATATATTTTCTCATTGTAAAAGATACTTATCGCATGAATAAAATTCAAACAATGGTCGTATGATTGAAACTATGAATTATATAAAAATGTGTTTCTTAAGTTAAAAATATAATAAAAGAAGCAGAAAATTACCTTAAAATTGTATAATAATTGCAGTTGTATCATATAGAAGGTTTATTTTTAATATAATTAGTGTATTTATTATATATTTTGTACATGTAATGTTAATGTTAAAAGTAAAAATTCACATGGTTTGTATTTTTCGTGTATTCTCCATTCCGAGCTTGTGCAACTAATTCCATTTAGACACTGGTATATTTTCAATGAAGAATATTTGTCGAAATATGCTAACATCATCCACTGATATCGTGATATGCAGAAATTTTCTTCTTTCCAATCATCCAAGTTTTTAATCGCAATTTCCATGTATTCTGCATCTTATAATATTTCACTAATATTATAAATTATAATATAAAACTCAGTATGATAAAATGGTTTACAGAAATCACATATATTAGGCAATTACGAAAATTCTACCGGTGAACTGTTACCGGTATATGTCAGTAAACAACTGTTTACCAGGTTACAGCTACCGAAATCGATATTTTAAGAACGCAAGTGGTAAAGCAGGGTAGATTTATAACCTAAGAAAAACATTTGAAAATTTGACGTAATTAACAAACTGAACACAGTCCTACTTCCGATTCCAACATTGAACACATTTTACTTTTAACGCGCGCGCTTCGCTTGACATCACTACCCTTTTTGAGGTTAGATTTTTCATTTACCGCATTTACCGGCTGAATTACTCGATCCACAAATCATGGATCCGGTAGATGGATCTGGTAGATATGGTACAATTTTCGAACACGGTAACTATTAACCACATGTGTTTTCGAACGCAGTCGGTAGATGCGGTATCTACCGGTAGAATTTTCGTAAATGCCTATTATGAGTAAAATTATATTTTCTGTCACAGTACCTTCGCTGGTATTTTGACTTTTTTGATTATCACATCACATATATAGCATTTTAAATATTTTCTTTATTCATTTCAATATACTATGATGTATAATATTCATGCACAATAGCAACAACTCAAAATAAAATTGTAAATTGTATCACTTTCTCGAAATGTCAAAATTGATTGGGTAACCAAAAATGTCAATGTAGCCGTTAGAGGCGCTGACGCTCAAAATGTGCACATCGCCTATTGCACTTGACACTGACATCTTTCAATCAGATTTTTTTTTAATATAGTAGCTGTTTCCATAGATGACTACTTTAAGAAATTTAATTTCTTTAATATGTTTTAACTATATATCTATTTAATATGAAGTATAAAATGCAGTCGAATCGTATATAGAATAAAATATTCTTTAATATTTATAATAACATTAAATGTGAAAAAATGGGATTTAACATAGCTTTTTCAAGAAAAACTGTTAAAATCTTCAAATTAGGGTACTTCCGGTGTAACCAAAATCTAATCAGCTCTTCATATGGTAGTAACGAAGAATATGAAAGTATTATAATTTTTGAAATTGTTGTATTAGAGTTATCGCAGACGAAAGTTTTATTACACACACACACACACACACACACACACACACACACACACACACACACACACACACACACACACACACACATACATATACATACATACATAAATAGACACATACACACATACACACATACACATATACACACATGCACACATACACACATACACACATACACACATACACACATACACACCTACACACATACACACATACACACATACACACATACACACATACACACATACACACATACACACATACACACATACACACATACACACATACACACATACACACATACACACATACACACATACACACATACACATACACATACACATACACACACATACAGACATCATCTTAAAAATAATAAAATTGTATTCTAGGGACCCTAAAACGTGCTTATTGATTAAAAAATCATCATCGAATTTTTTGACCAAAGACAATACCCTCCTTACCTAAAGGTGACGGAAGGTAGAAAAATACGTTCATCCACACACTATCACAACAAACTGCAACCTTGCAATTTTTAACTTGTTTCATTCGGAACAAGATAGCATTGATCATGTGTAGAACAAAATTTCTTCAAATTACTATAAATATTGGAAGATTTTCATGAATTACCTACATTACTTAACACTGAAGAATTTTACCACTTTTTATAATTTACAATTTGTAAAATTTTACAAAATTTAGTGTTGATTTCTACAAAAATATGTTCCACTATTTACCAATTCGGTTTTACACGGCTAACATTTCTTAGAGTGTAGATATTAAAACGTAGTTGGTAGTACCAAAAGATTAATAACCGTTGAGCAATGCTTTCAAATATAATCGTATATTCTTTTGATTAAGAGTTCTCTTCTTAATTTCTTTTCTGAACAAAGGGCATGAAGTCTTCTTGTTTCACTATAAGCTTTATTAAAATCTCAATAATGCAAGTTACCAGAGCTACTATGCCGCTACAAAGAACCTATGTTTTATAATAGATTACTAACCATTTACACTCACAGAACTATTTTAATTTAATAGTTGTTGGATGTAGAATTTGAACCTATTCATTTAGCTTGTTACATAAATGTTTTATGAACAGCACCTATAGTTAATTCGGTTTCTTAATTTATTTTGACTTTATAAATAAATACCTAATGTACGTTATGTCATTACATTTTATAACAGTTTTCTTTTCAGTTCTCGAGTTGAATATTTATGTTCAAGTACATGTTCTTTGGAACAACTTTTCCAAGCGTTCTACGAACTTATTTTCCTTAGATAACATAAAAATTTGTCTGCAAGTAAAAATGAAATTATTAGGTCATCTTATTGAAGGTAACTTGTTTTAAATAGTTACATGGAGATAGTGGAATAGGTGAAAATCTAAGAAGTTATATTGAGAGAACAGGAAAGATGAGAAATAACTTATCATCCGGGTTCCTGAAAAATTAACTTTGTCAAAAAAGAAATGCTCGTTTTGCCAATTTGACATTTCTGGTTTTTACATCTGCTAAATTTGAAGCTAAATATCGAAAAACTAAAACTTTGATAAAAGAAATCTGATGTGGCCAGCACATTACCTTCCGTCAGTTCTATGTATTTTGTATAAATGTCATACAGAAAGTTCCTTGTAAAAGATTCTATTTCTTGTATATTACCTTAAGGCAGTTGTATGTATTTTATATAAATTGCATACAGAAAGTTTCTAGCAAAAGATCCCATATTTCCAGTAAAATTATAACACAAAGATACTGTCAACTGCACTTGACACTGACACCTTTCAATCAGAATTTTCTTAATATAGCAGCTGTTATAGCATAGCTGGCTAATATATGATATTTAATTTCTTTATAATTTTATAACTCTATATCCATTTAATATAAAATGCATTCAAATCGTATAGAGAAAAAATATTCTATTTATAATAACATTAAATCTGAAAAAATGATATTTAACATAATTTTTTCAAGAAAAACTGTTAAAATCTTCAAATGAGGGTACTTTCGGTTGACCAATTTTAACCAAAATCTAATCAGCTCTTCATATGGATGTAACGAAGAGGAATACGAAATATTTTTTGGAATTGTTGTATTAGAGTTATCGCATTAGAAAATTTTGTCACACGCAGACACACACACCCACACACACACACAGACATCATCGCAAAAAAATAGTAAAATCGTATTCTAGGGACCCTAAAACGTGCTTATTCATCAAAAACTCACCACCGAATTTTTTGACCAAAGACAATATCTTCCTTACCTAAAGGTGACGGAAGGTAAAAATATTCAAAAATCATCAATAATATACTTCTTTCGATGTCACGACGAATGTAAACTCTTATAAATAGTAAAACTTATTATACAGGTATACAGGATGTTCATTTTAAATGGGCCACCATTGCTATCTCGAGAACTATAATAGCTACAAAGACGGTTAAATGGGCAAACAATTTCTATTTCACAAGACAAATTTAAAGAAAAGAAAAAATATTTTTTGGACTATTGGTTCTGAAAATACGGGACCCAACTTTTTAATTTTAAATGGGATCAAATATTTTCTATTACTATTTAAACTATTTTCTATTTATAATTAATATTAATATATTAAATATGTCTTTGTTAGAGTATTTGTAAAGCCAATCGCGAATTTATGGGCAAAATAAGCATGGTCCATTTTATAGTGACATTGTCACAAGGAAACTGAACGACTGTAATGACACTGACGTCACAAAATGGCAAAAAACTTTAATTTCATTACTATAGGTATAAAAATACAAATTATATAGCAATTTTTATTTCGTTTTCATTTATTTATATTCAAAATTCATATGCGACATGTAATTTCTAAAAAGCCGAAGACTTGGACGGGCCCATTCGCATCCTAGGTAAAAAATGTAAGAACCTTCGTATATACAAAAAATTACGAGCTTTAAGGGTCTATTCAGAACTCAATATTTGTTTAGTAGTTATGGTCTTTGTCTTTGTTAAAATCAAATTTGGTATTCTCAGTACTGAACATGGTTACCGTCAACAAATGTTAAGTGCTCTGACAGTCTTTATCATAACGATTGCTAAAAGCTAAAACTATGTATTTATGGTTGTTATCACGTTGTTATTTCTGATATTTGACGTGTGACAAGTTATTATATCAATCAGATATTATTATTAATGGCCTTTCTAGCAAATATTGGTGTTTTTATTTTTTAGCAGGATGCAGTTTATAACCTATAGATATAGATCCTGCTTCGACTTGAATCATGTGTGTTCTTTCTGTTAAATATTCAATTAAAATAAAGAATAAAATCTTCCAGTTACTTTTCAATCACGTTGGGATCATTTGGACGTTTCCACATATGACATAAATATCATATTGTTCTTTAGTTGTTTTGGCACAACATTAACGTTTTAAATATAACTGTCAACTCATTATTTTAATAATACTAAAGCATTGACAAATAAGATTAAGGTTAGATTAGGTTCATATATTTATATTTATAATGAAGTTAGCTATTGTCAAATAATCTGGTTCATTCACAAGTATTATTTTATAATATTTTATAAAGATTGTCAATAATACCGACGTAGTTTCTGAATTGACAAATTCATAATGATTATTACAAATGTCTTTATGATAACAATCTGTATATCCGTAACAACCTTCATGAATGTGTTTCTCTGAATAGGCCACTTAATTTTGTATTCTTATAAAATTTTACTACGGGCTACCGTTTTTAAGAAAATTGCCAAAAAATTTCCAAGATAGTGACAAAATCCGGGGTCGCTAAAGGGGTCAAAATTAAAATGTCTTTTTGGAGGTCCTAATAGAGAGAATAAAATTTACTCCAGCTTGCCACCATTTATTTCCACATTAAACCCTTTGTCGAATAGCCTATAATTGTAACACTTGTCTTTCAGGTAACTATTAAACAATTTACTTTGACTAGATTCGTATTCGGGGGTCCAGAATCAGGACCTATTAATTATTGCATTTGATTCTGGTCGTTACTTTATAATACTCTATTTTTTCTCTTTTAATTACGTAATTTTATATAAAAAAGTAACTAATTCTAGCGCATGTCCGAAATGTGTAAGTAGCTTGGGTGAGTGTTGTACTTATACACGTGAATTTGTAGTTGTATGCTCCTCTGTGGTTAGCATTGCGAATCTTGGCATAGCTGACATACTTGCGCGCGGATACAAGAATGTTTAATATAAATTTCATCTTTATCGTGGAGAGGCGGCCATTTTTCATTTGCCTCGTTCGCAGTATTTATTTATACGTGTAAGTACCGCGGTTTTAATGTTTATCTCGCAATATTTTACCGTTTCGGGCGAGAGTTAAAAGCTTATAATCGCTAAGTTATTGAGGAGGATATTTATGCGTGCCAAGCTATTGCTATGACGCTTGGACAGCCAAAATTATGGCTAAAGTTCGATAAACATATACACATTATACGCTACACACCTGCGCACCAAACACTTTATATTTATTACTACAATTAGAAGTGACCAGAAACAGACCATCGACAACAATCACAAACTATAGTAAACTATCATTTAAAATAAAAGTTTCGCAATAGGTTACAAATATCTCACTTACGATAATAGTGTTCTATCTCTAATTTTACATAAATGTACAGTAAAATGTTTCAAAGAAGTCATATCAAGGTCATCAATAAACAAATTGACATACATTTATCCCTCTCATTTGCATTGACTATAAGCATGTGCGATAAGAATACAGCAAGCTTGTTTTTCAAAAATTCATATTGTTTGGTCGAAGTTAGGACATTCAATTTTAAACCGCTGCTCGTTGTTAACAATACTTTACTTGTAACGTAAGTTTATTTATTAATCCAGATATATTGCCTTTAGGTGCTTTCTTTTTAGGGGGAAAGTTAACTGATCTTACCTCGTACTGAACTGAACTGAACTACTTCTAAAAAAAAAACAGTATGATTTTTAAAATAAGAAGTAGAAAATAATAGTATATTATACGCCAAGGTTGAGAAGATAATCATTATTGACCCAGCGCCAAGATTGTAACACGAGGGCGAAGCCCGAGTGATACAAGGCGCCTGGTCAATAATGATCTTCTCAACCGTGGTTTATATACTATTTTTTTCACTACTAGCTACTAAATTCTATTTAACGAATATTATATTAATAATAACAAGAATTTTGACAATAATATTTATTAATATCTATAAAAACTAAGTAGGCAGAAATAAAATTCTTTTGTTTTTAATATTGGGTAATACAAGATCATTTATCCCATATTAAAAAGAACGGTTTAGGGTAAATACGTGTTACTCGGAGTTGATATTCTTGGTAAAAAGAAAGCGGCTCTTGATTCATGTCCGTATGAATGAATAACATTATTTTCTGTCAGTGTCACTGACACTAACATTGTGTCAGTCAGATCTTATTTTTCATATATTTGTAGTATGTTCCGTAACGCAACCGGTTCGATCAGGTTTACGGTTTTGTGTTCCGTAAGTCCTGAAATTATTTACTGGTTTATATTTGGACCGCGGTTCCTGAAAGAAGTTGGTAAAAAGTCGGACCTCGGCAACCACGAAATAATCCTGATTTCTCTTGTATTTTTACCTCTACTACCGCTACTTTCAAACATCATCATAACAAAATCAAACGATATACGTCAATTTCAAATTTCTAAACCGCATTAGTGCGGTATTACTAATAATTATTATAGATATAAGTATAAAAACATTATTTTTACTTGATATTTTGTTGGTTGTGTTCAATATCGTTATTATATTCAACGTCATCATTCATTTGCTTAATTTTTATTTTTGTTAGGTTGTGTCAGTTTTAAATGTCATATGATTCAATGTTAATCTGTCCCGAAAGAGATGAAAATATTCAGGAACCATGGTGTACCCGGAATCAAGATACTGGTTTTTTTGGTTGACTTACGGAACATATTGGTTTTACATTTGCTATATTCCGTTCGTTGAAACGAGAGAATGTGGAACTTCAGGGTGATCAAGAATAACTGATTAAGTTGGTAATACAATTCTGTGGATCTTTTAATTCCATAGTTTATATATATATATATATATATATATATATATATATATATATATATATATATATATATATATATATTGCCAACTGAATCAGTTATTTTTGATCACTCTGTAAGTATTGAACAGACACAGTCATTCTATTGGTTCGGCTCCAAAATTTTCCTCTTTTGACCAATAGAATGACTTGTCTCTGTTCAAGAATTTGTACCACATTCTCTCGTTTCAGCGAACGGAGTATAATAAACTTACAAACTTACCAGCTGACTTAGTTTTGAATTTTGAATTCTTTTACTGTAACATATATTTTTATAATAATAAAATAACAGTAATATCTTACCTTCAAAAAACTAAGTAAACGACACGACTGAATTTGACAGAATGGCCAGAGCTAAAATCTTCTTTTTTTTTCTCCTAGGATATACAATGTTGAAAAATGAGTTACCGATACCTCTTTACCTATTAAGTTCAGCACAAAATTAATAGTCAAATATATTTATATCTCGATAAATCTCTTTAACAATTTTTAAATAGGTAATTTGCAACATACTATGCCAATTGGCAGTTCAATTCCTTGGAAGTAAAAATGTCATTTACAACAAAGTAAATATGAAACTTTACTCTTAGAGTAAAATGTTTTTGTTCAAAGGCGTCTACTTGCATCGTAACATTTCTTACTTTTTGTGTCTTGAAATTGGCGCCACTTAAAAACAAAACAGAATACAAAATTATAATAGTAAAAACCTTGGATACTTGGTTGTAAAAGCAAAAGTAATCTGTTCCATCTCAAAACTCATTAATAATTTAAAGGAAGTTTCATTAATATTGTATGTATTTATATTCAAAATTCAAACAACATATTTCTTACAACATACAAACATCATTTTAGAATGTAGTAAAATTTTAAAAAGATATTAAATATTTTGTTTGTGCCGTATCATGTAAAATTTGCGTAAAATGAAAAATAAAAAAATCTTGTGTAACCAACACAATATCTACCGCCATTTACAGCCCGAGTCACAAAAAAGATTAAGTTAATCCTTATTTTGAGATTAGCGAATTTTACTCTAATTTTGACAGTTTATTTCTTAAAATATAGTCTAATCTAATCCAAGTTACTACCATTTTTTAAACCCCTCAACAGGATTAAATCCCAATTACAGAGTGGGTTCACATTCACACACATCCATGCCTTAGTGGGATTCGAACCCAGAGTCCCGAAGGCACTCATGACATGAGGCGTAGCTCTAACCATAATAAGTTACCAGAGCTATGATAAAATGAAGATTAAATTTTAAATACCGGATAGGTTTCATTAATCCAAAAATGAGGATTAGCTTAAACATCTAAATACATACCTACCTACATATTTACTTATGCTGGAAACTGTATTGAATTCCTTTTCTATTGTTCTGTTTATTTTTTTCCTCTTAAAACGTTACTAATATTATTTTGAAATGATTAGTTCTTTGATAGTGACATTTATCTGTCAGTTACATACATTTGAATAACTGCGTTTTGTTTGTTTATAGTGTAGACTCTGGGATTTAAATAATAGATAATTTTATAAATTTATCCATAAAATATATAGAAAAAGTATTAATGCAAATCTATAGAAAATTTAATAATCTTTAATTTTTATAACATTAATCTCGAAGAAATAACATTTAAATGTATTTTTCGAAGAAAAACTATTTTGAGCTTCTAGTAAAGTTCCATTTCCGGTTATCCGAGTTTCAACAAAATCTAATGGGCTCTTTCAAGTACAGAAAAGGTTCGAAATACAAGGTTTCAAAATTTTCTGAAGGATCCACACACACATACACACATACACAGAGACATCATCGTGAAAATGTTAAAATTGGATTCTAGGGACATTAAAACGTTGTCTTTTACTATATTATTGTATGTAAAAATAGTTATTTATGCAACAAGAGTGTAAACATAAGCTTTATGACATGAGGTCAAGTATTTCACTTGTTTACACTTGAGTTGCATAACTAAAACTATTATAATTACCCCTTAACCTAAAAATTAATTTAAATAGAAACTAAATACGTATTTCGAGAACTAAGTTCTCATCATCAGTAGTACAACAAGGGAAAGTTAAACAGAGTAATTAAGATTACTCAACATGCCAGAGGTCCTAACTACTCTGTTGAGTTGTTAGGACCTCTGGGTTAGTTGACATGTTGAGTAATCTTGACTACTCTGTTTAACGTTCCCTTGTTGTACTACTGATGATGAGAGCTTAGTTCTCGAAATACGTATTTAGTTTTTATTTAAATTAATTTTAAGGTTAAGGGGTAATTATAATAGTTTTAGTTATATTTAGGGTACCTTTATAACCAGGGTATGGCCATGGGCCAAGATTGCCGCCATTGTCGGTAATTCATTTCCTTATTTATTTGTAATAAATGTGATATTATATTATAAAAGAATATTAAATTATCACACTGTGAATTTATAAAGGTAATAAAAATTCATTAATTTAAGAGATACACAATTATTATTAATATTTACATTTAGAGGTTATGTAGAATATATGACATGGGTTGTTATTATTACATCTAATTTAATATCTGCAGTTCTTATTTACATAATAATTGTATATTCTAAACTTACCTTTTAAAATTTAAATGATTGTGCTTAATATTGGTAATTTATAATTGTTTTCAGTATGTCAGTAATCGTGGTGGGAGTCTTAACAAACTACACAAGTAAATAAAATAAAATATATTACTTACACTATAAATAAGTATTAAAATGATAATTAAATGTGTGTTTCATTAAAATAAAACAAAAATCCACGAAAATACATAATAATTTGCGCAAGAACAACACATATAACAGATGTCCCGGTAATGGCGGACGAAAAGTGAGCCACGTCATGGCCATACCCTAGTTATAAAGGTACCCTAGTTATATTTAACCTTAGACTCCATCTATTATTAATTTTCTTGAGTTGCGTAGACGATTTTTTATACGACCTTAAAAAATATTCCTGAAACAAATTAGATATTTGACAGCCGAGTAGACAAAAATTTGAACACAACAAATACCGAGTTCACATTTGACAGATAACAGATCAGAAATTGAATACTGTAGTACTCAGTCAGTATTACCAACATAAATGTACAGAAAAAAGGAAAAAACTAAATTTAGGTAAGACAACTTGAATGCCACACGTGTATTGATGTTGATATGTAATATAGCTCTGTAATATGTGAAGTATACAAAATACGAAAGTACCAACTTTACACATCGGAGTATGAAATAGGTATTTATGCAAGAAGTGTGTAAAGTAGTACTTTTTTGGTCTAGTATGATGTTTTACAGCTGAATACGGTAATTATAGCACGAGACAAAAAAACACTATTTCACATACGTAGTACATACAACATTTTTCCTACATCGAAATGTTAGTGAATACTGTATCTCAAAATTTGTAATATTGTGCAGTACACCAGTACAGGCATCTTCCAATACTATTAGTATTTTTTGTCATAATATAGCACAAAATGTAATTTAAACATTCGAAAGAATCTGAGAGATAGGTTAGTCTTCTAGAATTGTACAAATTGTACATTAAATATTAATAGGTTAGGTTAAAAGTCGTTATGTAAAAAAAAATATTAATGATTGTAGGTTAGTATTCAATCTGAAAATAAAAATTATTACACTTGATTCAATTACAGTGCACATGAATATTTATTTCATAAATTTTCTTACTTTCATTATTATTTAGGTACTACCTAATTATTACTCGATAAGTAAATTAACCGAATGTGTATGTTACCTAGCAACGTCTATTTACTTTTCACGCACTACTGCTTGAAAAGTGACTCTTTACACACTGTAAAGAGAGCATAGAGCATTACGCACGGTTGCATTCATATCTCAAATGAAAATAGTGACGTTAGTAAGTAAATGGGTAAATAAAATAATGGTAATGTTATATATTTATTATTTAATATTCTCCATCCCCTTTATGTACATTAGCCATTGTCCTTCTTCCTCTTGCCCGTTAAAGGTCTGTGTAATTTGGTTTCGAGGGTAGATTGCACCCCCTGCAGTGACCGAGTTCGACAAAAGCGGCAAATCGTGTGATCTGCACGTAATTAGGTCAGGTGAATTCTCTCCAACCTCATAGAGGGCTTCAAAGTCACTGGCTCACCAGCACAACCCCAGCATAAATTGAGTAAAAGCCCTTATGAGGTATTTATTAATAAGAGAAAAATGTAACCAAACCAAAAAAGAATTCAGGGGACTCATATATCACATATGATATGAGGGATATTAGAAACGTGAAGACATGTGGAAAGAAATAAAGAATATTATTGAAGGTTTGTAAGGGTATAAAGCCATTATTTTTTTAACTGTAGAGTTTAATTACATTTTATTTATAAGCATATTATATTTCGCATTGAATTTATGAAAAAATTAGAAGAAATAATTGTGGCCTGCAGAAAAACATGTAAAAGATAATGACGGAAAAAATTATATTCTAATAAAATAATTATAATATATTTCGAAGCAATAAAAATAATAACCTTTTATTACAGTATAAGTAACTATAAATGAAAATCATCTATTAGGATAATGTGCGCAAATTTATTTATTTTATAAAACTTCATCTAAATGGGGTTTGTGACCAAATTTTTATTTTTATGTTCGTAGACAAAAAATTAAATAGACGTTTTTACCTCTCGCTAAGAGAAGTATTGAATTCATGCTAAAAATCGCATATCCAGATTTTAGTGAATAAGCACGTTTTAAGGTCCCTAGAATCCGATTATAACATTTTTACGATGATGTCCGTATGTGTGTGTGGATGTGTGTGTGGATGTGTGTGTGGATGTTGGATCCACGATTTCTCAAATACTATAAGACTTAAGACATTTTTAACTACGGATTCCACAATCTAACAATAATGGGAAGAGTTGATTAAGTTTTGGTAACAACTGGACAACCGGAAGTAGTACTTACAAGAAAAAAATCATCTAAATATTATTTATCGAAAATTTATGTAAATACGTATATTAAAGAATGTTAAATTCTTTATTCGATAAATATAAATTCACTATTATATCTTCTATAGATTTAGAGATAAAGAAATGCATATAAAATAATTTCATGTAAAAATTCTCAGATCAAACTATATCAAGGCAAGAAATTCAAATGTTTGTAATTGACACATAAATGTCACTGTCAAAAATATTTATATGCCACTGTCAAAAATATTTGTACATCATTATGAAGATTATGAAACTAAAAAAAAGTCAACAACGCAAAAGAATATACGTAAAAAAGAATATAAAAGGAATTTGCGAAAAAATGACAAATAAAGAAAAAGAAAATTTCAGGATATTGAATATAAAGAAGTATGTATTGTACATAATTTATATTAAAATATCCCATAGATTTTGCAAATATATGTGAGAATTATTTTGTAGGGAGACATGAATATATGTATTTGTAATTAAAAATATTTTTCGTTTTATGCATACAACCAGGTAAAATATCTGGCGAGAGGTTATGTGTTGGCCACATCAGATTTTTTTAAATTGATTAATTATTCATAGACGGGTAGACTTGGAGAGAAAGAGATGGTTATAGCCAACTGTCGCCATGCCATAATCTACCACAACATAATTGATACGCTGATTTATAAATATCTTTTCCAGTCTCTGTCTTCTTCCACAATCCTACCATACTCAAGTAATATATATATATATATATATATATATATATATATATATATATATATATATATATATATATATATATATATATATATCCCTTCTCCAATACATTAAATTACAAATAACAATATTATTACAAACTAATGTTTAGTTTTTATTATTATAATGAGAAGCTATAGTGGTTAGTGTTTATATTTTTTGACTTGTATTGAAATTCGAATATGGTCACATACCCCATTGAAGCGATATGTAGTTCTAGGAAGTCTTAGTTGTTATTCGTTAAGCAGTAAATTTTTTTTAAAAATATTCTTGGACGTAGATATTAAAGCTTGTTTTATTCTCAAATAATGTAGTTCGCTCATAAATTAAAAAAAAATTAATTTATTGCTTAAAAATTTATAAATATCTTTAATATAACTTTCATGGTCAATAATTGGAAATACACATAGATAATAAAAAATTCAATAAAAAAATTAATAAAAAGCTTGGTTTACTGTTGGTGTTTCTTTATTTTCTGCGTTCATTTACTTAACATGAATACCAGAATTCAAAAAGGCAATAGCAGAGCATAAGGCTTGGAAACAAAATTTAGACTAGAGTACTTGTGTTAGTGTTACATAAATGTTAAGATCATTAAAAATTCGAATAATTGAAAAATAATAGTATATTACATCCGAGGTGGTATATGTTTCATTACAGCCGAGGGGTTATGAATTTTTGGTACAATATTATCTGCTGCGAACTAAAAGGATTAGGTAAAATAATTAACACTTGGCTAAGTTTCACAAACTAGCATTTATTATCTTTATCGCGATTTCGGTTTTTACGCCATCTTCAGAAGACTGAGAAATGTACATGACTATATATACAGACACAGATATAAGATTATAAACTATTATTTGACATAATGAAAAGTCATTTCAATATAAAATATATCGAAAGAACACATATAGCGATAATATAATGCCAAATTGTTCCAATCACCCGGAGGACATTAAAATGTCAGCATTCAACTGTTATATTAACAGACTAGTTACGATTCCTTTATCTAAACAAATCTTTACAGATGGATTATATACATAATTAAACAAATCTATAAATAACGCATATAACGAACATATTGTTGACCGATTATTAGAAAACAAAATGAAAACTTTGGTTTTAAAAAAATTTATGCCTCACAACCTAGTTCCAACAATAAATATTTTACACGATTCAACTTTGTAAGCAAAATTAATAGAGATATTAAAAAGAAATTCAGAGAGACCAAGATCAGATTAAACCAGCCTGGAATATCGTCTGTTGCAGTACATGCCCTGGAAGAAATACACCAAATCATATTCAAAGAAACAAAAATTATTGCAAGATCTGCACGCCTCAACAACAGGTTAATTAGAGAAGCCATAGAGGTTTATAAAACAAAGAATAACAATCTCAACCATTGCGACGGATTAGAACTTAGTCGAGCATGGCTTTCTATATTAAATATATTGTAATTTTTGTTATCATGGTTACTTGTTAATGGTTTGTTTTTATTTATTTATGTATTTTCCCTGAAGAAGGCAGCAGTATATGCTGCCGAAACGTCGGGTATTAATTAAAATACAGAACATAAACTAAATAGGTTGTATTATTCTTACTGTATTATGAGTTCTGAAAGATATTTTAATAATTTAATAGGGATTTATTTTACATATACTATAATAAAGTGTAACATTTTGGTTTCTTGCTAATAATGACGTGAGAAAAAAGCGACTGAAATTTATTGGAAATAAAGATGATTTACATATTTAAACAGCAACAATTCCTCATACTTTGTTAAAATATTAAGACACTACACAGCCTGCAATATACCACGACTTCCGTCTAGTAGTATATGCTCGAAAATTGTAACTGAAAATATAATAAAATAAATATTTATTCGGGCCTATTCTGTAACAACCTGGTTAATTTTTAACTACTAGTTAAAATTTTTATCCAATAGATGTTGATTTGACAACAGAAAATCCCGCAAATCTATTTTTTTGTTATGTATCAACATACTTAATTGGATAAATTTTTAAACCAGTAGTTAAAAATTTACCACGATGTTACAGAATAGGACCCATTTACAGTTAAATTTGTTTATGTGTATAATATATTTATGATTATAAATTTCCATAAGCTACTAAACCCACCTTTTACATTTTAGTTCCAAGTATGTTCATAGGGGCAGTGCAAACACGGTATGGTACGACTAACGAATGAAAGTTGACGTTTAAATTCTTTTATAGATGTGGTTTCTTTTGAAACCCTAGAGAAAAATAGAATTGTACGAAATATTCAGGTATGAAATTTTTACATGAACCCATTTAAATACTGGACAAGGAAAGCACAGAAATACATGACTACGTCTGACTGAAAATAAATAGCCGACTAGGGTAACTGAATATCAAAACAGGGGTGCGTTTAAAATATTTTAAACATTTTTCGTTTATCTTGATTATAATAAAATATTTTGATCTTTAAACTATTTAGTTTGGCAATTCTATGAAATAAGATTATTTTTAATTTACTCTAACAGTAATTCGGACTTGAAGGTTGCTTACACCTGAGACGAACGATCATTTGCGGTATTAAATTTTTTAAATACATCCCTGAATCCTGTTGCTAAGGTCATTTTAAATGCCTCCTGGTATTGGGTACAATTCCAATCTTCTGTAACGGAGTACATAAGGGTCAGTTTCCTTACAAGTCAAATATAGGGAAATGTTTTCAAAAGATACCACATCTATTAAATAATCTAAACGTCATGTTTCATTCGCTAGTCATACTATAACACGGTATTATATGCGTCTTTTACTACTTTTAGTGTATTGTGATTTGTGTTTCTAGTCTTTGAAAACCAGTAGCAAATTCAAATGTTTATCATTGATAGTGTTGGTGTCAAAAATTAAGAGTGGTTCATGTTCGTGATATGATTTTGCTGTATATAATATAGTAAAAATATATTCATAAAATCCATGCAGAAAATATTATACAATACATTATTTTTGTAAAATAAACATAATTGGCGGGAGGAATTGCGCTAGTCAAAACAGATTTTATTTATGTAGCAACTGTAAGTGTTTGCGAGGTTTAATAAAACTCCTGAACAATATAATAGTACATTAAAACACAAGTATCATAAGGCAATCTGTTAACGTACGAGTCCAAGTTTGGAAAACGAGCCGCCAGGCGAGTTTTACAAAGGACGAGTGCGTCAACAGGCCTTATGATACATGTTTTTTATACTATTTTTTCTATTGAGGTAATTTTACAATTAGATTTTTAAAAAAAGGAGTTGTCAAAAATATGAGTTGGTGTTTTTTTATCAGTTATGTTGGTAGCGTTTCCCGCTAAAAATTGAAATTTCACATTTTGAGTTTGTGTATCTTGTGATTTTGTCTGATTGTTTGCATTAAAACATTGTATCAAGCATTATACAATTATGAAAGAGGAAAACCAATACATACAATGAACTCCAAGGTTATTAATGAACCATCCTGATTTGACATATCGGTGTTTCGTGTTGGTTATTATCATAAATAAAACTTGAATATGGGATTGAAGGACGTTACGTGGACCATCAAGCCTTTTTATTGAGAAAACATACAAATAAAACTCTTTAAATAATGAAATACTTTAATAAACAATTTATTGCTCTAGACTTTTACTTTTCACCATTTTTACAACACTCACTGCTCAGTTGCACAGATAACGGCAACAGCTTTTCTTACAATTTTTAATACAAAACATATATGGCATATATTCGATAGTTTGCCAGAACGTGGAACTGCAAATCATGGATTAAAACGTCAACTTTTCATATTTGTTTGCTAGTAGCCGCCAGGCCGCCACAAATTGAGTAGACAGTGTTAACATTTTCAAGTAACGTGCATCATACATTTCATAACCTGCCTGGAATAACAATACATTAAATTCAAAATTGCATTACCATAAATTTAAATTGTAATAAATAAAACTTACCGTTTTAATTATTTTGACAAAGTAAACCTGAGCGCATTGTTTCTTGTTTCATAATTTAATCAGCGTCGGACTGGCCATTGTGGCGATGTGGCGATCGCCACAGGCCCGGCGAGCGAAAGGGCCCGGTCCAAACTTGTAACTATCATATCTATTAGTTAGTTAATAGTTTTTAATATAATAAAGAGAAAAATCTTAAAGAACTGATTGTAGATCAAGTACATAACATAATTCAAGAGTCTGATTTTAATCAGAAAACAAGCGTAGCGTAAGTCAAAGAAAACTACACGCTAATATAGGTAGGTTTACTTCTATCCCTGTCTTCACCCCAAACCCCACCTTCATCCCGGCCGTTAGCCAATGTATTCTAGAAAAACAACAATGTATAGTAATTCATTTGACATTTTATGTAAACGTAATACCTATTATCAATTTAAGAAACGCTTAAAAATTAAGTTATGTTGGTGCAAACGGCCATTAGAGCCATAATTTTTGTGTACTCCAATGATTTTAACGTTTTATATTTTGCTGGTTGAAAGATAGCATTAAAATGAAAATTAATTATAAACATTGCAACATAGAAAATGATCCAAAAATGATTCTAACAATATATTTACAATTTAAATATTTAAATTCATTAACTTCGTAATCCATACTTCGCATATGCGTTATTTAATCTATGTGCCAAATCTCGGCCAAAATATACGTGTTTCAGACGCGATTTTTATATTAGATTACTGCTAACTCTATACAACTAGTACAGTTATCTTTGGTAATAAATAAAAAAAAAATTGTAGTTATTTTCAAAAATAATCCATTTTACCGTTTTCGTCTATATCTATGTATTTTTTCTCAAATAACAATACACTATTCAAACGGTCTTCTGCTGTGGTAACTTTTGTTTAATATACCGACATCATAACTCTTATATTGCTTGAAATCCCCATGCGAGGAGTATTTCAATAAATCTGCTTCCTATGTTAATCGTGAATGTCAAGGATTCTTGGGTTCAGCCTGTGTACTTACTTAATGTTTACATTCATTAATGTATTTAAAAAACAAACCTTCAATCGTAACTATCTTTGTTTCATTATTAATATTTTGAATGGCCCAGAATAGGGGGCCCGGTAATCCAAATCGCCACACTCAGAAATATGTCCCAGTCCGACACTGAATTTAATAGTTGAAATTTTAACCTCACAGATGCTTATTCTTTCTTAACTAACACAGCTATAGCTATAAATTTCTTTTCTTTCTAGTCCTATCACCTAGTGAAAGGATAAAAATCCACAATTAGAAGTAATATTTCAACACAAACAATTTACCATTTTAAGGTTATCTGTCAGTTATGAAAGCATGACTACCACCTCTAGAACATGAAAGGCGCCAAAAACAGTACGTTTATAGATTTTCTAAACGTCGTGTTTTCAGTGATAAACAGTGCTTTTATAGAAACATAAGAACACCGAAATAGAAAAATATAATATTATTATTGAAAACAATCCCAATAAATTAATAAATCCATCGCAGAAATCATAATTGAATTATGATTCTTCTTATAAATTCCTGTTGGTGAACTCTGCAAGTTTCTCCCGTTCGAGGTTGTGATCTCTCTCAGGTCGTTAGCTGGCCGGGGTCAGGTGCACGTGCAAGGGTCACGGGTGACCCGCACGCATATCAACCGGTACCGCAACTTGCATTGCAACTTGCAAGCTGCATGGCACGGAGAGGAGATGCATGCTGCAAGATGCACCGATGCAATGCAACAGCCCCGAGCTACTCAGAATTAAATGTATGTTAATTATACGTTTGTTTAACCAGCATTTTTCATTCAATTTAAAGGTTAAGTGAATTATTACACCAGATGTGAAAACAAATTGATAATGCTTGAAAAATGGTGAATTGAATGTTATCTCTTCCTAAAATTCTCAGGAGGTACATTCTTTATTCCACATACGAATATATTCACAGTACAGTATTAAAATACGTTATAAGTAAAATTGTAAAATCTGTAGGTAACAGTGGCGTTCCCAAGATTTTGGTCTAGGTGGGGCGATATAGAGGAAATTTATATATAATTTTTGTGTATTTACTTTTTGCGATTTTTTTTTTTAATATATACATTAAGGTGGACCTTAAAAGGGATTAAGTCAAATTTTATTCGGGCCGCCCCTTAAAGTGGTTCCAAATAAATAAATAAAAAATCTGATGTGGCCAGCACATTACCTTCCGTCAGTTATATGAGGTAGTTACGAAAATTCTACCGGTGAACTGTTACCGGTAAACAGATTTTATCAGTTTATAGCTACCGGAATCTATATTTTAAGAACGCAAGTGGTAAACAGGGTAGATCCATAACCTACGAAAAAATTTGTAAATTTAAAACAGGTTAGAAATTTAACGTAGTTAACAAAATGAGCAGAGTCCTACTTTGAACACATTTCCACTTTTACCGCGCACGCTTCGCTGTGCATCACTACCTTTTTTTGAGATTAGATTCTTCATGAGTCCGGTAGATAGATTTGGTAGATATTGAACAATTTTCGAACACGGTAACTTTTTACCACTCGTGTTTTCGAACACAGTCGGTAGATGCGGTATCTACCGGTAGAATTTTCGTAAAAGCGTATGTATTTTCTATAAAATCCATACAGAAAGTTCCTTGCAAAAGATCATAAATTTCTTGTATGTACATTACCTTTTGACAGTTGTATGTATTTTATACAAATTTCATACAGAAAATTTCGAGCAAAAATATCGTAACACAAATATACTACGAATATGTCATTGCACTTGACACTGACATCTTTTAATCAGAATTTTCTTAATATAGTAGCTGTTTCTAGCATAGCTGGCTAATTTATGAAATTTAATTTCTTTATAATTTTATAACTCTATATCCATTTAATATGAAGTATAAAATGCGGTCAAAACGTATTGAGAATGCAATGTTCTTTAATATTTATAATAACATTAAATGTGAAAAAATTATATTTAACATCGTTTTTTCCACATCCACATCCACACACACACACACACACACACGCACGCACGCACGCACGCACGCACGCACGCACGCACGCATGCACGCACACACACACGCACACACACACATAAACACACACACACACACGTACACACACACACACACACACATACACACACACACACATACACACACACACACACACACACACACACACACACACACACACACACACAGACAGACATCATCGTAAAAATAGTAAAATCGTATTCTAGGGACCCTAAAACGTGCTTATTCATCAAAAACCCACCACCGAATTTTTTGACCAAAGACAATACCTTCCTTACCTAAAGGTGACGGAAGGTAAAAAAATCTGGTGTGGCCAACACAATACCTCCCGCCATTTACTGCCACGAAAAAGATTAAGTTAATCCTTATTTTTGGATGAGCGAATTTTACTCTAATTTTAATAGTTTATTTCTTAAAATATAGTATAATCTAATCCAAGTAACTACCTTTTTTATTAAATACCAATTACAGAGTGGGTTCACATTCACACACATCCATGCCTTAGAGGGATTCGAACCCAGAGCCCGGAGCGCACTTACGACTTATGAGACGTTGCTCTAACGATTGAGCCACCGGAGCTATAATATAATGAAGATTATATTTTAAATACCGGGATAGAATAGAATTCACTAATCCAAAAATGAGGATTAGTTTAAACTTTTATGTGAATCGTTAATTTTTAGTAATCTCAATACATACCCACATAATTATGCTGGAAACTGTATTGAATTCCTTTTCTATTGTTCTATTTATTTTTTTATTTTTAAAACGGTACTAATATTATTTTGAAATGATTAGTTCTTTGTTAGTGACATTTATCTGTCAGTTACATACATTTGAATAACTGCGTTTTGTTTGTTTAAAGCATAGGCTCTGGAATTTAAATTATAGATAATTTTATAAATTTATTCATAAAATATATAGAAAAAGTATTAATGCAAATCTATAGGAAATTTAATAATTTTTAATTTTTATAATACCATTAATCTCGAAAAAATAACATTTAAAGGTATTTTTCGAAGAAAAACTATTTTCAGCTTCCAATAAAATGCCATTTCCGGTTATCCGATTTACACCAAAATCTAATGGGCTCTTTTCATATTAAGAAAGGTCGAAATACAAGTTTTCAAAATTTTCTGACGGGTAGTATTTGAGTTAGAGTGGAGGATCCACACACACATACACACAGACATCATCGTGAAAATGTTAAAAATAGATTCTGGGGACCTTAAAACATGCTCATTTACCAAAATCTCGATATGCGATTTTTAGCACGATCCCTATACCTCCCTTACCAAGGGTAGCGGGAGGTAAAAAATGCGCAGGCAATGATTCCGCTTAATATTAATATTTCACTATACCTAAATGCACTTGATTTTTCCCAATTTAAATAACATTGGGGTTTGACACATTTTGAAACTGTATTTTTGTCAAATGCAATAAGAGGTTTAAAAAATCCACTTAAAATTGGAATATATACCAGAGTGACCCGAAATATGTGGAAAAAAATCCACTTAATATTGGAATATATACTAGAGTGACCCGAAATATGTGGACAAAATTTAAAGTCCAATCAATATTCTTAAGACAATTGTAGATAGTTTTTTGGGCTTTTGGGCGATCTATAATTATCTTAAGAATTATGATTGGGACTTCAAATTTTGTCCACATATTCTCGGGTCATTTTAGTATATATTCCAATATTGAATGGATTTTTTAAACCTCCTATTGGCTTGGAAAAAATAAAGTTCCAAAATGTGTCAAAACCCAATGTTATTTAAATAGAGAAAATCAAGGGCATTTTGGCACGGTCAAATATTAATATTAAGCGATATCATTAGGTTTGTTCGCGCAACAGTCAGAAACCGTCACAAACCATTCTGAATATGCGCATCTATTTAAAAGTGTTCGCACAAGAGAAATTTTAAATCTACGATTAAAAATCATTTGTTCGTTCAGCAAAATATTTCAATCACTGATCAGTTTTCAACCGTCAGAACAGTCAGCGGATTTTAAAGAAATTTTTAGTTTGTGACATGCGCAGTGGAACTTCTGGCTATTAGTGAGTATTGTTGCACGAGTACGGTGACTAGTACTAACCAAAACGAGAGGCAAAATATCATTTATTATTAATTATTCCAAACCACCAAATATTTGCCATATTGTCATGTAGATTATCGAGTATAAATTAAAGAAAACCAGAAATAAACGCAGGATTAAATTTTAAGATTATAAATTCATTCCGTGAGAATGACAAATGACGGCAACAACAATCAACATAAGATAAAAACCTTTCCAGATGGTAGTAAGAACAATAAACCTTTCATTCTGTTCGCAGAACACAAAAATTTCCAATCAGTTTGCAACCAATTCCAAATTACGCACGTGAACTGAATTAGCAATTAGTTGCTTATTTTGTTGTGCGAACAAACCTATTGCCTCGTCGGGTAACCTTGTAAACTGAGTCTCCCCCTCTTGTTGCTTAAACTCGGCCTCTAGCGTGGTTGACACGTCGGGTAACCTTGTTTAAGACAGTACTATCCCCCTTGCTCCTGAAGATGCCCCATACGACTGCGGGCGAAACGGCGAGCTCTGACTCAAAATATGACACAGTCCATTCCCGGAAAACGAATATTTCTCATGACTCAGACTGTGGAAGCCTACGCAATTAATTACTCTTTTATAACATTTTTTTGTCATTCTATTATCCATTTTATTAATGATATTATTATACCTGCACATTTAAATAATAGGTTTGTTCGTTTCGCAACTTTGCGACTACGGTTTACTGCCGCCTCCATACGAAGTATGTGGGAGCGGCAGTACACCGTAGACGCAAGGCACCGAAACGAACAGACGTAATAATTCACATTTGTCTTTACATTTTTTTACTAAAGACTAAATGTATGTAGATACTAAATAACTAGGTTAATAAAATGCATACGGAAATATTATTTTTCACCTTTGTACTTATATGCAATTGTATAGTTTTTTTTTCTCAAACTGAAATTAGTTTTATTTTTTAATATGTATTTGCAATTTAATATTTATTTTGTCAATAATAATTAAATTATTTTTTACTTAAATACTATTTTTCAGAACTTAGATAACTTCATTACATAGGCGTGCAACATGAAATATTTATGGACACATTTTAACTGAAAAAATAAGACTAATTTATTTGAAAATTATGTTTCTTTCTAAATAATACCTTACTGAAAGATTTATGTTCTTCACTTATGGTTTTGCAAAATTCAAAAACATAGACCTAACTATAAACCAAGGAATAATAATTTGATTTAAACGTCAACGCCACTGGGTAAATATTGGCACAGAGGGCAGTGTAGTAGATAATTAGGTATCTGTAATTCTACGACATACGTCATTATTATTTATAGTGTGTTAGAAAGTAATGCCCCTATTTACATATATCTGTCGCACCACATAAATTAAATAGACATAGGTCAAAAATAATCTTTCTCTTTCTAATACAAAATGTTGCTAAGCTACTGCTGTAAAATGATGTGTATTCTTTCTTCGAACAAATGACCTTGAATAGTCATCTTTGGTGAATAATAGTATAGATACAGAGCATTTTTGATAAATTTGGAAAATGAACATTGGCAGCTTTATCATTATAAAAAATATGATGTACAAGTATGACTTTTATTGTACGTATATGAGTACGTATACTCAAATGATAAAACACCAGGAATGTATCTCTTTATTTGCAATTATTAAATATTTCAAATTCGCGCTTGTTAATTCTGATCGCAGCGCAGTCACCTGTGCGAGTACAGTTCCGAACGCGACCTTCAGTCAGTCGTCATACTCGTATAATGTCAATCCACAGTTTATTTGTTAATTCGTAGTGTATTTATGTGTACATTTATTCGTGATGTATAGTGTTTATCAACAAATCACAGATGAATATGTGTGTTTAAGTGATAGTGAAGAATTTTAACGTTATATTATATTGTTCTCAGAAATTTAATTCCAGTACAGTACAATGCGGAGTGAAAAAAGGTTTGCTTATTTTTGTTTATGTATGTATTTGTTTGAAGGAAAACAATGTTACAATAAATTGTTTTAATGTTTTTCAGAGAGAGTTAATTTAATTAGTGTAGACAGTAGACATTAAGATTATTTAATATAATGAGCGTGCATGCTACGGTTTACATATTAATATGTACAGTGTTATAAAAAAAGTCTCCGTACATACAAGAATAGATTCAAATTCAATCTATTTTTAGCAAAAAAAAGCAGTGTAAAACCCAATGATTGGTAGTATTTACTCCTAATCAGGGGTGATTAAGCTATGACTAAAATAACAAATTCATTTGTTTTTTTTTAATCATTTAGCCATGGTAATGGACCTTTTCAATTTAACGGCTATCTCTTTCTATCGCTGCAAATAGTAAGATAATGGCGCGAACAACTGCCAGTTGGACGTGAGTTGGGCTGTCAAACGAAACGTCAAATATATTGCAGTCATTAAAATACCGTATTCTCAATGAAAATTTGCATCGTTAGACATTTTAACTTCAATAAAAGCTTATCTGAGATACTCTCACATTTTACGTCTAAATTTTTTAGAAACAAACGTCATAGATCTCAGTTGTTCTGACTATGCGCAGATCTCCATTGCGCATATCTTCTATCTCTTTAAATTGAAAAGGTCCATTAATTAGGGTGACTAAAATTTTGAGTAAATATTACCAGTCTATATATATATATATATATATATATATATATATATATATATATATATATATATATATATATATATATATATATATTTAATGCCAGGGAAAAAATTATTGTAGATGCAGTCTTGCTAAAATTATTTTATTATATCATTTATTTAACATCCCTATACCAACAGTCAAGAAACACCAATAACTAAATATATTTAATGTTTCTATAATTGAACATGAAACTTCAAGTTACATGCATACAAAATTAACAAATATTACGGTTATTCTCGAGGTTATTATATTTATTTACAATTACAATTTACATTTTAGCGCCCGGCCCCTTCCCCCATGATGTAAAATTTTCAAAATAAAGTTGTAACTATATTTTTATTCTTCAAAAATGCTAGATTTAATACAGGGTATCTCAATAAGCTTGCTCACTATTGGTAACTTTTTTATTTGAAGAGATATGACTTTGGTTAAATGAGCAAAAGTGTGCTATTTTGAATTACAAAACTATTGATATTAGCACACATAAATTTAAATCAGCAGTTCTCAAAATATGGGATATTCCTTTTTTATTTTAAATAGGAACATATATTTTTTATTTACTTATTCGCTGGAGAATTTAATTCAGAATTCAACGATATAATCGTTTCATACCATCACATAACGAATTTCTTGAGAAAAATCCATTATACAATTTTATATTAATTTGATTTAAATATGACTATAATAAGTGTGCCTCGAATGGAAAAAATGAATACATGTTTCTTTTTTATGTAGAATTAGAATGCCATGAATGAAATTAGTGAATATTTTGCTTTGTCACCATCATACTTTTTTACTAAATGTCAACACATACAAAATATTCATTTACTAACGTAAAAAATAACATGAATTCATTTTTTCCGTACTTGGCACTCTTTTATACACATATTTAATATAAAACTTAATATGGATTTTTCTCATAAAAATCATAGTACGAGGGAATAAAACGATTATATCGTTGATTTCAGAATTAAATTCTCTAGCGAATAAGCAAATAAAAAATAGATGTTCCTATTTAAAATAAAAAAGTAAGGCCCCATATTTTGAGAACCGCTGATATAAATTTATGTGTGCTGATATCAGTAGTTTTGTAATTCAAAATGGCACAATTTTGCTCATTTAACCAAACTTGTATCTCTTCAAATAAAAAAGCTTATTGAGACAGCCAGTATATTGATGAAATTTTCTTAGATCCATTATTGTAATCAATAGGATAATCAAAATCGTTTGTTGTAACCAACAATTTTACAGTTATAGTTTGGAATATAACAATGATAGAAAATTCTTTTACTTTTTAATTTTTAATAATAAATAAGGGAGACTGAACATCGGAAGAAAATAAAAATAAAATTATTTCACTAAGATTTCAGAATTGTATGTAAATTATAAAGTTTTTGATTCTTCGTAAAACGCTAGTAGATATTGAAATATTGGATTCATTGTGGGATTTATTCTTGTAATCAATATACTTGAGTTTTAATCAATATATTCTCTGTTGAAATCAATATTTTCACAGTTATTATTTTAATACAATAATGCTAGAAAATAACGAACCGATGGTAGTATTGGTATGATAATTATTTTATTTATAGCTTTAAATGCAAAAAATAAAAAAATATATTGTTCACTTCTACCTCGTTAATTTGTAAGTTGCATACTATTTTTTTCTTTACGGATAAGAGCATTTTATAAAAATTTACTATTATTTGCTTTGTCTTGAAATGGCGCCCTTCAAAGTCAGGCGCCTTTGTGCGGGGCTCATCCACACGGAGTGGCCTTGTTTATTTTATGGGGTAAATATTAAAAGTACTCATAAATTTATCACAAATAATGTGCCGATTCTGTTCACATCTTTTACCTATATTAATCAACAAAAATAGATGCGTTTTTGTCAGGTTTTTACAGGTTTACAGATCTGTAAAACTTACAGATGTGAACAGAATCGACCCATTAAGGCCAACGCGCACTTCAGCGACCGAAGCGAAGCGCGGCGAAGAGAAGTTTTTTCATTCAATGTATTATTATGTGTATACGCACACTTTGGAGCAGCGAAGAGCAGAGCAACGAGGCGACTATTCACATAAGAATACATTGAATGAAAAAACTTCTTTTCGCTTCGCTTCGCGTCGCTCAAGTGCGTGGCGGCCTTTAGTCTCTGTATGATAACCAAAACATTAAAATTGTAAACCATTTATATATAAATTTTATTATAAAGAAATATAACAATTTGTTGGGTTTCTTTTGTTTCTTTAATAACTAATCGGCGAGCCTTTGAATCTACCTAATTTTTGGTAATCGATGGCGTTATGTTCTGCCGTTCTTCTTGTAATTTATTTTTTAATTCTTCATTTTGGTTTTATTGGCAGAAATTGATAAACTGATATTGTTCTTCCGATATGTTCTATTTCCCATTTTGGTTTTACGTTTGCTGAAAATGACATACGACATACGAGTATAATGTTTTTGTCATAGAACCACTGAATTTATATTTGATGTACAATACCTACTATTCCTAATACTATTCTAGGTGTGAAATATGTAACAAATAGTCTGTTTTAATCATTAAAATGACATCACCACCTTGTACCTGTCACTAACTATTTTCTATGTGACTTCATCATCACTGATTACCATCTAACCTAGGGTGGGTGTGAAGAAGCCTTACTAAACAACTAAAACCATCCACACATACACGAAGGCCATCATATCAAATTACGAGTCAAGAAGAGCTAGCACACAATGGTTTCAATGGCACACGGCGTAGCGTACCCCTGTTAAATTAGGCGGTCCCAGCGGTTACCAAGCTGTCTAAATACAAACATATCGCGTTTCAAAATTAATATTGTTTACGGTAAACAGAGATAATCAGAGGATGGTGATTGAATATAAGATATTTTGGAGGAGTTAAGGGAAGATAACGGAAATTGAATTACAATAAACAGACTGGAGAAGCTCTAATATCATAAACTCAAACTGGGATGGTAGAAATTGTATTTGATATTATAATCTATTTGATATATAATATATATTCCAAGTTACAAAGTTACTCGAAGTAACATTGCTATAACAAATAACTAATAATAATTGCAAACACTCAATAAAACGTGAAAATCACATGCTTTGCATTTGTTTTTATTGGTTATAATTTTTAGCAACTTTCTTACAAAATTGAGATAAATGGATTAGATCAGGGATGTTTAAACTTTTACTATCAGAGAGTGGTAAGTGATAGACCTTGCGATCGACTAGTTTAGACTCTATAAATCAGGGCCGCTCTGTGCAGGTGGACAAGTTGTGCCCCGCACAAAGGCGCCTGACTGAGGGGTACCGTTTCAAGGCAGTAAAGTAAATAACAGTAATTTTTTATAAAATGCTCTTATTCGTAAAGACAAAATTACTATAGAACTATACAAATTAACGTGATAGAATTGAAAAATATATTTTTTTAATTTGTCTGCATTAGAACTCTAGTTATAAGTAAAATACTATCGTACCAATCGGTTCGTTCTTTTTCTATCATTGTTATGTTGAAATAATTCCTGAGAAAATGTTGATTACAGCAAAGAATATTTGATTATAGTTCAATAATATTGATTACAATTACAAGAATGAATCCTACAATGAATCCAATATTTAAATACGTACTTTGTGAATAATCAAAAGCTTTATGATGGGGGCTAAAATATAACTTTGCACAAAGGCGCCTTATACCTACGGAGCGGCCCTGTCTATAATATTCAATTATTAAAATTTGTCAGCTTACTTTTTGGTTTAAATTGAATTGAAAGAAATATGATGTTTCTGTTTTCTAATTTCCTAATTTTATAATTCGCGGCAATACGTTCGTTATTTTTCTAGCATTATTATATTGAAATAATAACGGTGAAAATATTGATTTCAACAAAAAATATATTGATTATAACTCAAGAATATTGATTACAAGAATGAATCCCACAATGAATCAAATATTTCAATACCGAGTTCAATACCTACTAGCATTTTGAGAAGAATCAAATGCTTTATGATTTACATGCAATAGACCTTTTCAATTTAAAGAGATATAAGATATGCAATGGGGATCTGCGCATAGAAAGAACAACTGAGATTTATGGCGTTTGTTTCTAACAAAATTAGACGTAAAATGTGATAATATCTCAGATAACTTTAAAAAATGTTATTAAAATAAGTTACAAAAAGCTATATATATACCGGGTGTTCAATTTTTTTATAGGACATAGGAAATACAATGTTAAAATTTTCATTATGCGATAGTTCGTTCCCTATGAATTTTAGAACAAAAGTGTAAATACAAAAAATGTTCAGAAATAAAAACTGCATCGAACATGCTTTAATTTATTGATATAATTCGTTCCTATCATGAAATAAACCTAAAATAAAATTTATAATTTTTAGCTATTTACAGTGTGCCATGGAAAATAAAACATACAATTCAAATAGTCGTACTGTTTGAGTTTGATAGATGACATTTGTTATTGTCGTAAAGATTTAATAATTATTGCCTTCATTTAAATTATTTATCAGTAATTATGTATACATTTACTATCTCTGAAAAAATGCAATGGATAAAATGGTATTTGGCTGGAAATTCGTTAAATCAAGTGAGAGTTTTATTTAGTGCATTATATCAGGCCCGGCCTATTCCTGCATGTGGGACTATTAGCAGAATTATAAACCTTTTTAATGAAACAGGAAGTGTTATTCCTCTTTGTAATAACTTAATGACAAATCTTTTGTTTTCCATGGCACACTGTAAATAGCTAAAAATTATAAATTTTATTTTTCGTTTATCTCATGACAAGAACGAATTATATTAATAAATTGAAGCTTGTTCGATGCAGTTTTTAATTCTGAACATTTTTTTGTATTTACACTTTTGTTCTATAATTCATAGGGAACGAACTATCGCATAATGAAAATTTTAACATTGTATTTCCTATGTCCTATAAAAAAAGTGAACACCCGGTATATATATATATATATATATATATATATATATATATATATATATATATATATATATATATATATTAAACTTCCCTTATTTATTAAAAATTAAAAAGTAAAAGAAATATCCTGCTCATCGGTTTATTTTCTCTCATTTTTCTATTGCAAACACTATAAAATTGTTGATTACAACAAAGGATTTTGATTATAACCTGTTGATTACAAGAATGAATCTAAGACAATTTCACCAATATATTAAATCTAGCATTTTTGAAGAATAAAAAGTATAGTCTATACTTTAAAGCGTGTCGTAAGTTGTTGCAAATAATATAACTTTGCACAAAGGCGCCTTATACCCCCGGAGCAGCCCTATCTGTAATATTTACATTATTTGCAAAGAACTTGTATATTAGTTGAATGAATCGGTCATTTTAAAAAGCGGTCAACTTTAGTTTATGAAATTTTATAGAAGAAAACAATAATTTATGTCTCGATTTATGTGCTCTCTTAATTTTTTTGTCAATTAAAAAGAGATAATAATCAGAAATATATTAGAAAAATGATTTTCTATATACAAGTTGTTCGCAATTTTGTAATGTATCTGCAGAAATAAAAGATTTATTATTATTATTATTTCTTGTAAATTACCTTAAAGCAGTTGTATGTATTTTATACCAATTACATACAGAAAGCAAAAGATCCTATATTTCCAGTAATATTATAAGACACACACTATGTCAATTTCACTTGACACTGACATCTTTCAATAAAAATTTTCTTAATATAGTAGCTGTTCTCATAGCTATGGCTACTTAATGGAATTTAATTTTTTTATAATTTTTTAACTCTATATCCATTTAATATTAAGTATAAAATGCAGTCAAATCGTATAAAGAATAAAATATTCTTTAATATTTATAATAACATTAAATGTGAAAAAATGACATTTAACATAGTTTTTTCAAGAAAAACTGTTAAAATCTTCAAATGAGGGTACTTCCGGTTGTCCAATTCTAACCAAAATCTAATCAGCTCTTCACATGGATGTAACGAAGAGAAATACGAAAGAATTATAATTTTTAGAATTGTAGTATGGCAGTTATCGTAGACGAAAATTTTGTTACACATACACACACACACACACACACACACACACACACACACACACACACACACACACACACACACACACACACACACATACATACATACATACATACATACATACATACATACATACACACACACACACACACACACATACACACACACACACACATACACACACACACACACACACACACACAGACACACACACACACACACACACACACACACACACACACACACATACAGACATCATCGTAAAAATAGTAAAACCGTGTTCTAGGGACCCTAAAACGTGCTTATTCATCAAAAACTCACCACCGATTTTTTTGACCAAAGACAATACCTTCCTTACCTAAAGGTGACGGAAGGTAAAAATGTGTATTTTTATTAAAAACACAAGAAAAGAAAAACGTAAATTGTAGGGTTTGAAAACACCTTGCAAAGGAACGTAACTAAGAATGAAGAAAATTATAGTTCTTCAGACGCTTCGTCCTTGAATGTGGTGGATCACTCGTTTACTTCTTGGCTAAAATATTTGTAGGTGTGTGGGATAAATTGATATAGTTTACTTACGATATTTTCTATTATTTGACAGTAATAGAAAAAAAAATTAAAATTGCGCTGGGTGTGGTCTTGCCTAGAGGTACTTGAATCTATGACATTGGGCCCGTTTTTAATGTTTCGACTTGAGAAAAAAATTGGTAGATTCTCATTTTCAAAATTACCGATACGAATTTAAAGAATGTATTATTTACATGGTAGAAAAGAGTTTTTAATGTATAAAATATTGCACTAATAGTAGAAAAATGTTCCTTCTGAAATGTATTTCAAATGGATGTGTTTAATGAGTGAAATTTACGTAATGTGTTGCAGGAAGTTAGGGGAATAAAGAACATTTGAAAGGCTTTTATATCGCAACTAAACATGAAGGTAAAATCTGAAAGTGAAGTGACGTATTAGGGCGATTAGAGTTTATAGCAGCTGTAGCGATATAGCGGCTTTTTTCTCTTCATAAAGGGGCGAATTCGCTGTTTTATTTTCCATCAAACGCTGTTGATATGTAGGTACACTGTATAATCTTCCGCGGAATTGTCTAACGATTTTATAATGACGCAAAATGTTCAGTTGGCACCTACAGGTGAAGTCTAATTAGCGTCGCGAAAAGGCATTTGGACAATATATCTTTAATTTTCTTTTTTGGAAACATGAAAATTTAAGAGTATGATTGAAAACACAAATTAAAAATCTGGTGTGGCCAACACAATACCTCCCGCCATGTACCGCACGAGTCACAAAAAACATTAAGCTAATCCTTATTTTTGGATTAGCGAATTTTACTCTAATTTTGGCAGTTTTATTTCTTAAAATATAGTCTAATCTAATCCAAGTAACTACCTTTTTTAATAATAAAATAAAGATTAAATTTTAAATACCGGGGTAAAATAGAATTCACTAATCCAAAAACGAAATTTAGCTTAAACTTTTTTGCGAATCGTTAATTTTTATTAATCTAAATACATACCTACATATTTACATATGTTGGAAGCTGTATTGATTTCCTTTCCTATTGTTCTATTTACTTTTTTCTTTTTAAAACGTTACTATTAGCTATATTCCTTTAGACAAAATCTCAGCTCATCTCAGATCACTTCAGATAAACTCATAAAATTGTTGTTCTTTTTGACACAACTGATCTGAGTTGTTCTGAGTACACTCACTTCCCCCCTTTCCGATACTACACTACCAGTTTACCAAACACAAAATGATTTGAAACACTCAGCTTGCATTTTAAGGTTATATAATACAACAAATTTGATATTCAGATATACATATATTTACAAGTAATATATTTTCAACATTATTCACTTTTCGTTAATAAACAGTATCATAGATTAGAAAATAAGACAATAAATTTGACAGCTGTTACAGCAAATACTATCGGTAAAGAAGGAAATGATAAAATTTAATTAAACTTGTTCTTTTTGCACACATCACATCTGAACTCAGTTATGTTCTGAGCTGAGTTTCAATTGGGTCAAAAAGAATGCAGCTAATATTAATTTGAAATGATTAATTCTTTGACAGTGACATTTATCTGTCATTCACATACATTTGAAGAACTGCGCAACCAAGGAGTTTTCTTTGTTTAAAGTGTAGGGATTTAAATTATAGATAATTTTATAAATTTATCCATAAAGTATATAGAAAAAGTATTAATGCAAACCTGTAGAAAATTTAATTTTTAATTTTTATAATAACATTAATGTCGGAAAAATAACATTTAAAAGTATTTTTCAAAGAAAAACTATTTTGAGCCTCTAGTAAAGTGCCATTTTCGGTTATCCAATTTACACCAAAATCTAATGGGCTCTTTCCATTACAAAAAAAGTTCGAAGTACAAGGTTTCAAAATTTTCTGAATGATAAGTATTTGAGTTAGAGTGGAGGATCCATACATACACACAGACATCATCATGAAAATGTTAAAATTAGATTCTAGGGACCTTAAAACGTGGTCATTTATCAAAATCTCGATATGCGATTTTTAGCACGATCCCTATACCTCCTTTACCAAGGGTAGCGGGAGGTAAAAAGTGGGCTGCATAAATCCACCTTTACGGTCTAGGGCATGTTTCTGTGGCAATGCGTCCATCAGTCTGTAGTATTTTAAATTATTTTCTTAGCTCTTATAATACAATAACTGACTGCAGGTATTTCACAATTATTTTAACTTATAGTGTGACAAGGACAAGGACGATTTTATAATGACAGAAAATGTTCAGTTGGCACCTACAGGTGAAGTCTAATTAACGTCTCGCCAATTCCAAATTATATTCCTTTGTCTTATCAATACGGCATGTTTGTTTGTTGCCTCCAAATTAATTACGAAACGTCCAATCGTTATATGGGTTTGCAGCAGAATGTGGATTTGAATTTGAATTTGACGCGAGTGGGTTTTACTTTGAATGTACACTTATTGTAGTTAAACGAAACGTTTATTTAATGAATAGGCTGAACGGTGAACCTTCCACGCTCCTGTCGCTAATTTAGAATTGAAACGTAAAAGACGCGTCGTTTTCCTCCAAAAGCCAATTTTCACATGCCATGTGCAAACGATACTCGCCTTTTCACGTTCTATTAACACTTTATCAGAAAGACATTCTTTTTGGTTCTTATTAGGATTGTAAATTTAACCCTTCATTTATATTACAAGATTATTAAGAAAATCAAACACAATGAAATGGCTAACGCGTAATCAAGCAGGAAATCCAGCAAAATACCCGCAATTTATACGAGTCTGCCGTCAGTTTATATGGCTATGTTTGAGGAAAATTTTACGCTCAAAAATTTATTAAGATCCAATATAGTTTGTCACTGGATATTATAATATCAAGAGCTAGGGAAAAAAGATGAATGTCACAAAATGTGTTTTTTCAATATGCGAATTTTAAAGTTTCAAGCCTTAGGCTGGTTACACACTGGGCGGTTTTTACCGCGGCGGTAAATTGGCCGTCGCCGCCTACAGAATTTTACGTGTTTACACACTAAGCGGTAAAAGCGCCGCCGCTTATTAGCGGTAAAAGTGGAGCCGCTCGAGTTGGTAACTTGATCGTTAATTTACCTTAATTTGGCTGATTTGTATTTTGCTTTGCCAATTGACAAGTTATTTAATTGGGTAAATTTAAAATGAACCGCCAAAAAATTCTCGCTTTATGGTTATACCGTCGACGGAGAAATAAGAAAAGAAAAATTCGCCTTATTTGGATCCATCAAATCAACCAAATGAGAAGAAAATTTGGAGCTTTTAACACATTATTTGAAGATTTGAGGAATGACGTCACCAAGTTTTTTAATTATTTTCGTATGTCTATTTTGTCATTTGATGAAGAAGATCGTTATCTACGTCACTCATTTTTCGATTTTGTACTCTTTTCATAATAAAAATGTGTACTACCAACACATGCAAGCGGCGAGAAATTCGCTGAATATGTAAGCGCCCATTTGCTCACATGTGCCACTGTCTAGGCGGCGACGGCAAAACTACCGTCAGCGCCAGTGGTAGTAGGCGGCAGCATATCTACCGCCAACGGCAAATCTACCGCGCGGCTGTTCTTCCGCCCAGTGTGCAAACTCCCATTTGATTCTTCGTACCACTGAAGGAACGACGGCGACGGTCAATTTACCGCCGCGGTAAAAACCGCCTAGTGTGTAACCGGCCTTATTAACTCAGATTGTTCATTTCTTAACATTATTAGCGGGTTTAGAGTGGCGTGGGAGTAGCGGTAGCGTTGGAGTTGGAGTGTATCGAGGAAACAAGGTACACTCCATTATTTGTGAGTAACCGAACTAGTAGAGATAAAATTGTTGTGCATGAATATAATAACCTTCTATTTGACAATGTGATATAATGCTAAAAAACAATTAATCATCCAGAAGTTATTTAGTTTGCAAAAGAAATATTTTTTAAATATTCTAAAGAACGTATGAAATTAAAAAAGTAATTAATTCTTCACCTTCTTCAGTGATAAGACTAGTACATTCTTCATGTGCATACGTATTTGTAGTATTACACTCATTAGAATTATTAATAATTACACTTATAGAAAATAGGCGACCATATCCTCTTCAAATTGATAAAATTTGAGGTTAAACACGGAAAACGTAAAATTTCCTCGTATTCACTCCATGTACGTATGTATTTCGAGGTTGGGCTTGACTCCATCCTGCATTTGCTGAACGCTTCATTTTAAGACCCGTATCATCTATCTAATTATCGAATAATGCTGGGAGTGCATAGAGTCAAAAGACAGTATTATCATATTCCGTCTGATGTATATTGATTTTATTATCTTATTATTAAATTTTTTTTAAATGTCAACGAATTTATAGTGGGATTCTGAAACCCAGCGTTAATTAACATTGGCGTTAACGTGAATTAACGCTGATTTTGACTGCTGTGGTACTCTGAAACTCAACAATACTTAACGTTAACGCTGCTAATCGGCGTTAATTCACGCTGGACATATCGAAGCGTTAACCGGGAAAACGGCGGGTTGTCTATGAGTTTTATGGTCTAAATAGCCCTGATATTTTTCGTGTACTATATGTACTTGCAAGAAGTATATTTTATTAACAGTGAGCATAGTTATTCATGTTATATATAATTGTGTATTATTTATAAGTAATACAGTGTTAACATAACCTTATAATATACTTTTTTAACATTACAGTGTTCAAATCACAAATGAGTCCGCAATAGTATGAAAAATTAGAATTCAATACAATAATGTACCTAACATCATAGAAAATGACTGATGTACATAAGTATTAAAAAGTGAAGTGAATAAAAGCAATTTTGTGTTGGTTTCAAGCATGTAAAGTATTTTTATTTTTATGTTGTACGAGTATTGCAACAAAAAATACTTTCCAGAAAAGTGATATTTGATTATGAATTACACGAAGAAATTCTGATTATAACAAACAAAATTGTGCTTGATTACAAGAAAGAATATAATTGATTATTACTACTGATATTTGGTTATTTGACGTTTAACACACATGTTTAACATATGCTTTTAAAACAAACAGATAAATTTAGTTTTTGTTATGTTTAATCGCTTTTTATTGGTTGAAAATTTTAAATGGGAAAGATCACATGAATGTATTCGACGTGAATTAATTAGTGTTTCAAAATACCTATTTAACGCTGAAACGTGAACGTTACTATCTTTACTTAACGCCGAACGTTATTTAACGCTTGTTTCAGAATCCCACTATAAACCGAACTGTATTGTAGCAACCCGGTTATTTTTTTTTTTAATATTCTGCCGAGATTACCATAATACTGTTTTCAGACATAATGTCGCTATATTTCCAAGAAAGCCTCGGTGGTCGGGTGGTATCAGGCAGCGGTCACCACTCGACCCTGAGGTTGTGGGTTCGATTACCACCAGGGGCCTGAGTGAATGTCCCCTTTCATCACCTATCCTATTGATTTTATACGGTTTTGGCAGTAATACTATGAAACACAAATTTAGGTCGTGGGCTTTCATACTATCATTCAAATGAAAACAGAGTTGGAACGTCGTCTCGCAAATTAGCTCGTCGATTTGGAATATCACACATGATTATTAGCAGGAATTTAGTCGGAAATGATTAAAAATTTCGAAAAAGAAAGAAATGTCTCAAATACTTAGCGACCTAGTTTGAGCGAATCTCTAGATGCCGCGCAGAGCATTAAAGTGTCAACATTTTATAAAAAAACGGAGCATTCGTTATGGCTGACGATCACGACCGATTAGAAATTTTTTGACATTTTTAAGCAAGAAAGTATCTGATAATGACCGAGAAGCTCTAATCGAATAACAGTTAATGTATCAATAATTTTTTTTACTATTTAATGACAAGGTAACTTTTTTCTCAAAACTTTTGTTACATACGTTATGGTTTTTAAAATTATTTCCACAAGTTAAATTGAAAAATCGGTAGCAAAATATTAACTCGTTGCCCCCTGACCAATTTACGGTATTAAAAATCCTAAAAAATATTTACAAGAAATTTAAGTTATTAAACTTTCATTCCTAGTAATACGGGATTGCACAATTAATTATTACAAAGACTGTTTTCCTTTTTATTATTATTTAGAAATATCCAAGAGAGAAACTTTTATGTGAATAATTTCTTAAAGAGGTTACATCAAAATGGAAAAATTATTTGTCTTTGGGCGTAAGCTATGCTGAGCATGAGTCATATAAAAGCATAAATGAGCTGTTCCCTTTTTATATAATTAAAAAAAAATTATAATGCCAAAGCACTAGATTGATGTTAAACTATTTATACTTAATATCAATTTTCTTGGTAAGTAGCTTTAATACCATTAAAGATATTTTTTGCGAAGAACAATAAATAATTTATGAATTTGTATTATTAATTTTCTCTACATTTTGTTTTGTGGAGTTTATCGATCTGGCGAGTAAGTACTCAAGTAAAATTTTGAATATACTCCTCACAGACTGCATTCACAATAGGCCTTGATCTTGAGTCCTAATACTAAACAAAAACCAATAATTTTGGTCAAATATTTACCAATTGTTATTCTACATATATTATTATTTAATTACCATGGAGGAAAGGAAATATTTAATTATTTAATAATCTTATGTTACAACAATATGAATAGTGGAACGAGTGACGCCGGTTTCACATTTTTGTAAAAAATAGTTAAATGAAAGTTTATGCAATAGTAATAGTAATATAAAATAATTTATTATTTTCGTAAATAATTTACGAAGGTAAATAAATAAAATAAATATATCATCACGGCTTATTACCCATTGTTGGGTGTGCCAATCTGCTTTGTACACAGAATTCGGTACTGATGAAATATTTGCACCGTGCGGGCGTCACCTCACAGGCACTCATTGCTGGCGTGGAGAGTGAACCACATGGGTCAATTTTCTGCCATTTAAAATTGGAAATAATTGGCGTCGGTCAGGATCGAACCCGGTTCCCCAAATTCGCGACCTGACACTCAGGCACGCAACCACGAAGATTGACGCAAGAAATAGTAATGAAAAACAACCCCCACTCCTGTGAGGTCGGAGCACATACAGTACGTCATTCATAGCCAATAGGAAAACAGTTTACGTTATTTATATAAATAAAAGTACCTATGCGATAGTTTGTCACATGTTAAACATGTTAACTTCAATAATTCATTTTAAAATATCTAATGGATATTTCGTGATATTTTTAAATTTGAAGCTCTTTAAAGAACAATGAGCCAAGATCATAACTTTTTACTAAATATTAGTAGCACTAGTAATGATTGCAACTACCTACTCACTATTAAATTATTTGCGCTCATAAAGCAAAACTAGTGCAAGTATAACTTAGTAGTACCTACCTAATAAGAGAGAAATTTAGTAGTGATAATTAGTAGCACCAAAGGCTATTTTAAGTCCTATTACCTGTCAATCAAAAGATTGTCGTGATTTTTTTTTAATGGATAGAGATAAGTGAAATGCGTGAATTAAGAAAAATTACTTGTCATTGCCAAAGAAAATATATAGAAAGAGGAAAAGTCCATTAGAAAAACTTAGAGAAACTTAATTTAGGAAAATATACAAATATTTATTACACAGTTTTTCCGATTTTATTATATTGAAACAATACTTGTAATATTCTTATGTTGATTACATGATTACATTAAAGAATATTTACAGTCCAAAAACATTGATTACAACAATGAATCTAAAATCCAACAAAGGAAATTTAATTAATATTTCAATACTAGCATTTAGTGTAGAATAAAAAATAAGGCATATGCAAAAGAATTACTGTATTTAACATATTTTTTATTACTATTTACCTATAAAACACATAATTTAAAGTAAATACACCTTAAACATGTCTTAATATCAAAAATGAAATCCACATGCATTTAAAAAAGTTTTATCAGATGTTTCACATTTTCTTTGGCTAATTTCCACATTCAAAGTTAGTTAACCAATCTTGTCATGGTCGATACAAAATTTTCTTCTTGTGTCCAATTTTTCCCACGCTCCGTTTATTTGCCATTTTCTTTAATAAGTAATCTTATTTGTCTTCACTTCATTCACACTTCACTGTCATTGCTCTCACCTCACAACTGGCAAATCTGTTGTTATATTACAGGTTATGTGTACTTGTATTACTCTAATTTGTATTAACAGATCTTTCATATTTATTTTTGTATATATCTATCACTTTCATTCGACGTACAGGGTTCCCATATACAGGGTGGTGACTTGGACGCAGCATAGGGGTTTCAATGGTAAAATTTTAATGTGCAGTTATTTGCTCCCCTAATTATTTTAGAGCGAAATTGTATTTAAGTTTTTGTTACAGAAAAAAATACTGCATCCGAATATGCTATTGTTTATAATTTTTCAATTTCCGGAACGGTAAAAATAGTCGAAAACAATAATAACAATTTTACAAAAATCATTGTTGCCTAAGTAACTCCTAGTTGTAATATTTAGTAAAAGGTTATGAGCTCGTCGCAATATTTTTTAAAATTTAGTACTTAGAACTCAAATAGTACCTGTAAGTAACTGTGGATAAAAATCGGCAAAAATCGCTCTATCCAACAGATTAAATCAAATATAAAATAAATTTTTAAAAGTACCATCGGGCACTAAAGAGTTAAAATACGTAAACATATATGATAATTGATAACCAAAGACGACTGCAGCAAGATATATTGATACTTGAAATAAATTCCATATAAAATACCACCAGACTCAAAAGTAGGTATATATCATATTTTATAGCCCTGATGCAAAATTCAAACCACTATTCAAGAAACATTTAGTCTTCTCTAACAAATAAATTCCCATTGAAGGATTCTCATCTGGTATTATTATGTACAAATTGCTAAGACTAGTTGTTTATTCCTAATTAATGAGTTATAATAAGAGAAAATCCCTCTACAATAGCTGCTATCTGCAGTCTGCACAATTGCTCTTCTCTAATTGCGAAATCAAATATTGAAAGAGTGAGTTAGACTGCGTCATATTCCACCGCATTTCGCAAATAGAAAAGTGGATGAAACACAATTAGACTTACGAGATTCAATTAAGATTCTCGCAAGATGCTTCACTAATTCCTTCATGTCTTCTTCAAATCTGAATTAAGTTTTTACCTCACGCATCAAGAATTCTAATTAATTTCCACAAATTTATCTTTCTAAATTATCTTTTCCATCAAGCAGACTCAGATGATCAAAATGTAACCAAAAGGCAAGAGGCAGTAAACTTATTCAATCATAAATTCATTTTGGAAGTTCACTAATAGAATAAATAAGTATTTTTATTAAGTAAATTTAATTATTTAATAATGCATTCTTAAGAATAATATCCTAATATAGTTGGATTTTCAAAACAAGACTCTTTAAGGTCATTTGTTTGAAGACAGATTAAATAACCATTTACAAAAATGAAAGGAGCCAAATAATTTGGCCTGTTTTTAGATTTCGAGAACTGTATGATATACGGAGTCATATGTAATATTTAAATGTTCCAAGTTCCAAGTGTAAAAATCTGATGTGGCCAGCACATTACCTTCCGTCAGTTCCATGTATTTTGTACAAATTTCGTACAGAAAGTTCCTTGCAAAAGATTCTATTTCTTGTACATTACCTGCCGGCAGCTGTATGTGTTTTATACAAATTCCATACAGAAAGTTCCTATATTTTCAGTAAAATTATAAGACAATTGCACTTGACACTGGCATCTTTCAACCAGAATTTTCTTATTATAGTAGCTGTTTCCATAGTTATAGCATAGCTGGCTAATTTATGAAATTTAATTTCTTTATAATTTTTAACTCTATATCCATTTCATATGAAGTTTAAAATGCAGTCAAATCGTATAGAGAATAAAATATTCTTTAATATTTATAATAACATTAAATGTGAAATATATTATTTATCATTGTTTTTCAAGAAAAACTGTTAAAATATTCAAATGTGGGTACTTCCGGTTGACCAATTATAACCAAAATCTAATCAGCTCTTCATATGGATGTAACGAAGAGAAATACGAAAGAATTATAATTTTTGGTATTATAGTATTAGAGTAATCGCAGAGCAAACTCCTGTCACACACACATACGCACACGCACTCGCACGCGCACATGCATATGCATACGCACGTACACACCCACACGCACACACACACACACAAACACACACGCACGCGCACACGCACACGCACGCGCACCTGCATATGCATACGCACGCCCACGCACATGCATATGCATACGCACGCAAACACACATGCATATGCATACGCACGCACACACACACACGCACACACACGCACACACACACAAACACACACACACACACACTCACATCATCGTAAAAATAGTAAAATCGTATTCTAGGGACCCTAAAACGTGCTTATTGATTAAAAACTCCAAACCACCAAATTTTTTGACTAAAGACAATACCTTCCTTACCTAAAGGTGACGGAAGGTAAAAATAATACTAGTTTTGTTCTAATAAAAGTTCAGAACCGTTTAGAACTTCACTGAGTTGCGCAAAGCCATTTACCGTTCCGACAAGTCGAATTTAAAATTCAGAACTTATAGTGCAGTGTTCCAAGAACGAGTGAATTGTTCTAAACCAGGGCTTCTTAAACTTTTTTCATTCACGACCCCATTTATGATCGCGAGTTTCTTGGCGACCCCATATAAATATAAAAGAAAGATAAATTAATATTTTTTGATCATTTATTTATTAAGTAACAATATACATATACATATGAAAATATATAGTTTTAGAATTCGTTTTGAAACACACAAAAATCTAAAATTAAAAATTGTATGAAAAATTGTAAAATTGTATTTATTATCCAATTTTTAAATCTGGTGACACTACTGCTATTTCAAACTATAGGCCGATTTCTATTATTTCTAATATCTCTAAATGTTTTGAAAAAATCCTGTATACGAACATATATCGATCTGTCAGTAAAGAATTAACACCTGCACAACATGGCTTTATTAGGGGCAAATCAGCTGCGACTAATCTTAGTCAGTTTACTGATTTCACTATCAATGCTTTCAGCGAAAATTCGCAAGTGGATGTTGTGTATACTGATTTTGCCAAGGCTTTTGACACCATAAATCATGATGTACTATTGTTTAAATTGGAGCATCAGTTTGATTTTTCTCCAGACTTACTTATGTTAATACGTTCGTATATCAGTGACCGTAAACAATTTGTACAGTACAATAACCACAAATCTAATTTTTTCACTCCCCACTCTGGTGTTCCTCAGGGTTCCAATTTGGGCCCCCTTCTCTTTGTTTTATTTATTAATGATATTACTAAGTGTTTGGAGTTTTCAAATAGTCTTCTCTATGCTGATGATTTGAAACTATTTAAAGTCATAAATACTTCTAATGACTGTCATGAACTACAAAAAGATATTAATAACCTTCTAGCTTGGTCGTCTTCTTCATATCTATTTTTCAATTTTTCTAAATGTAAAATTATGTCGTATTCCATGAAGCACAGTCGGGTTATTGTCCCTTACTGGATGGAGGGTGAGTGTCTAGAAAGAGTGAATAATCATAGGGATTTGGGAGTTGTATTTGATCCGAAATTACAGTTTGATTTGCATTATAATTATATTGTAAATGCTTCTTATAAAAGCTTGGGTTTTATAATACGCAACTCGAAATTTTTCAAAAATCAAGCAACACTTAAATCCCTGTATTACTCGCTTGTTCGATCTCGACTTGAGTACTGTCTTATTGTTTGGAATCCAATATATGACTTGCACAGTAATAACATCGAATGGGTGCAACGAAAATTTGTACGATATTGTGCACGAAAAATTTCAATAAATTTTAATCCCCTGAACTATAGTTATACTGCTGCCCTACTACATCTGAATATGTTTACATTGGAGTCCAGACGTAAGATGTACTCTTGTCTGTATCTACATAAATTATTGTCAAACAAAATCGACGACACTACTGGCTTAAACAATGTACACATTTATATTCCGCGCCTTTCATCCAGAATACATACGAGCATTACATTTTATATTCATCACATAAGGAGAAATTATTTTCTAAAACGTCCAATTACCCGACTGTGTTTCATTTACAATGATATTGTAAGGAAAATAGATATTGAGGTTGACATTTTTAACATAAATTACGTTGCTTTTAAAAATATTTTGATTTCCAATCTACGTATATTTTGATATAAATAGAACAAATCTTATTCATATATATTTTTTCCTTCTATTGTGTATTATTTTTTATTTTTATAATTTTTTATGTATGTATATTGTGCTTCACATTTTGTCAACGTCAAACATGTTTTTTTGGGTTCTTGCTAATTTGTGTATTTCTGACCCCCTTGTAATTGGGATATTATATCCTGTAAGGAGGTCAATAATAAATAAATAAATAAATAAATTATAGTTACAAAAATTATATGCCTTATTTTATATCGAAATTGCCTTTTTTACGATAACATAAATAAAAAGGGATTCTGATTGTCTTTGTTCGCTCGAATATATTCGAACGCAGTCGTTGAGTGATTTGTATTAAATTAAAATTAAAGTAAAAAATTTAATGATATGGATGTGCCTGTTTTTTATTGCATAACAAATTAAATCTTGGTGGAATGTTTGACACTGCTGGACGTAAGACCTCTTCAACATATTTTAACGCTGAACGATACTTGGATTTAATATGTTTTAAAGCTGAGAAAGTAACTTCACATAAATATGTGGTGTTGAATGGCAGAAGTACATTTAACGCCATATCAGCGATTGTGAGAAATTCAGTTCTAGTTCCGATCCAGAATTCGGTCAAGGGCTTTTTTTGAAATTGTAGTTTTAAGTTTGAGTCACTCGAAAGCTCAGCAAATTCCTCTTGAGCTTTAAGTGGCAGGTTAACAATCTCACTTAACCCAATCCAAAACGGCTTTTGAATCCAAACTATTTTTTGGAAATCAATATTAAATATAAAATATGTACGGAACTGTTTAAAACTCTCGCGACCCCAGAATTTTGCTACGCGACCCCAAATGGGGTCGCGACCCATAGTTTAAGAAGGCCTGTTCTAAACCGATCTTAAAGTTCCAGGATTTTACCAGAATTTTCAATTCTTAGTAAGTTTGATGTGCTATCTAACATGACTTATTTTGTTTCTGTTATTAATGAAATTAGCAATAGAAGAAGCCAGCTATTTTTCCGAATTGTCAGAATTTATTGGACGATGTTATGGAAATAAGGCAAAACAATGAAAATTACCTACATAAGGGCGAAATTATAACTGAATTTGACATTTCTTAAAACCGCGTTTTAGTTAAAACCGTGATCGGTTGAAATTTTATAGGTTAGGATATACAAACAAAATTCTTAACCGGTTCTAAATCGTTCCAACACTAGTCAAGTCGGTTCTAGAACTATAAGTTCGCGCAAAGATTCTAAGCAGTTCAGAATCATGTTCTGAACGGTTCTGACTTTCTATTGGATCAAAAAAATAATGTATTTGGGTTTGCGCATCTTTAGGATACTTTTTCATGCTGTTTCAAATACTAGGCTCAAATTCTTTTATCACTGTTAGATTTGATGTTATGAAGTCAAGCTTTTAATTTTTATTTGGAAGCCATATTGTAAAGATACTCGTACTACCATTGAAGAGAGATTTTTTAAAAAAATTTCCATTAATGTGTAATTTATTTATTTTAATTTGTTTTAAACAGCAAAATTGCAAAATTTTCTAAATTTACATGTTTAAATGGTTCTGAAAATGAAAAACGCAATTAAAATGATAATTTAGTAATTTTCATTGCACACCTATAAAAAAAAAATGTTGTCTTTCTCTCATAAATGAAAAATTTACCTAATATTTTGCATATACCGTGTATCTGTCTTAAAGGTGTACATAGGAGATTAACATGAGAAATCAGTTTTTTGCTCGCCTAATTATTTTAAGCAAAAACGCGTCAATTAAAAGTTTTAGGGCATAAAATTCTGCATCTAAGTCAATTAACAGAATTACCTTTCCTTGCTTTGTAACAACAGTAATTAAATATGAAATTGTCGAAAATTGCGTTGAAAATATCGACAGCCATGGATTAAACAAAAAATAAATAAATGCTTGACGTTTTATATGTCAAAACGTAAGTCAATTTATTTGACGTTTCTGGACAATTTGATTTGAACAAATATAGTTAATTATGATAATAATAGAAATATTATATTAGTATAATAAATAAAGTTATAAAATACAGTTTTGTTTAAATAATATGAATTTATTAAAAAGTTAACATTGCGTAACAAAATTATGTATGATGCTGTAATGTACTCCCTGCCAACCCGTTTCCAATACATCTAGCAGTACAGAAGGGATCTACACTTATTCCTAACACTCTTTCTTCAGTAATGCACGTTTTGCTGCTCGTCCTATATTCTGATAAAGCGGCTCACGTGTATTTTTTGAAGACACATTAGCAGTGATCCATAAAACATTTTTTTTATTTTTTTGCAATTCCATGTCTGTCGATATTTTTAACGTAATTTTCGACATATTCATATTTAATTTCTGTCGTTACAAAACATGTAATAGTATATTGTGTTATTAGGAGTAAAAGTGATACTTTGTGTGGCGAGCATGGAAGTTTGCACGACGAGCGAAGTGAGTCGGACAATTGCATGCGAGGCACACAAAGACACTTTTATTCCGAATGACACGTTTATTTTTTTTTCGAACGCACTACTTTTCTTTTTATTCGCTAATTCTATGTAGTTTCTATGGATAATTATTTATTTTATTTCTACTCCACCAGCGTAGAAATTTCCAGCGGCGTAGAAATGAAACTTCTACCTTGTGAATCAAGTCACAAAAATGCCATTTCTACGACGTTTGAAAAAAATATTTTGTCGGCTTTTGAACCTCGTTTTGAACCATGTGTTATAGCCCTATTCAAATACTTTATTTATTATTTATCATATTACATTTACATTTATAAGAATACAATGTATTTGAAAATACTCACAAACACCTAAGCCCCTGGTGGGAATCGAACCCACAACCTCAGGGTCGAGCGATGACGGTCGCATCGAGCGTTGTCTGCTGCCTCAATCCACACGACCACCGAGGTGGCTCATTATTTTTAATGTATACATTTAATAATTATGTAAGAGTGTTACTGAATACTGTTGTCATGTATTCGATAGGACTGCATTATTATTCTAAGGTCATCTGAAAGTTGAATGTAAAAATCCGAATCAATATAAAAATATGATTGTAATTAAATAAAATATTTTAGTTTGAAATTAAGTATTTATGGAGGGCATACAATATCTTCATAAAATCATGTTGCAAGACGTTTTACAAAACGACGAATAGCTTACGCTTACAGCCACATTATAATATGGTTATTATTTTCGCTTGCAATTTCTCTAAGGCCCGATATTTCATCGCCGGTTAAACAGTCTGGTAGCATCGATATTACATCATAAGTTGTAAAAATTACACATATGTCAAATTTTCGATGCCACATTATTCTTATAACCGACATGCAAGTTAACAGTTTAGTTAACCGGTGATCAAAATATCGGGCCTAAATATAACAACAATAACCTCACATAACGCACAAAACTTGCCCCGAGTTTTGTAAGCGTGACTTTTGTGCGTTAGGTAAGGTTATTTTTGTTATATTTAGAGAAATTGAAAGCGAAAATAATAGCCTTATTACAATGAGGCTGTAAGATATTTGTCGTTTTATAGAACGTCTAGCCATATTGTAAAACACCTAGACGTTTTATAATCAGTAATAATATAACAAGAGAGTGAGAATAAATTAAAAATAATTTGACAAATGTTTCAAAAACTTGTTGCCTGGCAATAGTCACGAAAGCATGTAGGGCTGGATTGGCTATTGCCAAATAGCAAATAGTTGAGAAAAATCTGGAAAATTTTCTAATTTATCGAACTCTCGAATTATGTTTAATTAGATTATTTTTTGATCCACAAGTTCAAAACAACGGAATCAAGCTGTCATGCTATTGTAACGGTATCTCTGTCGTAATTAACTAGCTTCATTCATTAACATGGCTGAGTTGGTAAATCTATTTTGACAACTAGAACACTATGACAATGTAAAATAATCAAAACAAAGGTTGGTAGCACGAGCGTAGTTCTAACACCCGTTTTAACTAAAACCATGTCAACGACTTGGCTCATACTTCAGGGTTATTAACAAGGTCAGTGTTGCCAATATACTGATTAACTCAAAAATGTATTGACAACCATATTTAGCTTCATTATTTCAAATTGTTTATACTACAAAGAAGGCAAGACAAAAATCATATTAAACAGTTTTAAAAAATGTCGTCAAATTTATTGAATATGGCTGTCAGCTGTCAGTACATTTTCGGCTTATTCAGTTCATTGGCAACACTGATTTTGTTAATAACCCCGAAGTTTGTGCCAAGTCGTTGGTATGGTTCTAATTAAAACCGGTGTTAGAACCACGCTCGTGCTACTTACCTATAATTTTTTGGTTTATTTCATGATCAGAAATGGCACAAAATTGGTCTTTTTCGCTCATTTTATTTATGCGTTGATTACTATTTGGCATATATCAACAAAAACAAAAGGTACAGAGATTATTCTTGGGATCCCAGGAATAATCTCTAGAGCTTTATTCTCAGTATAATAATGACAGGATTGGTTAAAACGCAGACATGTGACACAAAATGAAACATTTCATTTGTGGTAAGAAATGTCAAAAAATAATCTCGCTAATTTTCAGGCTACGACATAATTACAAAACCGTGATGAATAGGGATACTGTAAACTATGTAATCTGTATAAAATAAACCTTTTCATTATTTACTACAAAAAAAGTATTTCTGGACCGAAACGTTGGTTTTTGAACTAATAAAAATATTGGATTTAAAATTAAAATATTTATTTTATGTGCTCCCGGTATTATCAACAGACATATAATTTTAGATGAGCATTAAACGAACAAAATCATATCGAATTGATATGCTATACGAGATTTCTAATATTGCAATCAAAATTTCGATTTGCTTATTTTTGGTATATGGGCATTTAAAATTAAAGGTCTGTTGATAATACCGGGGGTTAATAGCATAAGTTTAGATTTATATATGAACCAGAGCAGGGCGTACTCGAGTACATTTACTCGAAAGTACTGTTTATACTCCAAGTTTTGAACTCTGTACTCGTACTCGAGTACATTTTTTACTTTCACTTGTACTCGTGATATTTCATCTAAATATTCGTACTCAATACTCTAACAAGTACTTAGAGTACGTGAAAAGTATTCTGAGTACTTATAAGTACTCTGAGTATTTCTGAATACTTAGAGTACTTCAATTAATCGTTCATAAAAGCCGAAATCTGTGTACCACAGATCTTTGCATGTTCGTCATTCTATTACCAAATGCAAAACAGAATGCAGTTTATATATTTTTATATTTTGCGTTCATAATGATGTCATTACGATAGGCAATTGCGTATCGTAATGACCTTCATTTCGATACGCAATTTTTTGTTTTAGACGGTTGGTACTAGATGACGTTTTTTTAACCCATTTTTACCTAATTTATTTTTAGTTAATTGACAATTCATTTTAATAATATAATGTCGAAATTATTATTATTATTATTATTTTTTATTTAGGGAAGATTATTTATATGAAAATGTACAAATGGTTACAAATATAATCACAAATTGAGTAAGTAAATGTTATTGTAGAAGGCGCAAAATATAAAAAATAGTATAAAGAACTCATTTTATAAGACTTTCATTATTCATTCGCACTTGTCAGTTAGAAAACTCGCTATCGCTCGTTTTCTAAATTTTGACGCGTGCGAAAGAAACATGTCTTATAAAACACGTTCTTTAATATACTATTTTCTACTATCGTTTAGTAAAGTCTTTCCATATTCATTTGAGTTGATTAATGTTATAAATTTCCACACAAGTGCGGAAATGTAAATTACCAACGATACTTTATTTATTGACTGTTAAATGTTAAATTAAAAAAAATATTTGATAATAGATAAAAATCTTGTGTGTGCTATTCTATTATTACTTGATATATAGAAGAACTTACGTTTTATAATTAAATACTTAAATATTAGTAAAAGAGTGGTGACATATTTTAAAAAAGCTAATCTACATAATTTCGGAATAAAACTGGTATTTAATTCTAAAATATTTAATTTTATATGAAATTTTCAAATTTTTATTATAAAATTAGATGCGATTTGTCACAATTTTATATTACGTGACGTGTAGAAGTAGGTACATTACAAAGTACTTAGAAAGTACTCTGTACTTTTCCCAAAAAGTGTTCAAAGTACCAGTACTTTACTTTAAAAGTACATTTGAGTATTGAATACCTTTACTCGTTACTCGAATATTTTTCTTTGGTACTTTGTCCCGCTCTGATATGAACTCATTATAATTCGTTTATTCGATAATCTGAGTTGTGCTATTTTAAATTTATATAAAAAATGCTTAGTTTTGCTTTGCTACATCCTGTATTTTCTCATTGGCAAGATCATTATTTGGTTCTTTCTCCCTGAATTGGGATTCAAATAAAGTCTTTTTCGTGTTCAAAGTGGTCTTCTGGCAAATAATTTTCTTTTTAGAGTTGTTTAAGCCCTGGTAAGTCCTTTAAAAATGCCCTCTTTGCTTTGAGAGTAAAAATCTGTGTGTGGCGATTGTCCGTAATTAACGGCCCATCGCAATATCCTAAATTGCGCAAGAATTCAGTGATCAAAGCCAGTACCAGTACGACAGAGACGTCCCTCCTTCTCCTCGAAAAACGTCCGAGAGCTTCTTGTTCATTAAACTTGGCGCTTTTGACATTAAACGGCGCGCTTTATGTCTCATTTTGTATTCATTCATCACAGAGTCATTGCGACAGTCGTGTGAGGGCCATTTATTTCCTCCATAATGACGCGGGATAAAGTTAATGGATGAACATTGTTTTGATCTGGTTACGTCGTTCGATCAATTCGAATTTTCATCTCCCATTTACTTTCAATACACGAACAACCACTCAACGCCCTACGTGGCACAATTTTATTACCATCACCGCGAAATGACGGAATAAAATTTTACGGGTGGACACGACAAGTTTTAATTTGTAACACCAAATCCCACACATCGAAAAGGTAACAAATGGTATAAATTGAGTATTGGGAAATCTATATCAACTTAAATTTTTAAAGAAGTGACTTTAATAACAGAAAAAAGTAAATTCAATTGCGGAAAAACAATTCAATTTCAAAAACAATCGGATGTGGCCAGCACATTACCTTCCGTCAGTTCCATATATTTTGTACAAATTACATACAGAAAGTTTCTTGCACAAGATTCCATATGTCAAGTACATTACCTTCTGTCAGTTCTATATATTTTGTACCAATTTCATACAGAAAATTCATGTACTTAAGAAATTCTATTTTTCCAGTAAAGTTATAACACAAACATGTTAATTGTATTTGACATTGACGTCTGTCAATCAGCATTTTCTTAATATAGTAGCGGTTTCCAGTGTTATTGCATAGCTGGCTAGTTTAAGAAATTTAATTTCTTTATAATTTTTTAACTCTTATATCCATTGAATATGAAATATAAAATGTAATCAAATCGTATAGATAATAAAATATTCTTTAATATTTATAGTAACATTAAATATGGAAAAATGATATTTAACAGTGTTTTTTTAAGAAAAACTGTTAAAATCTTAAAATGAGGGTACTTCCGGTTGACCACACACATACACACACACACACACACACACACACACACACACGCACGCACGCACGCATGCATACGCATACCCACACACACACACGCACACACACGCACACACACACACACACATGCACGCATACGCTTACACACACACACACACACACACACACACACATACACACATATGTATATATCATATCCATACATACATAATACAGAGATCTTCGTAAAAATAGTAAAATCTTATTCCAGGGACTCATTCATCAAAAACTCACAGCCAAATTTTTTGACTAAAGACAATACCTGCCTTACCTAAAGGTAACGGAAGGAAAAAATCTGATGTGGCCAACACAATACCTCCCGCCATTTAATTATTATTAATTTAAATATGTATTTCTACTTACATATTTATGAGTATATTTATTTATGCTGGAAAAAGTATTAAGTTCCATTCCATATAAGTATGGTTCTATTTACTATTTTCTTTATAAGCGTTATTATTATTAATTTAAAATGATGAGTTTTTTGACAGTGACATTTATCTGTCAGTTACATACATTTTAGATATGAACTGTGTAACCAAGGAATTGTGTTTGTTTAAAGCGTAGGGTCCGAGATTTAAATTATAGATAATTTTATAAATTTATCCATAAAATATACAGAAAAAGTATTAACGCAAACCTGTAGAAAATTTAATAATCTTTAATTTTTATAATAACATAAATCTTGTAAAAATAACATTTAAATATATTTTTCGAAGAAAAACTATTTTGAGCTTCAAGTAAAGTGCCATATCTGGTTATCTGATTTACACCAAAATCTAATGGCTTCTTCCTATGTTAGAATAAGGTAATTACAAGGTTTCAAAATTTTCTGAGTGATATAGTATTTGAGTTAGAGCCGAGGATTCACACATACATACACAAAGACATCATCGTGAAAATATTAAAATTAAATTCTAAGGGCCTTAAAACGTGGTCATTTACTAAAATCTCGATATGCATTTTTTTAGCACGATCTCTATACCTCACTTCCCAATTGTAGCGGGAGGTACAAAATAAATTTTCTGAAATTGAATTTACATTTTCTGAAATAGAATCTACTTTTTCTGAAATTGAAGTTGAAAACTATATAGCTTTAGACTAGAAATAAAAATTAGTGCTGTTGATTTTGAAAAACAGAATTCGAAAATTCAGTTTTCGGATTTCGAATTTTACTCTAAATTCAAAATTTCGAATTTTTAATAAAATTCCAATTTCATACACGTTCAAAATTCCAATTTCGAGTATTTACGAAATTAGAATTACATATTTTCAAGTGTAAGTTAATTGTCATTTATTACACTTTGCTTTGTTATTATTAATTTCAGGAAAAATATTTCCAATTGTACTTCGCGGCGACATGTTAATTAAGAATATTTTACTTTCAACAAATAAGGGACTCAGAGAGCAAGTTTAAACAACTCATGTCATTGTAAAACACGAATAAATAGATGGCGGCTTCAACTATCGAATTACAAAATTCGAAAAATATTCCGAATTTTCACTTCGAAATTCGAAAAAGTATAAAGCTTATTTTTCGAATTTCGAATATTTCAAAATTCGAAAATTCGAATTTTGTCAACAGCACTAATAAAAATGCATGGCTAAGCATGAAAATTCAAGATTTTTAAAATTTCAAACTCGGCATGGTTTGGGCTTAATGTTTTTAACCCTTTCAAGCTTTATAAATAGTCTGACACTCAATGTTGCTAATATCGAACATTGAATTTATTTAGTTCGTTCTTCTTGCACATATTTTTTGTCATTTTACATATAAATTTACTAATGAACATTTTATACCTACCCACACTATCTAACATGTACAACACGGTGTAGTATCTACAGGTGAGTGCACGACGTATTCCAATACATTACGAAGAATGGCTAACTAATTGGGCTATTTCATACAGTGTGCCGCTAGATGGCAGGTTTTGTTGCGACCCGGTTTTTACACAAAATATGTAAATTTTAAATTATTCATATATAACTCATAATATTCTATATTTTCAATCATTACCTTTTATCCTTTGTCAGATCTATGTATGTATTTTGTACAAATTCCACACAGAAACGTTTCTATATTTCCAGTAAAATTATAAAACAATAAATGTTAAATGCACTTGACATTGACACCTTTCAATCAGAAATTTATCTTAGTACCTGTTTCTGTGATTATGGTGTAGCTGGCTGCCGCTAAATTGCACATTTTGGCACCTTAAAAAGACTATATTTCTCTTTATTTGATCCATGCCCTGTTGTACCTCTTGTAGAAAAACATTTTTTGTCAAATGGTAACGGGTCGCGTTAGCGCCATTTTGTTTCCCAGTTACTTAGCCATCTCAACGCATCTCGTGCTCTCACTTATAGATACTACACCGTGATGAACAATAATAATTATCATAAGGTTGACAACACCGCATTTGCATGAAATCGTCGTATAATAGATTACTTTAGTGCTGATTTCGGAATTGACTACATACCGATTTTTTTCACTTGACCCTCACGTCATAGTTTAACCGACTTTCTAACGGTGTACAAAGCTAGTGACGATTTCAAATAAAATAATTTAATTTAAAAAGTCAATTTACATACATACATAAAATCACGCATTTCCCACTTAGTGGGTTAGCACAAACCCGAAAGGATAAAAAAAAAACATAATTCAAAAAAATCAGTCTCTCTTTCAACAACATTCTTACTAACCTGACATCATAGGTACAACATATATTCCTCACTCTCAACATATTAAAGTGACCGAATTACGATAGCGAAATACCGCAACCGGACCATAATAATAGTTACGAAATAATCATCCTTCGCCACACATTCATATTTAATTTCATAAAGCTTAATGTTTGGTAGGTATTTAAAAGTAAGTCACTTAAAAATGTGAATCAATATTAATTTTGAGAAAACCAGACAAAATTAAAAATAAGTATAATTATATTACAAATCCGAATGTATAAAATATCTGTTGCGTAATGCAAGAACAACCAATATCAGGATGGAATTTTGAGTTTTGTTGTTTATAAAAATATATAATTTTTCTATCTAATATTGCTCAAAAATTGACATTGGTTATTCTTGAAATAAGCCACAGATATATCTCTGTATAACTATGTTTATGAAGAGAAATGTCATATTTAAGTATTTATGAACGATGTACCTACCTAATAAAATATATTTATTTATTTACAGTTTACATGAATTTTACGATCATATATGAACGAAGTAATCTCACCCTTAACATACCCTCATACAAGTTTGAAGTTAATCTTTTCTTCTTATACATATTTAATAACTACAATTTTATGGTTTTTATCTTGGTTAAAAGCGCCATATGGTTCTCCAAGTCCTCTTGACTAATCTCAGTGCATTACCTTCACATACAGCCTGTGTGTTATCATCGTAGAAATCAATCGTATGTCTAGGAATGATGGTGTGCTGTGTATGTGTGGTGTGGTATTCATATGCAGCCATTAGTGTGTGCATCATACCGCATGTGTGCACGTGACGGCTCACGATGCCCCCTAGAGTTTAGTTGGTGCCCCACTGATACACATGAGCGTAGGAGAAGGAAATTTCCAACTGGGATTAAATAGAAAACTAAGGAATGAAATTAATCAATAAAATACAGTTGTTGTCTGTGGTACAATCAAATATCAAAGTGTATAAATACAACTTCCAATTATTATTTTTTTTAATATATCGGTGTCGACGATCAGTAGACCCTGATTCTCGCCTACAAGCAGCGCCTCCACAATATTCTTTACCACATAATATTTTGGAACTAACATGATATTGTAAAGGGCAACGGCCGCCGCCGCCGCCGCGTTGAGCGAGTGTCTAAGTTTAACTACAGCTACTAGATAATACATAGCTGACTCGTCCGCCATATTGGTGCCAAAATGAAAGCAGTAAATTGTGAAATAAAAGTGCATTTCTCACAAGTTTATGTAGTAACTATTTTTCATAATTAAATATAACTTCCATATTTGCCATATTATATTTATTTAAAATAATAAAACAAGAAAAAATACGGTTTGTTAAGATTTTTGAGATTAGAGAAAAATATATCTATTGCATAAGTGCCTGTAAAAATTAAAACCGTTTCTCAAATGATTTGCACAATCGAATTGAGAGAAATTAGTAAAAAATAGTGAAAGTATATGCTTAATAATGAATATTAATAAAGAAATAAAATGATATAATTGAAATACTTCGGAAATAAGGGGGTTTTTGTTTTAGCAGCTCGTCACTCATATGAAATCCATATATATTATTTTGACTGGCGACTCAAAGACCACCTATAAATATATAACGAATACCGAGTTAGGGGCGCAACCTACTACCAATGGAAGTAGAGAAATTCAAATAGCGGAGGCGTGGCTATCAGTCCAGTAGTGCAATTCTCAAACAGTTTTTATTTGAATATAAATATTTTGCATTAAACTTAATAATTTAACTACATTTCCAATTATAATTCATGTCGACTTGTACAGTATAATAATATTCATTTATTTTTTATAAATATAATTTAGAAATAGCATATACTTCAAGAACATTTAGGTCCACGAAGAAAATAGTTTGATATAAAAACTTATATACGTGACTTCACACCTATATTTTCAAATTTCGGAGGACTATAACTCGCTTATTAATAGGAATTTTTCACCGGATTTTCACCGACAGTCTTAGTTTTACTTATACGTTCAGATGAAATTATAAAAAAAGATGGTGGAATCCCCTATTTGGAGCAGAACAACCCGTCATTATGGATAATTGTAACGTTGATATTGTATGATTTAAGTGGCTCCAATATGGTGGACAAGTCAGCTGTAATTTATATAGTAGCTATAAGTTTAACGATGACGTAATCGTTACTAGATAATACGTAGCTGACTCGTCTGCCATATTGGTGCCAAAATGAACGCAGTAGATTATGAAATAAAAGTGCATTTCTTATAAGTTTATGCAGTAACTATTTTTCATAATTAAATAAAACTTCCATATTTGCCATATTATATTTATATTTATTTAAAATAATAAAACAAGAAAAATATGGTTCGTTAAGATTTAACCATTTCTCAAATGATTTGCACAATATGGAGCAGAACAACCCGTCATTATGGATAATTTCTATCATTAATAATACTGTAACACTGATATTGAATTATTTAAGTGGCTCCAAAATGGTGGACGAGTAAGCTGTAATTTATCTAATAGCTATAGTCGCTGGCAACCGGGCGATATAAACAGACCTTACTTGCGGTGGTATGATCCTTTGTTTTCTATGTTTTTATCGCATAGAATGTTAGAGAAGAATCTAGAACAATGACGCTGGGGTATATAAACCCCCAAACCCCGTCAATTTTAATAATTAATAATTCTTTAATTTTTACACTTCATCCAAATAAATAAACGTTACAATAATTTAAACGCCATTGTTTATTTCGGGCCTATGTGAATACATGTATAAGAGGCCACAGCTAATTTTGTGCCTTTATTAAAAAAAAAGTCTTGGGACGCACGACAGAAACGATAACTTTGTATAATAATATACTTGACTTACTTTGTATAAAGCAGATTAGCACATCAAGCAATGGATACTATGCCATGATATTCAATATTTATTTATTTTTACTTTGTAATTGGTGTATCCTTAGATTCACTCTTACTGTCCTTCTCCGTATTTTTGTTCTTGAAAATACAATATTTGAAAAAATTATCACCAATAATAAGACGTAAACAACTTATAAAGAATATAAAATCAGACGTTTGTAGACTGACGTGTTCGTAAAATAAATCAAACGAAAGGTTATGTTTGCGTGTTACGCGCGCACTAGCTTGCCATCTCACGGCGGCAGCTTGGACGTTGGAGAGGGGAAAAATGATAATCGCTAGGTCTGAATTCTTTAGCGGTTCACCCTCCCATAACAAATTGATACTTAAAAAAGATTTTTGATTACAGCAAAATAAATTCATAATAATTTCAATGAAGACAATTTGATTACAATAATGAAAATAATTAAACAATACTATTAAAAGTGCAAAACAAGCAAAATTGGATGATTCAATATTTTAATAATGATACGAGTATATTTATACGGTTGAATACATTTACTAGATGTCACTTTCCGGGCTCTCAGAGCTGATATGGAGAGTTCACTACAAGGATTTATTATGACGTAAATAAATAACTCCTCGAATTCAAGTTGTCAGCACCACAGTCAGTAAATACACTAAGACCAAATTCATATTTTCTACGATTATAAATCTTTCTTCATAAATAATTTAAATTCGTTAGTTTAAAAATTTAAGATTGTCCCAAAAAAACTTTAATTTACCTAAATGTGATACAATCTTCCTGTCAAAATTTCAGTGATAGAATTGTTATCACAAAATACGATTTTAAATTTTTTTGAAACGATTTTTCAGTGTTAATTGAAAGATCGACGCTGTATAAACACAAATATTTGTGAAACTTTTGTTTCTATTTCATGATGTTCGCTTGCTGTTTTGAAAGTGGAATACTTGTTATTTAGTCAACCACTGTTGTTTATCTCCTATCTCGATTGACCTTCCGTTGCCCGTTAACTACAAACTCAAATAGTGTTTAGTTAATGAAGTGTTAACATTCGAAAGCAATTCCTCGTCTAAATCCATCATGTATTTGTCCCCATATAATCAATGTACAAATGCCAGTCATGTTCTTAGAGGTTACTAATTGCTACTGGACTTTCAACTCCGGTCTCCGGACAGAGCTTTCGCATTAGTTCTATTCGGACCCGCCGCTAGTGGCGCCGGCTCCGACGCCACTGTGTCATACTGGCTGGCTGATGTAATTTATACATGCAGTCAATCATACGTACAATATCACGTGCGTTGCCATGGAGATAAACGAGTACCGGAAGTACGGGGAGGATTCTTCCTTTTGCAGGAAATGGATAGTTTTAAATCCGGTTTGCTTGCACTTCCTTTTAGCAAAAATTGCGGGTAGTCATGTTGCGCTTTATAATGGATCCCATAAAGGAGCGACGTTGCCATTTATTTCATAAATAAATTTAACTTTTTATAAAACAGTGATTTAAATTTATTTCTGTAAATCAATATATTTGTTTGACATACCATTAACACAGTTACCTTTATTTTTCTGTATACATAGTATATTTATTTAAAGACTATTTTAAGTCTTAATATCGACCGGAGTAGCACAGTATTGCAGCTTCGTATACCGAAGATTCCGGGTTCGAATCGTGTATGAATGTTTGTATCCACACAGAGAAAAATGACTGGTTTTTACCAAATAAATATTCATAATTAAGGGGTACTTCATTCTTCAATTATTGCAACCCTGCAACGAATACAATTTAATCTTGAATATGAAATGTATTTTATTCATTCAGTTATATTTATTTGACCATGATTTATTTAATTTAAATTTAATATAATTTTCTCAAATAAACTAATATATTTATGCTTGGTATTTTAAATTGAGATTTTTAATAAATAAATTCATAATTTTCTGAAATATTTACTTGTTTCCTATTAATATGTAATTGTTTTAAATTAATTTCATAATGTATTTTTTATATTTTGCGTTCATAATGAAGTCATTACGATACGCTATTTTTTGTTTTAGACGGTTAGTACTAGATGACGTTTCTTTAACCCATTTTTACCTAATTTATTTTTAGTTAATTGACAATTCATTTTAGTAATATAATATCGAAATTATTTTTTTTTTTTATTTAGGGAAGATTATTTACATGAAAATGTACAAATGGTTACAAATATAATCACAAATTGAGTAAGTAAATGTTATTGTAGAAGGCGCAAAATATAAAAAATAGTATAAAGCACTCATTTTATAAGACTTTTTTTCGCACTTGTCAATTAGAAAACTCGCTGACGCTTGTTTTCTAAATTTTGACGCGTGCGAAAAAAACATGTCTTATAAAACACGTTCTTTAATATACTATTGTGTGAACTTTATATTTATTACAATGAAAAATAGTTATTATTGTGTGAATCTACATATATTTGTCACAAATAAATACTATTTGTGGCAAAATAATATATCCATTGAGTGAACAATGTTCTATTTGCCAAATGACACTTTTAAGCTAAGTGACTTGTATGGACTTGTTCATTTGTTGTACGTTTGTTCTTGTTTACGGTGGTGCTCATTTCTGACTGTATTCTGGAGATTTGGTTTTCATTCGTGTGCTAAAAAGTAGTGAATATGGGTGACGAAACGGTGAACTACTTGAGTGGAGTTTTGGATATTTGCTTTGCACTTTTCAGTGCACCTATTATGCCAAGGCACATGCACCGGTACCTGTACAGAGTGTGTATTTATACTTTTATAATTTTTTATTATATGTATATTAATATTCTTAAAGATGTAATTTGTGAGTTAATAAAAATATGGTGTACGAAAAAATTAAATATACTGGTCTCTATTTAATTCTTTTCCATCAATTTTAATCTATTTAAAGTGGACAGGTTACGAGAGATAGGTATATAAACTTGGTTCAAATAAATTATTATATATCCAATAGTAGTGCGATAAATTTAGTGCGATTAAAATAATTCTTAACGTAAATAAATGCGTAGTTCAAATGAAATAGAAGATATAATTGATCTCAATATATATTTATTTGAGACAAATAAATGCTTCAAATAAATTATTACATTGCTTCAATTGTAGATATATTTGGATCTATTCAAGCTTAGGATTTATTTGTAACAAATAAATTTACATTTCACGTAATTATATCTTTTTCTCAGTGCATCTTTGTCTTATCATTTAGATCAACATAAGTTTAAAAATACAAAGATATACAAGGAACACTGTCTTATTTCCATGTATCTACCTCGGACTAGCCATTATAGAAGTTTAAAGCTGAAAATTTTCTCCTAAAAGTACATACATCAAGGTCATCTACGAATTTCTGTTCCATTTAAGCCATTCAGTAGATGGAGCTGACAACAGCGCAAACTTGAAGTAGCCGAAATTTCATTGGGTAAACTTGTCTCTTGTCTCCGATTTCAGCCAATCAGAGAGATCAAAACTATTCCCTATGCTCTGCAATACTGAATGGCTTAAATGGAACAAGGTATAATATTCAGTAGTATCTTTTACAAAAAATCTGTTCGATTAGTATTTCAAAAGTGTAGTGTATGTTAGTGTAGTGCAGTGCAAGTCAATATAGTGTGTACTAGTTCAGAAAACACATTAAGTACTAGAGGCAAATATAATAAATATATGTAAAATTTTCATCCATTATTTTCAATTTAAACAAACAAATATAATATCAAATTTCCGGTGAAACAAAACAGCATCAAATCTGATCCTTACTCCTGTCTGCACTATCTACACTACCTCCTGAGTCGGTTCTGATAAGTGTGAACTAGTTCTGAAATTTTTCTCATTCAACGGCCTGTCGAAATTGCACGATTTTTGTAAAACGCATGAGTAGACAAAAAATTAATAATAGGTGGAGTCTCAGGTTAAATATAACTAAAACTAATATAATTACCCCTTCACCTTAAAATTAATTTTAATAAAAACTAAATACGTATTTCGAGAACTAAGATCTCATCATCAGTTGTTCAACAAGGGAAAGTTAAATAGAGTAGTCAGGATTACTCAACATGTCAACCATGATAGAGGTCCTAACAACTCTGAAAAACAAGGGAGAGAACTGGGATTAGGTATAGAGGGACGGAAGCCACAGGAGAATGATTACCTATAAAGTAATATAAATTTCGTCCAATAATAATGAGTCATTAAATTTTAAATTGTCCAATAAAATTCAATTTTATCATCGGTCAAACTAAAAGACAAATTGACACTCGGTTTAAAGAACATTTTTATCATCTAAAAAGCGGTAATCCAGAGAAGTCTACCGTAGCTCAACATATGTTCATTAATAATCACAAAGTTAACAATATTTAACTTTTAAAACATATTAATAATGATAGATATTTAGATACATACGAGAGTTTAATAATAAATAAATATAAAAATAATTTGATGAACGCAGATCTCGGTCTCATACGAAACTCAAAACTTTTCGATTTTATACGATTTAAAATTTAATGACTCATTATTATTGGACGAAATTTATCTTAGTTTATAGGTAATCATTCTCCTGTGACTCGCGTCCCTATATAATCCCAGGTCTCCTCCTTGTTTTCCAGAATTGTTAGGACTTTCCCTTGTTGTACTGCTGATGCTGAGAACTTAATTCTCGAAATACGCATTTAGTTTTTATTAAAATTAATTTTAAGGTTAAGGGTTAATTATAATAGTTTTAGCTTCAGTAGACTTTAGTGTTAAAAAGTTAACACTTTAACCATCTCGTGGCAGTCATCGACCAGACCTTTAGTTTTTATGAGGGCACTAAGATACTGCTGTAATTTTATTATAAATAAAAATATAATGTTACAGTAAAAACAAAACATTCAAAATAAATTAAATCTACGAATAAAAGCAGACTGGAATACGTATCTATTAAAGTATAATAAGCTTTGATATTTTTTTTATTTTATTTTAATACATAAAAGATTTTATAATAATTGGTTATTATTATTATATTATTTGTTTTTTACAACGTAGTTATAATTATTGTTTTTGCTATATTAATATAGTTGTAATTATAGTTTTTATTTTATTATTTTAATAATTCATATATTTTACACACACTACAACAGAACATAATTATACATCGTCGAGAAATAAAAGAATCTCATTTCAATAGCATCGCTGCTTACTTTGATTTCCAAATAATAATTATAACTTGCACATCATTATTCACAATCCACCAGGGATAAAGAATAAACATCGCTATTCGACTGAAAATGCAAACGTACCCTTAGGAAGTACAAACAATAATTCATTGTTGCTATTTGAGGAAATAAAACACTGTGAAAATTACTCTTTTATCAATATCTAGCGAACTACGTATGTATTTATTGGACAAATATAAATATGAGTCAAATGATACAATGGGTTGGTAATTTTTGTACAACTTAAATGACTTGGCTTCTGTTATTATTTTTTACATCTGAATATTTCATATAATAGAATTATAAAATGTTATTGTAATTAATTTTATTATTTAAACTGAGTAACCGTCTCCTCCTTAAAATATTAAATTAATAAATCTTATGAAAAATAGAATATGGACCAAAATATAAAACTAAAATTCAATATTATTTCATTTTCATAATAACTTAAATTTAGATAAAATAGTTATTTGTATATCAAGGCCGCAAAATCACTCTTTAGCGTACCGAGAGAAAAATTATCGCCGATGCCGCTTGCGGCCGAGGCAAGACAATCTCGAGGGCGCTAAAGGATTTCGCGGACAAGGTGTACACAATATTTTTTGTGCAACCGTAAAAAATATGTAATTACAAATTTTATTAATTTTAAACAGTTTCAATGTAAATAGAAAGTTAGCTTTCAAGGTGGCTATGGGATTAACATTTGATAAACAAAACCATGCAATTCTCAAGTGTCAAAGTAGTTGTTTACCTAATTTCGCGGCCGTTGCCATAACAACAGTCGCGAAATTAAATTTCGCGGCCTGTATTGCGGCTGCGAAATGCTTATTTCGCGTCCGGTTGCACAAAATAGTTATTTGTATATCAAGGCCGCGAAATCACTCTTTAGCGTACCGAGAGAAAAATTGTCGCCGAGGCCGCTTGCGGCCGAGGCAAGACAATCTCGAGGGCGCTAAAGGATTTCGCGGACAAGGTGTACACAATATTTTTTGTGCAACCGTAAAAAATATGTAATTACAAATTTTATTAATTTTAAACAGTTTCATTGTTTATAGAAAGTTAGCTTTCACGGTGGCTATGGGATTAACATTTGATAAACAAAACATGCAATTCTCAAGTGTTAAAGTGATTATTTATCTAATTTCGCGGCCGCTACCATGACAACGTCCGCGAAATTCATTTCGCGGCCGTTACCATAACAACGGTTGCGAAATTTAATTTCGCGGCCTGTATTGCGGCTGCGAAATGCTTATTTCGCGTCCGGTTGCACAAAATAGTTTTTTGTATATCAAGGCCGCGAAATCACTCTTTAGTGTACCGAGAGAAAAATTGTCGCCGAGGCCGCTTGCGGCCGAGGCAAGACAATCTCGAGGGCGCTAAAGGATTTCGCGGACAAGGTGTACACAATATTTTTTGTGCAATCGTAAAAAATATGTAATTACAAATTTTATTAATTTTAAACAGTTTCATTGTATATAGAAAGTTAGTTTTCACGGTGGCTATGGGGTTAAGATTTGATAAACAAAACCATGCAATTTTCAAGTGTCAAAGTGATTATTTACCTAATTTCGCGGCCGTTACCATAACAACGGTTGCGAAATTTAATTTCGCGGCCTGTATTGCGGCTGCGAAATGCTTATTTCGCGTCCGGTTGCACAAAAATATATTTATGCCCATTTGCACCGCTAACACTTAAATTTTAAGCTTGACTTAAACAAAAAAATGCAAATGGAAATTTTGACAGCTATATCCAATATCTCATTTGACATTTCGTTCCGATGCGATATTGTCAATTTAAGGGACATTTAAAATTTAAGTGTTGGCGGTGCAATCGGGCATTAGAGGTTTAAATTGCTGAGTGATCTCTAAGTTAAATTTACTTAATTGGGATGTCATTATTAGAAGAAATGTCGAGATAGTTGGACAAAACTTAGAGCAAATTTATGACAATGTTATGGTATGACTAGCGAATGACAGTTGACGTTTAAATTATTTTATAGATGTGGTTTCTTTTGACACGCTAGAGAAGAATAGAATTATACGAAATATTCAGGTATGAAATTTTTGCATGAATCCATTTAAATACTGGAAAAGCACAGAAATACATTACTATATCTGGCTGAAAATAGATGGCCGACTAGGGTAACTGAATATTAAAACAGGGGTGCGTTTAAAATATTTTAAACATTTTTCGTTTATGTTGATTATAACAAAATATTTTGATCTTTAAACTATTTAGTTTGGCAATTCTATGAAATAGGATTATTTTTAATTTCCTCTAAAAGTAATTCCGACTCGTCGGTTGCTTACACTTGAGACGAACGAACTAGAATTTGCGGTTTTAAATTTTTTAAATACATCCATGAATCCTGTTGCTAAGGTCATTTTAAATGCCTCCTGGTATTGAGTACAATTCTAATCTTCTGTAATGAAATACGTAAGGGTCAGTTTCTTTTCAAATCAAATATGGGGAAATATTTTCAAAAGAAACCACATCTATTAAATAATCTAAACGTGAAGATTCATTCGCTAGTCGTACCATACAACGAACTTGAATTATCACTGATTAGTTGATTATAGAGTTATCATCGTATAAAAATAGATTTGAATGGCAAGTTTAGAAAATCGTTATTCACACTTGTTTTTCTATATAAACGTTTCAACTTTGCTAGGAATACTTTTCAACACTTTATCTGCAAGAGATAAAAATTTAACATCGATATCTCAATGCAGTCCCGAATAATAGAGTTTCAAACAGTATTCTTGTTTTGATAGCCACCCGGTATGAGGAAAAAACAGTGCCGTAACAAGGGCGTGGCAAAGGTGGCGCACGACACGGGCGCAAAGTTCTTAGGGGCGCAAAATTTCAATCATTTATATGGTTTTAGATCAAATATTTCTAAAATATATTTTCCGTTAACAAATAATTATCTATGGATAGGCCAATCGGCAAGGTGTTTATTTATTGGGACCTCCAAACAGACATACTAATTTTGCACCCTCTACCGACTCCGGATTTTGCCGCCATCTTGGGTCAAAGTTGCAAAAAATGAGTATTTGTCCATTTTCTTGAAAACAGTGGCCCGTATCAAAATTTTTCAAGAATATAAAAGCAAAGCTCGTAATTTCCTGTACATAAAAGGGTTCTTACATTTTTTGCCTAGGATGAACTCTCAAAGAGTTATGTTAAAAAATAGTTAACCAGAATAATAATTTATGATTGAAAATTAAATTACTCAAAAAATAAACAATATTAGGTATTTAATACTTAGTATATATCTTGTTCCATTTTAGCCATTCAGTATTGTAGAGAAGAGGGAATAGTTTTGACCTCTCTGATTGGCTGAAATTGGAGACAAGAAACAAGTTTACCCAATGTAATTTCGGCTACTTAAAACTGGCGCTCGTGCGAGCGCCATCTGCTGAATGGCTTAAATGGGACAGAGTATATACGATTTTTGCCGATGAGCGGTTCGCGAGTTACTAACTACTTAAACTTATATGAAATTCCTCTAAAATTTTAAACATCTGCAAATCGGTTAAGATCTCATTTCATTTGAAATATCGACATGTAATAAATACGTATTATTGCTTATCTTTAATCGTGTCAAAATGTTAGATGAAAATATGAGAACTAAACCGGTTTGCAGATGTTTTAAATTTTAGAAAATATTCATGTAAGTTTAAGTTGTCAGTAACTCGCGAACCGCTCATCAGAAGTTTATTTTGTTTCTATTTTCTTGATTTGTAGGGGCGCAAATAAAAATGTTGCCACAGGCGCTCAAAACCTTAGTTACGGTTCTGGGAAAAAAATTGAACTTACTATGTAAAACTTGTTATTATTATGCAAAATATAATTAACATCATATGACAACCTCACAGGTTTTACTAAAAATTTATCAAGTGAATACAACTTGTCTGGTTATTTTAAAAGTTCCGAATAAATACTATGGAATTGATTTTGCCAAGAAGAAACACTTTTAAAAACCTCAACTTACTTCATACTCGTATACTATTTTTCTTCCAAGTTTAAAACTGTGGATTCTCTATTAAGTTCGTTTCAAGAGACACACTATAATCCTGGTGCAATAAGTTATCTCTGTGCGCTGAAAGTTTACTATAGTAAGAATCACACGTAGAAACTCTTACGTTTTAAACCGTGCCAAAGACGGCGTACAATAACCCTATCGGTTAAAAAATCACATAACTTCAATTGTTTTGAAAGAAAAACGCATCAACATATCGGTGAAGGAGGAACAATGGACAGTGGAGTGTTTCTAACGAGTGAAACAATTGCAAGCTGCCTTAGGGTAGTCGGGGAGTATAAGTTGAAGATTAATAATACCAACGACCAGTTATGTTCGTATATTTCTTTCAGGTCATTATTTATTTCCATAAGAAGTTTTACAGAACTCCAACGCACGTTACGATATAACAAAACATTATGAAGATATTTAAAACTTTTTTATCCCTCGCCTATAAGTATGATGCTACAGATTAGTGATGCACGCGAGACGAGACGAGAAATATAAAATATTGATCTCGTCCCTTTTTGGGATCTGAATCTCGATCTCGTTCTCGCACATTTTTTTGTCTTGTCTCGTTCTCGTGCGAGAACCTCGCTGTAAAAATAAGCGGTTGCACATTACGTATTTACGTAATAAATAGTTTAAGCGCCAAGGTCGCTTCAATCGTACCGTCTTCGTGTATTTTCAGTCGTAGAACTATAACTATAATAAAGAGATTAAATCGTAGAAATGGGCTTTAGGATCCAGGAGAAATTTATTTAAACGAAGAAAGAATTGTGAAAAATTCATTGATCTCGCTGGGATTCGAACCCAGAGCCTCCCAATTCGTTGGAATCCCAGCGAGGTCCATGAATTTTTCACAATTCTTTCTTCGTTTAAATAAATTTCTCCTGGATACTAAAGCCCATTTCTACGATTTAAACATTTAGGTTGGATCTCAAATAATTATTCTATAATAAAGAGACGAAACAATAAATTCTGGTCACCAAATTATTTCAAGACGAACGTAATGTTTATTCATATACGGTCACCAGAAAATGTGATGTTACTAACGGCTAGAGATATATTAATAATTGTAAATAACCATTGTTAATAATCGATAATTTCAATAAACAGTGAAATGTTATAATTGGCGATTACGATTAATTTTAATCGTAATCGGTGCATCGCTAATCACTGTTAAAATAAGATTGTTAGGGTCTACTTACGAAACCGGAAGTGCTAGGAATGCTTTGGAAATACTTATAATTTATAATTGAAACTGGCTTGTTGAAAAACTCCTAGATACTAAATTTCGTAAAATAATATTGAATAGTTTTTAAAATAAAGGTAGTGTAAGCTCGTCGCGGGATACCCTATGTATAGAAATATGATGTGACCAACACCAAATCTCCTGCTATTTAATTTTTTAAACTGTATTAAGATCCATTCCATATAACTATGGTTCTATTTACTATTTCTTTTTAAAACGTTACTATTATTAATTTGAAATGATTAGTTCTTTGACAGTGACATTTATCTGCCAGTTATTTACATACAGATAAATGAACTGTGTAACCAAGCAGTTTTGCTTGTTTAAAGCGTAGGCTCCGGGATTAAAATTATAGATAATTTTATAAATTTATCCATAAAATATATAGAAAAAGTATTTGTGCAAATCTGTAGAAATTTTAATAATCTTTTTTGCACGATCGGGTTATTTTTTATATTTACCGATAGTGTTTCTAAGTCAGTAGGTCTTATTTACAAATTATTGAACGGTAAGTGATGTGACTCATGTCGGTAAGTGATATGCTTCACTTAAGGCGATTTCGGGCGACAACCGTTCACTTGCGGTATGTTGCGTTCAGGTCCGTTCACACATTCGGGCGCTAGGAACAACTTACCCGGTATGCTTGGATCAGTGCTCACAGCTGAACGGGTTTGCGAGTCGGGTCAGCTCTCCGTTCACTATTTCTATCTCTTTTTGTCATGTCTTTTTTGAAATGTCAAAAGTCAAAACAGTCGGTTTCGTGGTCTTTATGTCAAGCAGGGTGACATTATTTTCGTTGACTCTTTTTTGGACAAATATGGATAAACTATCTTTCTCCGTTAATGCATTTTAATTGTCAGACACTATTTTTGACAGTTTTAAATGTCGCAGAATATACATAACCTCCAAGCACGGTGTCAACAAGTGAACCATTGATTTTTGGCGCCACCACTGACCATAGCATACCGCAAGTGACCGTAACTGATCCTAAGAAGTGAACGGGTATGTCGCCCGAAATCGCCTTTACCGTTCAGGAGGCGAGACGGTACATAAATAAAAACAAAAATCAAAGCTTACTTCACAAATGACAAATAATTTTTTTTAATATGTCAAAATAATTTTAAAATCTTATTTTCCTTTTAAATTTTGTGCGTCGATCGTGCAAAAAATAGTATAAGCATCACGAACGTTAAGGAATTACCGAACTCAGACAAAATTGGGACCTTCGCTTTGCTCAGTCCCCAAACATTGTCTTCGATCGGTAAATTGTCCTTACCGTTGTTAATACTTAATATAATAACACAAATCTTGAAAAAATATCATTTGAAGCTATTTTTCGAAGAAAATCTATTTTGAGCTTCAAGTAAATTGCCATTTCCGGTTATCTGGTATACACCAAAATCCCTATTACAATAAAGTAGAAATACAAGGTTTCAAAATTTTCTGAATGATAGTATTTGAGTTAGAGTGGAGGATCTACACACACACACACACACACACACACACACACACACGCACGCGCACACACACACATACACACATACACGCACGCACACACTCACATACACGCACGCACACACAGACACACACATACACACACACAGACACGCGCACACACACACACACACACACACACACAGGCACACACAGACACACACACACATACACGCACGCACACATACACGCACGCACACACACACAGACACTCACACACACACACATACACACACACAGACACACACACAGACACACACACACACACACACACACACACACACACCGACACACAAACACACACACACACACACACACACACACACACACACACACACACACACACACACACACACACAGAGAGAGAGAGAGAGAGAGAGAGAGAGAGAGACACACGCATAATTGGATTCTAGGGACCTTAAAACGTGGACATTTACGAAAATCTCGATATGCGATTTTTAGCACGATCCCTGTACCTCCCTTACCAAGAGGTAAAAATGCACTTGGATAGATACTGTGGCTGAATGTGCAAATTAGTAATAAATAACCATAAATAAAATAAGCCTCAATTTGTATGGATTTTGATCCAAACGCGATATCTTCCGGGTTAACCTATTTATATTTTTTGATTAATTGTTGTTGGATATGATGTAAAATTTGAATTCATGACATTTAACTTAAAATTGGGAAACTGTACAAACCTACAATAATATTTGAATAATTGTTCGAATACTTATATGCATATGTACTTGTGGGTGTAATACAAATATGGCGTTACTAATTGGTAATATATCAAAATAAATAATCTTTAAATTATTTCCTTTATAAATCTTTTATAAATTTATATTTCCTTTAACAGTTTGCCCAATTTTAAACTCCTTTCTGCAGTGGTCTATTTTTAAGCCTCCTCGACGTTAATTGGTCAATATTTCCACACGCCGGGTCTGTAAGCGTGGGTGACCTTCTACCCACGCCTCGAATAAAAACAAATAATTTATCGTTTCACTTCCCTATGCAGCATAAACGATCACATGATAAATATTTCATCCTCGATGCAGCACGAGCAGCACTGAGCCTCCTCGTTAGACTATGTAGGTCAGAACGGGAAATATGAATTTGTTTATTTGGTTGTTTTTATCGAGGAAACTGTTCAAGTGTTTCATTTCCCGTTTCGTGAAGGAATTGTTTTCTTTTGTTTTATTTGCGCTGACACTGATGGGCAGCAATTGTTTCATGCAATTATTTTCAATCACGAACGAAGACTTTGTTTCACTAAAACAACTTGAGCTTGGGCTGGAGATACTGCATTTACAACAAACGTTTTGACATATTGCTTGTATAGAGTAATAACTCCACTTTTACAAATAATTACTTTTTTATACATACATACATATTTGCTACTCGTATCATTTATAATAAAGTCTTGCAAATAATATCTAGTTTCATAGTTATTTACGGTATAAGTGAATAAATACACATTTTATCAACAACGCCAATCTTTAAAATATCTTTAACTAAAACTAAATTTGACGTTTTCGAATGATATTTAATAATTACGTTTATTTTTTAAGTTACTAACTGTAATTTTATGAGTTGCTTCAGATATGTATTTACTTTAAGTCAATAATGATTAATAGTACTCGTATATTACATTTTGAGAGTTGTAAGAAGCATATTACGTACACGAGTAGAAGAAATTATTTACGAACTGTTAGGCGAGCGTGAAATTCCATGGAAGTTACCTTATTTGAAGCTCTGAACAGTTTTTCTTGAAAAAACATAGTTAAATATAATTTGTAGATATTTTGTGTTATAGTTTAATAAAACTTTCAACTTGCAACGTATATTGCTGTAAGATACACCATGGAAATGGAAATAGAAATAGTTAAGATATTCAAATATGTATTGCCCAACAGTTTCATGACCAATTACAGGACAAAAAGTAAACAATTATAAATATAGAAGCACTGCAGTAATTTAAAAGCTAGGTATAAAGTAATAACTAATTACATATTAAGATGGTTAACATTAGGAGATTTTTGTATCATATTAGTTTTACTAGTATTGTAATGAAAAGATTTTACATGCCTGGCATGTTCTCTATGTATTAGATTATAAAATTCTTTATACGCCTGGGTTCAAGTGACTCAAATTCAAATTGTTTTATACGAAAATTGTAATCAGTGCCACGTTCTGAATAAACATTGATACATCTAAACGACAAAACTTTAATAGTTATTTATGTATTAAGGGTAATCAAAAGATTGTAGCACGTGGGAATGTTTAAAGCATAGCGGATATTTAATTAAGTGCTATAATCTTGATTATGCCCGTGGTACATGCAATGTTTTATTTTATCTTGGTTCTCAAAATTCAAGGATTCATTGGGTATATATTCGGTATCGTTGTGCTGGCGTTCTGAATTTTAATTAATTCATTTGACGATAAATCCCAAGAAGGTTCCCGAAGAAGGTTCCCAAAGAATATTCCAAGTTTATGATTCCAAAATAAAATAAAAATCTTTTTTTAACTCATTCGATTTGTTTAATGGCCTTATTATATAATAACCAAATGTTAGCACCACACTCCAACTTCGGTCTTACATAACTATAGAAAAGCATTATCACAACATTTATATTTCCAAATTCTTTAGTCTTACGTATTATGAAGCCTAGAGCTCTATTTGCACTATTGACGGTAGCATCGATATGATGGGTAAATTGAAAAAGGTGAAAAAAATTACCAAGGTCTTTTACAAAGTTTACACTTTTTGCCTGGTTGAATGTAGGTAATATTCCAATAGTTCTTCAAATTTTTTGCGAGTGAAAGATATTACTTGACATTTATTTACGTGTAGAGTGAGATTATTTCTGTTACACCAAGTGGCGACGGTTACATCAATATGTAAATAAGCGCAGTCTTCAACAGATTGAATCTCCTTGAATAACTAATAATAACAAACAGGATTTTAATTGTGAACTTAAATCATTAACGAATAGTGCGAATAGAAGTGGGAATACATTTGAACCCTGTGGAACTCCAAACAAACTTGATTCAAAACCATTGTACGACACAAATTATTGTTTATGAGTCATATAGGATCGTAATAATCTTAAAGCGTTTGCCATTTACATATTTAGTTTTTCACTCAGTGTAGGCAATGATGTTATGTCCGGCACTAGTTGTTGTTATAACATGTGCGTAGTGCATTTTAAATGAAACGTGATGCAAAAGTCCAGTGCAAGTTTATTAGCTGTTACTTTCAATACAGAGGTTATATAGCTATGGATATTACTACACAAAATTCGTTTCCAATAATTCTTCTATTATTAACAAACTTACATCCATAGAACTTACGTAGATACTTTTTACAACTCCACATACTCGTATATTAATTTGATAGACTGCACTGGCAAGAACTGACGATCGTAGTAAGTGCAAGAAAGTGCGCACTGAGTAAGGTTCAGTTCACTCGGAAAGTATAAATGGAAGACGTAAAATTTAATTAGTGCGCACTGATAATGTAAATGGAAAATGATTTATGTACTCAGTGCAAAAAAGTAATAATACATAAATAACTATTGTTGCAAATATTTATGTAATGGGTTGGCCACATTTTTTATTAATTATATTATACATAACAATTATTATTATATGCACTTATTCATGGTAAGAAACCAAAAAAATATAACGGTTAATGGCTAATCGAAATTGAAAAAGTTATTTTGTTCGAAACCCTGTTCACTCTACTTTATCGGTTATTAAATACGAGGCCTGTTAGAAAAGTATCCGACCTTATTTTTTGCGAAAACCTAATGGATTTGAATCAAGCGCGCTTGCATGAGCCTTGAACCTTCGTGCGCATGCGTGAATTTTTTCCCGCCTGTCGATAGCGTCTGTTGCTGGCAAGCAGCATTTGAGTGGTAGTGTGTAGTGCTCTCGTCGGTTTTTCATTGCAAGGAAAATGACGGAACGAATGGAGCAGCGCTATTGCATCAAATGCGATTTTACACAAGCGAGGACATTATGGCTGCAACGACAGCCGAGCTAAACTCCATTCCGAAAGAGGCTTTCTCGGAATGCTTCCAACAATGGCGGCACCTCTGGGAGAAGTGTGTGCAGTCCCAAGGAGACTACTTTGAAGGTGATTAGGTTTCCAACACTCCAGGCCAGTTTTCTTTTCCGGCTAAAGGTTGGAAACTTTTCTAACAGACCTCGTAAATGAGATTAAAATATACCTTTCATTTTCGCTCTCGTTGCTTGTCTTACTCAGTGGTGATGACGCGACAGAGGTTTTAATGTCGTTTTTCTCAATATTTTATTAATATTTAATAATTGAAGAGAACTAGCCTGAGGCTATCATAGTCCAATCCCGCTATCCGACTGTGACTCCATCTGTTGGCCAGTAGTGGAATTTATAGTAATATAGCCACATGTGGCTATCCGTAGCGAGAGCTCCAGTGGTACCGCTACGAGCAAAGTGTCACGCTATAATATGAATGTTTGTTTTGAAAGTGACTGATAACTCTGAATGACAAGTTGACAAGCAGTTCGGTTTTTCAATTTGATTTATATCTATATATTGTAAGTACCTATTTAAATTATAATAATTATTTATAATTCTAACAACCTATGTTTAAAAATAATTTTAGATTATGGCATATATTTATAGGGTTTTATTAGCCTCCGATATGCTTGAAGAAGAGGAAAGACGGGAAGAAATTCGATTGAATTGACGAACGATTAGGGATGCGCAAGATCCATTCCAACTGAAAGGAAATTTATTTTAAATTTTAAACTAACTAAAGTTGTTACAGTAGAAACTAAATCTATCAAAAATTTAAAAATGTAATATATAAATAAAACTATTAACTAAACTAATTTATCTAACACACTATTACTAATAAAAAATTAAGAAATATAACAAAACTGCTAAATTAATCCTACAACAAACCTAAATAAAAAGCCAAACCAAGAACTAGCACAAATTAAAAACAAATATGTACGAGTACTATAGGAACAAAGCCACGATCATCCACAGTCAAATTAGAGTGAAAGCTATCAGCACGTTTGACATCTGTCATAGCGGATAGAACATGTGGCTATCCGACTTGAATCCATCTGTTGGCTAGTAGTGGAACTTTTATAGCGGATAGCACATATCTGACTTGAATCCATCTGTTGGCTAGTAGTGGAACTTTTATAGCGGATAGCACATGTGGCTGTGAAGCCTCATTTCCACCGATTGTCTTAATCATTAAGAGCTATAATTAATAACTAAGCGCAATGCGCAAAAATGTTTATCATATGACTACGTTCACTACCGTTTCCAGCTATACATAAGGCTTAATGTTTAAGAACTAAGAGCAGTGCGTAAGAACAAAAGTTTGCAAACTCCAAGGTTTAAGGCGTAATGCCTAAGCGTAATTGTGAGATGGACATACATATCTGTCATCTGTCTTTCTTTATTTTATAATGACCTGCCATCTGTCAGTCTATTTTATAATTATTATTTTTTTAATATTTAGATATGAATAAAGATACAGAAAATTATGTATGTCATATTAAAAAAAAGAAGAATTACTGCTACAATGACAGTCTTCTACACTTAAAACTAAAAAGGATAAAAAATGTGACATTTCACTCGAATTATTCATTAAACAAATTAGCTGGAAATGGTATTGTAGTAAATTGTTATAATGCATTAAGCCTTATGCACTAATCATTAAAAATTAAGTATGAAAACATTCGGTGGAAATGAGGCTTGAATTAGAATAGACCCTGGGATAAAATAGATGTCATTTTTTTTTCAAATCGAGGTATTTATGTTTTAATTACCATAGAATTCAATTGCATTCTTCCAAAAAATATAATTTTGCTGCTACTCAAAGTGGTAAAAGGAAAGCATCTATAATAATGAGAAAAGCCTAATGAACACATTCTAACAAGGTTTTATCACATTAAAATAGAGATTCTATTTGTACGAAAACGAATTGGTGATTGAAAACATTCCTCTATTTAGTCTATTTGATGTGAACATGGATGAACTCGGACTAATTAGTAGAATTTGCTAGGAAGATTACACATGTGGCACAAAGTGAACAAAAATAAAGGATAATCACTGCGTGAATATCTAGTGGATCAATTAAAAGATCTAATCTGTTTTTACACGGTTCGGGTAAATAACTCAAACAAATCCATCGCATTGCAAATACGGGGTTGTGTGCACTCTGGATTAAAATTGGAATACCAGTAAAGCAGTTATTGGCCGAAATTAACATTAATACGCCAATTAGACACAGTTTGAACGTTGGAATTTATTGGCCAATAAAACTATACAAATTGCTACATGCTTCAAATTATGCCCCTGTACACACCACACTACATTTCATCATAAACACAAGGATCACGAATAACATTCGTAATCATTCCATATTACTTCCATATGTACGCACAGACAAACTGTTTTCCGTTTAACTAAACATTCGAGCAAAAATTTATATTGCGGTATTGCAATAATTGCATTGGAATATTTAAAACTTTTAAGATGTTAATTAATTGAAGTGCTTAGTTTCAAAACTCGACAAATCCACATATATCAAATGCTATGTATGTTTTTATTTTCTACTTCCTATTTTAAAAAACATACTGTCCCCATAAAAATAAAGCGCCTAATATTTACTATTCTGTTATTAATATATTACTATGGATACTAGTTACACATAATGCATCGTTCCAGAGCCGCTTTCTTTTTACCTTCCGTCACCTTTAGGTAAGGAAGGTATTGTCTTTGGTCAAAAAATTCGATGATGAGTTTTTAATCAATAAGCACGTTTTAGGGCCCCTAGAATACGAATTTACTATTTTTACGATGATGTCTGTATGTGTGTGTGTGTGTGTGGATGTGTGTGTGTGTGTGTGTGTGTGTGTGTGTGTGTGTAACAAAATTTTCGTCTGCGATAACTCTAATACTACAGTTTCAAAAATTATAATTTTTTCGTATACTTCTTCGTTACAGCCATATGAAGAGCTGATTAGATTTTGATTACAATTGGTCAACCGGAAGTACCATCATTTGAAGATTTTAACAGTTTTTCTTGAAAAAACTATGTTAAATATCATTTTTTCACATTTAATGTTATTATAAATATTAAAGAATATTTTATTCTCTATACGATTTGACTGCATTTTATACTTAATATTGAACGGATATAGAGTTAAAAAATTGTAAAAAAATTAAATTTCATAAAGTAGCTATAGCTATGAAAACAGCTACTATATTAAGAAAATTCTGATTGAAAGATGTCAGTGTCAAGTGAAATTGACATAGTGTGTTTGTCTTATAATTTTATTGGAAATATAGGATCTCTTGCTTTCTGTATGAAATTTGTATAAAATACATACAACTGCTTTAAGGTAATGTACAAGATATAATAATAATAAATCTTTTATTTCTGCAGATACATTACACTGTATATAGAAAACGTCATAAAATAATAATTTAAGACATAAATTTTCTGTATGAAATTTGCATAAAATACATGCAGCTGCCGGAAGGTAATGTACAAGAAATAGAATATTTAATTTAGCAAGGAACTTTCCGTATGAAATTTGTACAAAATACATAGAACTGACGGAAGGTAATGTGCTGGCCACATCAGATTTTTTATCAAGAATATCAACTCCGAGTAGCAAGCATCTACCCTAAATCGTTATTTTTAAAAGAGGATAAATGATCTTGTACTACCCATTTTCTTCGTCCCCGCCCCCGCGAAGCACCACCTTAGAAATAGGATCAAATAGTTCCTGAACGGCGATCAGTAGGCCGAGATTCTAACTTTACATGTAGCGTCTCCATACAATGTGCTCTACCACATAACATTCTAGAACTAACATGACAAATAAAATGACAATGACAATCTAAATGTCACAAATTTGATTCAAATATTACGCTTGTAATTTTAAATTCTCATTCTTGTACATTATCTTTATTTTTAAAATGCTTTTGGCAGATTCCATTTTTAGTACCCAGGATTTTATTATCTGGAGAGGGTACAACTTTCCGCCAGGCATTCACAATGTTTTGCGAAGGAAGGTTTATCGTAATTGTTTCTTTATTGGTTGATGTACAACCTTCAACGAAACAGTATTTTCGATATTTGTACATTTTACTGAATATTTACATAAAATTAATGGACCTTTCCAATTTAAGGGCTATCTCTTTCTATCGCTGCAAATAGTAAGAAAATGGCGCGAACAACTGCCAGTTGAGCTGTCAAACGAAACGTCAAAAATATTGCAGTCATTAAAATACCTGTATTCTCAGTGAAAATTTGCATCGTTAGACATTTTACCTTCAATAAAAGCTTTTGTAACTTATTTCGATAAGATTTTTTAAAGTTATCTTACATTTTACGTCTAATTTTTTTAGAATCAAACGTCATAGATCTCAGTTGTTCTTACTACGCGCAGATCCCCATTGCGCATATCTTCTATCTCTTTAAATTGGAAAGGTCCATTAACGTATGTCAATTTCAATTTAAATTGACAGATGGCATTTCTAACCTTACACGCTGAGACATCTGGCGGATGCCAACTTCGCAAACACGTATATTTTTGATGAGTTGACCCACCTCTTATATTTCTACACCGTGACGGTAATGTCGCTTCTTAGCTGAAACTCACGGTATGCACATTAGGGCGGAGTGAAATTATGAAAGTAGAAATTTATAGTTGACTTGGAATGCTTGGTCGGGGATTGGTGCTCTGTGGTATCTTGTTAAATGTTGTAAAATTCAAAATTTTATCTCAATTCATTGAACTGCCACAATGCCATTGAAATAATTGCCAAATAAGAGAGATACTCGTATATCAATACACTCAAAAACATATTTTATACATTTTTATATGAAAAGAAAAGAGAATATTGTTAATTAGTGACATATTCTTTTTACTTTCTTGTACAAAGTAAAGGAAGTATTGTAATCGCGAAAAATTTCGGTTTTCAGATTTCAACGGAAATATTCATTTTGACTATCCCTGAATCCATTTTGACTAATGACGTCTGTACGTACGTACGTATCTCGTATAACTCAAAAACGATAAGACGTAGAAAGTTGAAATTTTGTACTTAGGACTGCTATAACATCTAGTTGTGCACCTCCCTTTTTGGTTATTACATAATTTCCAGAAATGGTACTTTATTTGAAGCCTATAATAGATTTGAATGAAAAACTATTTTAAAATATAATCCAAAACTTTTCAAATTTGGTATATAAGACTTTTATATCAATTGGAATAACATAGTAGATTTTGGTTAAAACAGGCTAACCGGAAGTGATATATTACCTGAAGTTGTTAACAGTTTTTCTTCAATAAAATGGTTTCAAATACGTGCAATTTTATAATTGGGTCTATACTTCATATTAGTCTTGCGTGCAAGGAAGTCGTGTGGTGTCCACATCAGATTTTTTTATATTAAATTTTAGTATTATTTTTCGAGATTCGATTCTGGTCCTTCTAAAATTCGTTTTGGTTGGATAACCAACATACAGCCGAAGATGTCTCAGTTACACTTTTCAAATGAAAATTAAATCCATAAACGGTATCGGTAGAGACTTTAGACTTTAGAGAAAAGAACGAACGCGACTAAGAATTGAATCTAAATTCGATTTATAGTTAAGGTGATTTTCATTGAAATTGATGACAAGTGCCCAATAATTTCATTCATTTAAAGGAGAGTTCGATTTAAAAAAAAACGATATAAAGATATTCTTACATATAAAATAGTGTGCGCTTGTACATTTCAAAAAAATAATTCTATTTAGGGAAAAATTAAAATTATAGAGAGGCCGATTTAGAGAGAGTCGACTGTAATGTGATTCCAACAAATAATTGTACGTCTAATGGTGTCCTCTCTGATGTGTTAGGCGGCAAATATTTTAATCCACCCGCATAAATCCATTATCGAAACTTTAACATGAATGACATTTTTGAGATTTTAGATTGAATCGTTTCAATTTTCTGAGTGGAATGTGGATTGAAAATATGATTCCAAGTAGTTCGTAATTAGTAGAGCTATTAAATGTTTTACTCTGGGGTTGAAAATGTTGGAATCGCCAGGATTGAATAAAATTTAAATACTTTAATGAAAAATAAACAGTCAATAGGTGCAGCAATACTCCATTTTACACCAATAAAATGACCGCAATGGAAACGGAGTAAATGGCAATTTTCCAACGGTGAAAAAAGCGACAAACAAAACCGAAGCTGCCGCGACATAGCGCAAACAAATGAACCACAGTGTAAACAGAAACAAAAAATGTAACATTTTTACTTTTACGAGTGTTTCAGCGACACTGAAATTTTACAGAAGCCCGATAGTTGCATGTAAACACATATGCCGTGTGGACATGTGATACGAGTATGTTTGATGAATTGTATGGGGCAAATGCCAAAATTAAATGCAGCACGAAAATTAAACCCTATACAAAATTCTGGAATTAATCAACGGAAATTTTAGGCGCAGTTAAAAAGTTATATTCGTCTTACAATGTCAATTTACTACTTACTCTTTGTTCTGTGCACCTATTTATTAATTCATTTATTTATTTTATACACCTATAATGTTAGAAAAAGAAAAATTTGACGTATTTTTTGACTAGAATAGAAATACGTACTAAAACTGTTTTAAAGAATGTATAAAATAGTTGATTCGATTTTTTAAATTAATAAAAGACTTCCAAATAGAAATAATGATAGTTATAATATTACAATGGGCTGACCATTGTCGAATTGAAGGAAATAAAGTATAAAAATCAACCATTGGTGAGTCGATCGAAACAAGACAAGGCAAGAAATTCATTGTTTCGTCACAAATTCCGAGATTCTCGCCGAGATTTCTCGACGCAAATTTAATTTTATTAAGATTAATTATTATAGGAAATATGACAACAATATGTCAAAACAAATATCCGGAACCGGTTCCTCATTTACTTAATAAATATTTTTTTTACTGTAATTGACTCTTCCATATTTATCTCTACAGTAACATGAATGCTTTCATTAATTGTGTCAAAAATGACACCGATTTTAGCGCGCTTTAAAAAAATGCTTAATATTTTTTTTACAGCGCACAAGGCGTTCACACCCATAAAGCATAAATAATAGATTAAAATTAAACTAATCAATTTTAAATAAAAATTTATGAGTATTGTATTTAGAATCTGCATTAACATATTAAATTTCATTACTTATTATTAAAAACTGATATCTAATACTTTTCGTTTTTTATTATAAACGAAATATAAATACTCGTAATTACTATAATTTTGTAGAAATGTGTAGTCCATAAAGAATAGTATATTAAAGAACGTGTTTTATAAGACATGTTTTTTTCGCACGCGTCAAAATTTAGAAAACGAGCGTTAGCGAGTTTTCCAATTGACAAGTGCGAAAGAAAGTCTTATAAAATGAGTTCTTTATACTATTTTTTATATTTTGCGCCTTCTACAGTAACATTTACTTACTCAATTTGTGATTATATTTGTAACCATTTGTACATTTTCATGTAAATAATCTTCCCTAAATAAAAAAAAAATAATAATAATTTCGACATTATATTATTAAAATGAATTGTCAATTAACTAAAAATAATTTAGGTAAAAATGGGTTAAAGAAACGTCATCTAGTACCAACGCAATTGCGTATCGTAATGACTTCATTATGAACGCAAAATATAAAAAAGTTTGTTTCATAATGTTTCAATTTTTGTAAACAAATTATTGTTTCAAACCCGACTGATTATAATTATTATTTCTCCGATAGTAGATTAGCGTAATATGTCTATTTTTTTTAAAATAGTGCTGGTCCAATTGTATATACTAATTCAAAATTTAAATTAACAAACTTTGAAGCGGGCATATATGAATATATTTACCACTTAATATACAATGATAGAGACATATATCAGTAAATATATGTTAAATTTCACACGCCTGCAAATATGATTAATGAGAAAATAACAACCGAGAAATATCGAAAGAGTTTCCGAAATGAGAAATCTCGAGTACGAGACGAGACGAGACGACAATCAAGAAACTTCTCGTCTCGACATCACTATTAACCATTGTGACTACCAATAATAATGATAAAAACTATATATTATCTTATAATTTCACTGAAATCAGTATTTGAAATTAAAATTTATGTAACGGCGTCATGTAGGAGACCATTTTACTGCTAAAAATGGGAATTTACTGATATCGAATAAATTGCAATGATAAGTTAGTCAAAATTATTAATGAAACAATATGTATATAGAATAAAGTAACAATATTTTGATATTGCACGATAGATTGTATTGATGTAAATTTGGCTTGCATATATATTACTGAGTTTACATGCAGTTTTCAAACCGTTTTCAAGACGTTTTTAGTTTTAAAAACGCCATGTATACAGTGTCAAAACGGTTTTGAGTTATCTCAAACTAAAACTAAAATTCATGGGTTTGACTTGAAAACTAGTTTCAAAACTACTCATGTAAACACTTAAAATTCAGTTTCGATATTGCGCATGCGTATATAGCATAACGTTTCTGTAGTTGTGTGTTACTTGGTGTTACTAACCTACAAATAAACTGACAGTTGTGTAGTTTTAGTGCGTAGTGGTACAAACTAGAAAAAATAATTGGATTAATAGCGAAACGAAGAATTTGGAGTGAAGAGGATTTATCACTTACATCGGCCAAATACGCATGCGCCGAAACTGATTTCAAATCAATCTGTAAACCTGTTTTGAAAATTACATGTAAACAGTTTCGCGTAATTTTGGCTGAAAACTGAAACCATTTTCAAAACTGCATGTAAACGTAGTATATGACTCTTATGGTTTTCGAAGGCTGTTCCTGAGTTCTTAAATGCAGATTACAGTAATTTTTCAAATGCATATTATTCTAGGATTGATAATTTTTGTCGAATGAATTCTAATTCTCCTACGTCAAAATCACAGTAATAGCACAAATCCGCGAACTACTCCAGAAATTATATACAGAAAAAAGAAAATAGACATCACATTAATTTGGATTCCCGTACACGTGGGAATAAAAGGAAACGAGGAAGCAGACCAACAAGCTAAACAAATAACCGACACCGAAGAAATTACAACGATACCAACTCCGAAAGATGACCTAAAAGACATTATTAAAAACAAGATAGAAGAAGGGCGAAAAGAAAAAGGGATGAACACAACAAACAATAAATTAAGAGAAATCAAAACTGACCTAAAATGCTGGAGCACAGGAGAAACAAGAAAAGAAAAAATTACCCTAACAAGACTAAGAATCGGACATACCCGAATGACTCATGAACACCTATTTGAAAAAACCCACACAATGCGTGAAACACCTATTACTACATTGCACCAAATTCAACCAATAGAGAGCGGCCAGACAACCATATATAACACTACGCAACTAACTATACAAACTACTCTATATGTAACATACCACCACTAACCACAGTATGACCTTGTAGTTAAAGTGTTGAATTAATATAAAAAAATCTCCTACGTGACGTCACATACTTCCTCTCCAAAATTTTGTTATTTTACTCCGGATAACCAACAATTAAGTTAAAAAATATGGGTAATTATAAATGGAAGAAAAAATATAGCCCATGGATATTTGATTGTTAACTTTAGAAATATGGTTATGATTTTATTACAAACTAAAATTAGAAATTTATAAATTCAATAAGTATATTTATTACTTGTGCCTGTGAATCATTTAACTTAAACACAGGAATGTGTTTTGGTAAGCGAATCTCGTGAATATGTAATGATTAACTACGGTTGTAATTGAATTCGATTTGTATTGTATTACCGTAGGAATTCTAGGCATTATTAGAGAAAAAGAGATATTTGGGAATTTAGGGTAATACAGGAATTCATCAGGTATTATCAGATAATAACACAGAAATGCTGTTATTACATGCACATAATAAAAAAGTAGGCAGATAATCCATGGATAATATACATAGGACAATAATCACGTTCAAAATATGGGACAAAAAAAGGTCAGACACGAAAACTAGGCAACTGCGTTTGGGCGTTGGTCATCTGGGCGACGGACAACTGGGCGATGGTAAATGGCAGATAGCCTAGTGCCTAATGAATGCCGGACATATGAGCGATAAAATTATAAATGCGTAAAATTACAAAATTGTGCGTTAGTTTAGTTTAGTTTTTGTTTTTATAAAGCTGCTCAAGCGACCTTGAAGTGCTTGGAACTTGGAATCAGCTGATTTGTGTGCGCTTGACACTTTGATAACAATATTTCGATTTATTTTCATCTTGAACTGTTAAAAAGTTAATGTTTTTAATTTCATGTATTTTATTGCCAGAAAATTGTAAAATAATAACTTTTTAACAGTTTAAAATCAAAATAAGTCAAAATATTGTTCTTGTCAAAGTAACATTGCTGTTGTCAAACCGACAAGCACACAAAAATCAGCTGATTCCAAGTTGCTCGAGCCATGTGTCTGCACCTTCGAGCATATACTGACTATATATAGAGAAGTAATTCCCTATGTCAACGTATAGCTTGTTGCGATCGAAAGATATGCGGAAGGGGGGATTTATGGGGCTGGAAGTCATGGTGTATTGCGGGCAGTGTTTTGTTTTGGTTATGTCACTATTTGTCATTTTACAGTAATCTAAAGCCTGCTTTATAGATTGCATAGAATAGAATAGAATAAAATGGATTAAGGAATAGAATAGAATAGGAATAGAAATTTTTAAGACCATTTATAGTTTACATGGAATGGAATAAAATGTCACTTTTAGAATAAATTGAATATTCATTCTTGTGCACTAATTTCACTGTTTGTGAAGTAAATATATGTCATTTTTACAATTGTGTGATTTGTGACAGAATGATTAATAAATATTTATTGTTTATATCTACGAGATGAAATGAAAAGTACAGATAGCGATCAGTTTTTTTAAGTACACCCGTGCGAATGTATCCTTATTTACGAAATTACTACAAAAAATTATATCGGAATCACAAAAATAGCATCGGAGTAACCCAAATGGAATAGGAACAGGAATGGAATAGAACAAGAAATAAAATATGGTTATTTCGTATTCTATTCTGTGCTATTCTATTCCATTCTATGCAAATATAAATGGTTCCGTGCATATGCACTGGTTTATATTTTTATTACCTGTGCTATTCTATTCTGTTCTATTCCATTCTGTTCTATGCAATCTATAAAGCCTGCTTTACCCTTTATTTCATATTTCAATATAGTTTTATATTATGTGGTGCCAAATTGCAAGGAAAAATAAAATAAAAATACGGAAACTTCATTTCATATGTAAGTAATTGGATTTTTTTTACATGTAATATAATAAACAAAATGTAACTTTTAGGTTTCCTGCTAATAATAACGTTTTATTGGAAATAAAGATGATTTATATATTTTAAAAGCAATAATTCGTCATACTGTGTGAAAATATTAAGACAATACGCAGCTCGCAATACACCATGGCTTCCGTCTCCGCAAATCTCCCTTTACGCATATCTTCCGATCACAACAAACACCGTAAGGCGGCCTCTAGTCAGTATGTGCTCGAATGACGGAAACGATAACGGGAAGGGATTTGTTTGTACCGAGATGTCCTATTTCTCTCTTACGTGTGACGTTAGTTCTGTAAGGGTCTATTTAAAAATTCTGATAATTAATGGGTCGATTCTGTACACCTCTGTAAATCTTACAGATATGTAAATTTGTAAACAATGAACAAAATTTGTTAGGTTTTTACAGATTTACAGATCTTTAAGACTTACAGATGTGAACAGAATCGACCCATAGTCAAAATTGGGGAATTAATGTAAAACTTCGCAGAGATAATAATGACAGTTAGTTCACATGAGTTCAGACAAAATAATTGTGAGCCTTGTGCTGCAATCTCTGTGTTAGGCCGCGAATTTTATAAATCCGCCCTCAAAAAAGGAGGTATTTAATTTTTAAAAATATACAAAGTAGTATTGCTCTATTTGTTGCAATAATGGTATTTCACCATCCAATAACTCTAAATACCTACCCGTAATCCGGTAATCTAGTAATTATACATGTCCATGTTTAGCATATTATGCTGACGTACGTTAATCGCACCCATCCTTACTCTAATTCCCATACGTGGCGGAAATAGAGAAAGCTAATGCCCGTGCGTGAACGCACGCATGCACAGGCGCACGCGTACAAACGCAAGCTAATGTTACTATAATTACGGATTTTATGCATCACGTATTATATAAGCATATACTTGTAAGGTACAGTACACCTTACATGTGCCAGAAGTGTATAAGAATGTAGCAAAGTTTCGAGTATTGAAGTTTAAATGTACCAGAAACCGAGAAATGTAAAGTTTGTGGATATAAGTTTCTACAACGAATTTCAAGAGATGCTATTTATCTTGATGTAGTTATACGAGTATTTGATCAATAAATTTGATGCATGTATCACTTTACAATTTACATTGTTTTTTCACTTTATATAGGCATCTACTGCTTAAATGCTCAATTACCTACTCTATATATATATATATATATATATATATATATATATATATATATATATATATATATATATATATATTCCCATAATAGTTGTCTCGTAATAGTTTTAATCGGATTATGAGAATATTCATTCAATGCTAAATAAATGTGTAAAACACAAGTTTATATTCATATTAGGTTGTTTAACATATTTTTTTTCACCCTTTAAATTTAATAATTATTCCACGTTTGCAGTTTGAAACAAATGAATGAATGTATAAGTAAACTTCGTTGGAAAGCATCTTTTCTAATCCATCAGTGATAAAAATTTGAGCATCGCCAGTCGAAAGAGTATACAAAATTACGTTATTGTCTACGCATAAAGAATGATATTGTTTACATGATTAAAATTTGTATATTGTCTACGCGCATGTAAACTATATTTTTTTTTTCTTAAAAGGGACGAAAATATTACTATTACTGGTTAGTTTACAAGGTATATATGAATGAGCCGTTGAAAGTAGCGTACTGTGTCCTTTTATTGATAAAGTGAAATGAAGTATTTTACGTTGTAACACCCATACCAAATTTGTAATGGGTGCCAAATTGCTCAGTTATAGATGTTTTTTTATTCAAAATTACTATTTAAACGAAATTTCTGGGTTACCAAGTTAAAGATGAAAAAACTCATACCAATTGTTACTTTTAAACCTTACAATGACCATATGCATTATTTGTTACGAATTTGCAATAAACCCCTATTTAGTCGCAGCTTATGCCTATGCATTACCGCGCGTTGCGCCGCGTCAGCGGAACTCGGTTTGTTATTAAAATGAATGACGTTTGGACATAGCGATTTAGTTGCACCATTGTGTAAGTAATAACATAGAGAAACAGTCACTCAATTTCCTTTAACCACCAAGTAAGAAGCGAGGAACAAAACAAACCAAAATTGCCGAAATGCGCAAAAAGAGTTACCAATCGTTACTCCTGCGTCTCGCAATTATTCAAAATATGAAGGCAAAACAAAAATTTTAAGCGTGGATCAAGTTAACGCTGTTGTGGGAAAGTGTAAAAAATAAGAAGGGGTTGGTAGACCGTAGATGTGTTGTTAGGAGTTTTGGAGTTCTAGGATTCCCAGAGTTTGTTGCCAGGCTTGCGATTAGCGAAACTGAAATTGTGCATTGTACATTATAAATCAAATTGTACTAAAATCACTTGAATATTTTTTACATGTTCTAACAAAAAAAAAAATATTATACATATGAAGTATACAAAAAATAAACGGTACCTATAGCATGGGCCACATTGGCTATACCCTAGTTTTGGGTTGCGGTAATAGATTTATTAGGTATGATGAAAGCGCGAGCTCGACCTGCCAGTTCAATCCGAGAAAGAAGACCTCAAGAGACTTTAACACATGTTTTCATGCTGAAAGAAACATACCTGTCTTTATATACCTGTATACAATATGATTATTTAGTATATTCATAATCTACTTTAATTCATCGATGTAAAAATATTTGTAAAATAACGTATTTAACTTAATGTACGAAACGCTAACAGGTACTAAAATAAACTTTTTTACCTCCCGCTACCCTTGTTAAGGGAGGTATAGGGATCGTGCTAAAAATCGCGTATCGAGATTTTGGTAAATGACCACGTTTTAAGGTCCCTAGAATCTAATTTTAACATTTTCACGATGATGTCTGTGTGTATGTGTGTATGTGTGTGTGTGTGTGTGTGTGTGTGTGTGTGTGTGTGTGTGTGTGTGTGTGTGTGTGTGTGTGTGTGTGTGTGTGTGTGTGTGTATGTGTGTATGTGTGTATGTATGTGTGGATCCTCCACTCTAACTAAAATACTATCATCAATTTTGAAACCTTGTATTTCGAACTTTTTCTATAATGGAAAGAGTCCATTAGATTTTGGTGAAACTCGGTTAACCGGAAATGGCACTTTACTAGAAGCTCAAAATAGTTTTTTTTTCGAAAAATACCTTTAAATGTTATTTTTCGAGATTAATGTTATTATAAAAATAAAGATTATTGAATTTTCTGTAGATTTGCATTAACAGTTTTTCTATATATTTTATGGATAAATTTATAAAATTATCTACAATTTAAATCCTAGAACTACGCTTTAAACAAACAAAACGCAGTTATTGAAATGTATGTAACTGATAGATAAATGTCACTATCAAAGAACTAATCATTTCATAATAATATTAGCAACTTTTAAAAAGAAAAAAGTAAATAGAACAATAGAAAAGGAATTCAATACAGTTTCCAGCATAACTATATATATATAGAGTATGTATTTAGATTAATAAAAATTAACGATTCACAAAAATGTTTAAGCTAATCCTCATTTTTGGATTAGTGAATTCCACGGGTGAATTCTATTATATCCCGGTATTTAAAATTTAATCTTCATTTTATTATAGTTCCGGTGACTCAATGGTTAGAGCAACGCCTCATGTCATGAGTGCCCTTGGGGAAAAGGCAGTTACTTGGATTACACTATATTTTAAGAAATAAACTGTCAAGATTAGAGTAAAATTCGCTAATCCAAAAATAAGAATTACCTTAATCTTTTTGTGACTCGGGATGTAAATGGCGGGAGGTATTGTGTTGGCCACACCAGATTTTTTGTATCTAATTCTTTGAAAAGTCGCAAAAATATGTACAGTTTATTCGAAGTGTAGCAGATTGGCACATCCAGAAATGAGTAATATGCCGTGATGAATTAGTTATATTGAAATTTAAAATTATTTAGATAAATCAATCAATTAAAAAAAATTAAGTGCCATAGCTGTCTCATATTATCTTAAATTTTAAAAATGTTATTAATAAAAATTATGACATATTTAATATACAGTTATCTCATTATTAATAAACAAGTATTTAGTTTCTTTTCCTGTACTCTTTATATCTCGCTATACTCATGGCAGAATGGTTTGCATATAATAGCAGTAACAATGCACTTTTTATGTCATTATTTCTATTCTTTGCTACATGAAAAGCAAACTACCAGCATTTTGTGTTACTCACAATGTCATATGCTGTTTGTTTCATTTTCTATGCATTTTTAAACCTCATGACATTAAACATATCTTTAACAACTAGCATCCTTGATGGATGCATGATGCATCACACATGTTTTTGCTGTATGTAAGAAACTAATAACCCTTTATTTTTTCCAGGTGAGTAAGAAAAGAAAAACGCCGCAGTCTGTCAGCAAACACGCACACTACGATCTTCTATTTGCATGTCGTATGTATGTCCAGTATGTTATTATCTTCCTTCTGCTTGTTTTATACGGGAGACATAGTTGCAATTAATATCAGGTTGTTGTTATTTTTATTAGGGAAGCTAAGAAGATAATAAATGTTTTTTTTAATAACGTTATTTTTAACATATTTTTAAATAGGAAATAATTTTCAATTTTATGAAAAATAGTTTAATTATTGTCAGGTGGTATTTTGCTTGCCTAGATTAATAGTATTTTAATACCCGAGACACATGGTTACTAAATTCTTAGTTGAAGTTAATGCACTTAGATCGCTCCACGTAAGAATAGAATTGCGTAATAATATATTATTTATAGGTAGTTCATAAAAAATTCGCTCTTATAATCTGTGCTGACATCTACTATGAATATTTTTTTAGCATTATTAATAAATCGCGTAAATTAACAAAAATTCTAAAATACACGCCAATGTATACGAACTATGTTGACAATTCCAAATTATTTTCTGAATAAAGTTACGTATCTTTATTTTCTAACCTGTTCTATAACCTGTGTGTGGTATAAAGAAACTACTTCAGTTAAGTATGTAGTCCAGAATCATACACTTTTTATTTCGCAATGTCATTCTTACATATAGAATATAAGACACACTTACTTCAGTTGATACTTTATGCACATGCACCATGCACACATTGCATTGTTTGTTTCCAGTGTATTAGAATTATATAGACTATTTCCAGAACAATTTAATACCCAATGAAATACCAAGATTTTGAATATTCGGACCAGATGTTTGCAATAACTCAATATCTTTCAAAAAATATTGTCCCTTAGAATAGGGTATTCTCTGAGGACTACCAATAATATAAATTTATTAAAAATATTAGTGTTGATAGGTAAACAATAGGGAAAAACAAAAAAAAAATATATTATTAATTGATTGTTACAAAAGATATAAAGCATTATTATAACATATCAATGGGAGACCAGTTGAAATCCCTACTCCATGTTCGAATGTAATAAGCGGCCGCATGAACCACTGATAGCACACAGCTGGTACTGTACAACTAGTAAGTCACTATCAGTTGACACAACAAAATCAAATTTTAAAAATTAATATCTCGCTTATTAAAAGGAATTTTTAACTCTTAGATATAACTGTTCTTTAAGAAAAATAAATAAAAAAATATGAGAGAATACCCTATTGTCAATGAGTTGGTCGTTATTGGCGTTGTTCACCAGAGGTGAACGCCATCTCTAGGGATTCACCAAGCCAAGCTACTTGGCTTGAAATAAAAAAGCTTAGCTTGGCTTGAAACTTCAAGCTTTTTTTAATGTTAGGCTTGGCTTGGGCTTGGCTTGGGCTTGAAGGAAACAAAGCTTGCTTGGCTTGAAAATTTCAAGCAGTGCAGTGGGAAAAAAGCTTAGAATAAACCATGGATTGAACTCAAAAATATAATATTAGGATCTGGGAAACAGAAATAGAAAAACCATGTTTATAGGGGAGACCGGTTTCAATTGTAACAAAATTTAAATTTTTATTTTTCACGAGTTAACGTTACATTTCGAAATTTTGAAATTGTGACAAATATAAAAGTATAAGAATTTTTAGTCAGGCATTACAAATGTTACAATTGCCACCTAACTGGTGTCAATAGTAACAGAGCCAGTGTTAATTGTAACAAATTTTAACTGTGATGTAATAAGATAAAATAACAGATAAAAGAAGAAATTATTGAAAAAAAAACGTTTATTTATTACCTCAGAAAATACAAAATTCAGATGCCTCAACTAAAAGCAAACAAAATATATTCTGCTGGTGATATGGACCATTTTGACCAATGTCTATAGTCGA